>JALIZH010028122.1:370000-887500 GCA_030522465.1 Rhipicephalus appendiculatus
ATTATGATCGAAAATTGGGTGTCATGGCCCCTTTAAGCATAAGCAATTGACGGGGTGGGTATCAGTTTTTATAAAATTGCACAATAATCGTACAACAAAAGTATTCGGAACAGAACCCTATCACTCTATGAAAAATAATATCCTTCAAAGCATTTCTGACTTAATAATGTTGCAGTCACACTGCTCACGCAAGACATCACTACCTATCGCACTTATAAAAAATACTGTATTGCGTGTCGTACATTCTGCTTTGTTCTATTTCCGTACGTGATTCTCGGCGACACTCGACATAATCAAAACTACCATTTAACTTCCGGTCACAAAACTAAAAATATACTCATAATAGTTCCTGCGTGAAGTGGAGATGGAAAGGAATGTTTTAGACTGTTTCTTTGAGACAACTGAAGCAAAATTTCCTGACAGAAAACTACAAATGTACAAAAAGTTTTTCTCTAGATCTACCAGGATTTTACCTGCCAGTAGATGTTTATCACGAGCTTAAGAAACTTCCCTAATTCTTTTTCTTTCCAAATATGTTTTTTACTCTCTCAATCCCATTTTCTAAGAAGTGTGCGACTCATAAGAACAATAGGAAAAGATAGTCTGAGGAGGTGGGTGAAGGTAACAGGGAACGAAATTAGAGGTTTTTGAAGAGAACATAACCCAGGAGCGAAACAAAGACAAAATATTTGCTTCTCCCAACGAAATCCACTTTGATGCGACGTAAAGTGAGAAATCGAATTTCGCTACCCCTTGGGTGAAGGGTTTTTTGGTGAGATGCCGAAACGAATTGCGGAAAGGGCCCAAACGCTTTGAGCTCTCTTTCTTTTCCGCTTTATGAACTTGAAACTGTGGGACGCGATGACAGCGATTCAAGCAAATGTTCGGGATGCGCGTCTGAGGTACCCAAACGTGGTGCTGCAGGATAAAAAAAAATTGGCTGCGTATCTGCGTGCTTCGCTGCAAATGTCGTCGAAAGACGATAGTCTTCTGCCGGCCGTACTACACTGTTTTGCCTTGCCTCAGACAGCGCTTTCTCTATGTTGAATCGGCCGCACCTGGCTGGCCTTGATAAAATAGAGGAGGCGCCGAGGCGCTGCGTGAGACATGGACGCCATCTGGCAGTGCTGTCGAGAAACATCACCTTGTGCAGAACCCAGCAGGAACATATCGTCGGCCGAGCGCTTTTTCGTGCATAGCGTCGCTTTTTGAGCGCAGCCTAAGAAACGCTGGGGTCTTCATAATTACGTATCTATGTATTTTCTTATAAAGAAACATACCAGAGACTACTTATGTATTGACGTTGCTCCTCAGACATGCGTAACATTTGCTTTTTGATCGACAATGTTCACAAGTATGAACAAAAATACTTGTGCAAGATGGCTGGGCGCTGAGAAAGTGGTTCAACTTTGGTCGGGTGGCTGAATCGTGTGACGTGCCGACAAACAGACAAACAGACAGACAGACAGAAAGACAGACAGACCAAAATTTCTCCGTTTAAGTATCCCAAGAAAGACTATCGTCTTTAAAAACAAGAAAAAGAAAACGTCTGCGTCCTTCAACCCTACGCTGGGAGCTCCAGCGCAGGCTCTATTTGTCAAGTACACACACATCCTTCTGCTGCCAGAGTTACGACAGATCCAATTAATCTGGAGTCGGCGCTTGTCGAGTTTTTAATTTGCCAGTTTCGGCGATCCCGAGCCTTACAGATATAAGCGGCATTACATCGGGAAATATGGTTTCCTTTGTGCACCTACTTAGTGCAGGAACGGGTGAGACGTTGGAAGAGGATCAAATGCTGCGCTCAAAGAGATGAGCGTAAAAGCACTTCCCCCTGGGCAGACGGTCTTACGCTGATCAGTGTTGGCAGAGGGATAAACTGTGCAGATATTTTCCCTATAGGACTTACATTTTATTTGAGACCTACGTCGGTATATGGACATGCATAGTGGCAGAGGGCCTCCCTGTTTTCGAAGTTGTTTTAGCATTCAGAATTGTGGTAGATAGGATGAGTTGGTCCAGTTTCGAGACTCAAAGCAAGCGTTTTACCGAAGCAGGCTATCCAGTTCTGTTACAGGTGTCTGCTGCCGAACGCAGACTAAAAGATTCACGTAAAGAAAACAGGCAAGAAGTCTTCGAGTGCTCGGGCTGCAGGGTAGGTGTGATCCCTTATATTCACACTATTTCCCGCAACCTGAAGAAAGTGGCCCAGAGGGCTGACGTACCCATTGTTTTTTCAGCGCCCAGAAAACTAGGAGAGCTTCGCATGTTGACTTGCCCAAATAACGTCACTCACTCAGCTTGTGATAGGAAACACCAGGTTAGATTTGTTGATTGTGAGTGCTGTGTAGTCTACAACTTTTCATTATCATGCGGGAAGTACTATATAGGGCAGTCTAAGCGGTGTCTGAATGATAGACTACGTGAACACAGCTACGACGCAAGAAATAGACTTTCAGAGACCGGGTTTCCAGCAGTGCACTGCAAAGGTTGTGGGTGCTCCGCTAACCTATAGCTGTACTACAGCTGTATCGTTATCGGCTCCTCTACGAATCCTCACACGTGAAATAAAAGATGCCGAAGCGATAGCAGAAATGGGAAACTTGTGTGTGAGCTCGCCATCAATTGCTTTGACGGAAAAGGAAATGACGTTTCTTGGAATGAGATCACGTGCAAGATGAGTTGTGTTTATTCGCGCATGTATAAGATTGGTGTGAAGGGCATGGAATAAACAGTTGAAAGTTTAGCGCCTACATCTCTCTTTACGTTTGTGTCGCGTTTCTTTCGTATATGTACCGCGCTAATACAAGCTACACTCTCAATCAGGTCCTCGTTAAATGCTTGTTATATACAACAAATCGAACGAAAAATGTCCGGTTTCCTGGATATATCCAGCACTTTAAGTGGGACCTGATTAACAGTGTAGGTTAAGTTTTTTTAGCATGGAAAGCAAGTTCTTCTCGACAGTGGGCTATTCACTTCAGAGAACATGCAAGTTGTTTTGCGTCTGCGAGCATTGGCCACCTTGACGATCGTCGGTTAATAATTAACTTTATAATTTGTCAAATATATTATACGCTTTTAATAAAAGGGTAAAGGCTGCCGCCATAACTAAAGCACACCGAGGCTATTGATTCTTTTGTAAAAGATGAGCAGAAGTTATGCGTAGCTCTTGCATACTGAACTTTTAACCAGCGACACGATAGCCCCCCATTATGCGCAGAGAAAGGGTACTTTATAGTGATGTAATATTAATTCCCTGCTTGCGGATGTTATAAACAAGATTTTACGCACTTCCGGTACAAATAGGCGTATCTATCACTGAGGCTTGACAAGGATAGTGGGGTGGCGCTTCGGATCTGTCACCAGCGCCTAATCGTTCAATCATGTTGTCTGTAACTTTCATGTTTAATGTGTTATTGGATAATCAAAAGCCTTAAGGTACACTACTCAAAATTTTTTGAAGTATTGGTGAAGCAAATATTGTAAACATCTTCCTGTTATTGGGTCTGCTCAGTCTAAAATTAGATGTCTTGTAGTTCCTGCGTTTTCTTGAAAATTTCGCTCAGTCTGCGCTCAGTACTCACCAGAGTTGCGGAATAGGCTCCTCCATTCCATTCCGGGGAATTAGAACTTGCCTCAATTCCATTCCTTTCAATTCCTCGGAATGAAAAAACTTAGCCCATTCCCACTCCGGGAATGGCCGGACAGTTCAATTCCATTACTGTAATTCCTCAACGTAGGAAAGGCATCTTGATAGTTTTATCGACTTAAGAATGAACACCCCGTAAAGCTGATGTCATCAGATGCATTAAGACCTGCAAAATTACGCAAAACACGTTACCAAGGTCGAGCGATAGTAGCTTGATGACGTATTTCGTGCAGTACAACCACCCTACTAATTCCTATAGGGGCAGTTCTCCCGAGCCCCTATAGTATTTGCATGGTCAGCATGTTTGAACGAATGTTCATGTTTGAATGTTGTTTAGGCTTAAATGTGTTAATGCTATAATGACGACATAGGATATTTTTATGCTGAAAAAAGTAGTGTTTAAGAAGACTAAGCAGTTTTGCCACGCGTGTGTGCCGCGCTGACTGTGTGCTGGGCTGACTTACAAACCTTCGCCGACAGAGTTTCGGGAAAAGGCGTCCATCTGTCTAGACAGGGGGGGACAGTATTGCAAAAAGGTCGGGGGGAAGGGGGGAGTATGAGGTGACATGGCACGCAAGCTGGTATACGAAAGCTTGCAGTGAACACAAGCATCGCGGCCAGCGTCAATACGCATCACAACTTAGAGAGGCGCTTTTTCGGATATGCGTCAAGGTATATGTAAACTGGTAGCGTAACTTCCATAGCAGCCGATGTATCCAGTAGTTGGCGGCTCGTTGCCACCGTCGCCATCTACGTATGGAGGGGACAACTAACAGAAAAAAAAAGAATAAAAAATAAAATATGATGTCACAACCGGAAGCGGTAGCGACGTCGTGAATTTGCCCTACATGGCGTGAAATTGAAATATTTATTAATTGCTGACCTTATACATGTCTTTCGATAAATTCGCTATTTTAGTGCGCCTTTATGGCTCGCCAATTGCGTGCGCGAGAGAAAAGGAAGACCAACAAGAAAGATTGAGGAAGCAAGGTTGTTTTATTAGCAAAATAGTGTACTTGCAATATACACCAAAATACTTTCCAGATAAAAAAAAATTATGATACAGTGGCTCAAGAGCATAATACTTAGAAAACTCACGTTGCCCAACCGAGGAAAACTACTGGAGCGAAAGAGCAGCCTGGAAGTATCACTTGGACGGGCTTAGAGTACAGCGTTTCATCACGAAAGGCGAGTGCACACGGGCCGCGTGTCACCGAAAGCAGTCTGCAGTCACTGGAGCACTTGACTACACATTCCGTGAGCTAGTTCAGCTTCCCTGAAGTATCGCGCCAGTAAATAACACATAAGCAAATAAATAACCTACGGAAGACACGCACGAAACCACCGCGCAAGAGTTAGCGATGCCTCGTTCACCCGACAATGCGCCGAACACACGCCCACATCAGCCGACATCCCACGTTGCAGACTGCCCAAGGTAAATGTAACTGGTAGCGAAGCTTCCATAGAAGCCCATACGTTCAGAAAATGGCGTTTTATCAGCTGCTCATGGGGCTTAGCGCCATCTGTGTGAGGAGGGAACACTTCCGGCGGAACAAAAAATAAAGCGGATGTGACGCAATAGCTGGTGAACAAGTGATGTCATTTCGTTGGCACTAGCGCGAAATTTGATCTCAAATTGGTTTTCGAAGGCCCCTGATTGCTAAGGACTCGCGCTTAGGCGATCGCCGGCGAGTCCTTCACGATTGCGCTTCAAGTCAACGCCAGCTAAGCTAATATCGATTCATGACTAGATAGTGATGTTTAAGTGTACCGTTCAATTCGCCTCGGTTTCACTAGGAAACTTATTCTTAGAACTTTTATTCGGCTAAGCAAAACGTTTTCTTGGGCTAGTTGGTTCATGACTTCTGAAGGAAAAATTGTAGCGCAAAGCAAGACACGGACAGACAAAGAGCGCCAGTCCCGTGCTCTTTGTCCGTGTCTTGCTTTGCGCTACAATTTTTCCTTTTATTCGGCGTTCGCGGCATCTTCCACAGATAGCAACAGTGTGCCTTTCATATCTGCAGCGTTGCTTATTTACTTCGCACATACGTAGGTTCTTTAGTGTTCACATTGCTTGTGTTATTCAGTTCTTACAAGAAGAAATGACGCTGAGTCCCGCCAAAATTATGACACTTCAGTTTTATTCAATGGTCACAATAACCCAATTATATTAGGTACACTGCACACAATGAGCACAAAGTGAATAAGCACAAAAAGTGTGCGAACACTACCTGCACTGTGTTTTGCCTCATGCTCCGATAAATTACTGTTACATATTCGAATTGTAGCGCGATAGATAACTTAGCGATCTGCTCACCGATAACACAAATAACCGTAGGCACTGCGTGTCCAAGAAGAAAACCGGGCCGCAGGAATACTGATGCATGAAAGTCCAGTGAGCACAGTCCTCCTAACCGTTGCCCTTGTTTCTTATCTGGTAGACATGGGTCGCCAGGCATACGTGTGTTGCTACTGCATCTTTGCACAGCACATCGTTTCCGCAGGTACCGAGGCAAGCACTCGACGTTAAATGTTATCCGTATCATAACGCTGCCGGTTGGACACTGTACTCACGACGTTCACCAACGATGCAACGCATGTCACAACTTGGCTCACAGCCCAACTTAAATATTCACCAAAATAACTCAGAGAACGCAAGCAAATGCAGAACACTAAAACACGTGAGGGGGTGTGTCATCACAGACGGATTTTACGAGCGCGCGTTTCCATGCAGCGCAAGGGCTGCACTGAGTAATAAATGGCGTGCGCAGAGGGCGCTAAGAAAAAGATTTTTTGTAACAATAAAACACTGGCATAAATTACTTGCTGATTGCACCTACATAATATTGTTGGGCAAATAAATGTCATTTGTAAAACATAACGATTGCTTCGCCGTTGAATACAACTTCATTTCTCGCTATTAGTGTTTGTTCCCTCCAAACATAGTCGCGCTGTTATCGCAGCTCCCATAACTCCCCATGCTGATGTCACTGGCAATAGCTTCTGAACCGCTTTTCGCTCGAAGTTTCGCGACCTATTTGGATAGACCTTGGACTGCCTGCATACGTCCCCATTTATGGAGCTCGAAAAAAAAAAAATGCGGCAATCAACTATTTTGCGAAGTGTCAAATAAGCCGTAAAGTAAATTTCTAGTCTACCCTGGCGTACATAAAATTAGGAGCATCCGAAAAAAAAATTCCCTTGAGTTTTTCGTTTTCGTTATTTGTCCCCTCCTCACCTAGTCGCGCTTCAATCGTACGGCGGGCGTTGATGTCTGTGGCGATATGTTCTCGACCACTTTTCGTTCCAAGTTTCGCGACCGATATAATTGGACCATGTATGCGTAACAGTCGCCGACGGCTACAGAAGCAAAACCAAAGAAGTGAAGGGTGGGGAGATAGCAAGTGACTGGGGTGCCGCCGAGGAAAAAAAATCACAAGGCGTAAGGGGGCTATGCTGCCGCCGCAGTTCCGCACGACGGATACCAACAGCATAGAACCGCTATTACGCGAAGAATAGAGACAGACTTCGGAGCAACACAGTCTATATAAGGACAATTGTAGTAGGCGTGTTGCTTATTAATGTGCCGTGCTTGTAATCAGCCAAGCCATTTTAAAAATGCTGCTTTATTGTGAAATTCGAGGATCTGACTTACTAATGTTTGAAGTTTGAAAAACAGCGCGTAGACGAAATCGGGCTCTATTTTAGAAAAAGACGTAATTCCATTGCCTTTCCATTCCGTGAAAAAGGCGCTTAATTCCATTCCATTCCTCCAAGCGTTGTCCCCATTCCATTCCCATTCCATTCCGGGGTCGCGAAAAGGTGGAATGATTCCGGAGTCATTCCAATTCCGGAGTGGCAACTCCGCAACTCCGTACTCACTTTCCTTAGTGTTTGCGCATCCCTAAGATAGCGTTCACGTATAATATTAAAAATTGTGTAACCCCCATACAATCTAGGGTGTCGTATGCGGACTGAGTTGATGCATACTTGAAAAGTTTATGGGGAAAAAAAAGGGAGCAACCAGGATTAAATTACTGACACTATAGCTTTCTCGCTCGCTGAGCTTACTAAAACTGTTTAGCATACCTATACCACCTTCACTAAACATCACCGATAATACTTCACTCAGATTCCTACAGGTGAAGCAAACAAAGGAATACACAGAATGTAATAAGTTTTTGAAGCCGCTCATATTTTGAATTTCAATGCTTCAATGGATTTCTGTGTGATCTACGTGAGACATGTTCAGCGTCTTCTTTCAAGCGTGACAAGCACTCACTAATTCTTGTTGTGGGCTTTTCTAATACAGTAGAATTGATTCCATCAATCGCCTAAGATTTTATGAAGAATGCTTAAGGAGGGAGTTAAGGAAAACTTTACAAAAAACGTGCGGCATTGTGGAATAAAAGTAGATGGCTAGAAAGAAGCGTAGAGGATTTAGTAACGGGCTATTCGAAACGGGACACTGCAAATACTTATGGCAATGTTCCTTCGATCGCAATCTTCAGCTGAGTGATCGTTTTCCACCCGAGATGCGAAACAGACGCTGCGTGCGTGTGCACGTGCCCCGAATTTCAAGTGGCTTCATCACAGTGACTTCACTTGGTCCCCTTGTTAGCTTTGCTGTTGGGCGTCTGCCATTGAATCTGTATTAGCGTTAGTTCATGTTTCTAAGTATTGAATTTATAGGGTTTCTTTTTCTTTCTTTTTTTATTTTTTGTTTGTTCTGAACCACTTAAATCGACAAAAGGCAAGGAGCCTGGTAGGAAACTCTTTCGAAGGAGCTTTTCGTTTTCAGCGGGAGACAGAGAGACTGAACCTGGAGAGAAGGGTGCTTGTTTACGGAGATCTAAAAGGCTGGAGGCTGTCTGGCGGCCGTAATGACGACAACAAACCTTGTTCTCCCCTGGGATTTCAGTTTTCACCGTCTTACAGAATGGCGTTGCTTTGTTCTGGTCGCCCCGATACACCAATTTCTCGTTCTACTCTTTTCAGTTTACAAATAACAATTGATGCCCTTTCGGCAGTGCATCTGGAGCCGTATTCATCAAGTTTCAGGTTAGCGACTGCACATTGCCATTCGGACATTTCCCTACGCTAATCCTTACAAAAGAATTGACCAGACCGTTCGTTTAAAAACTACTTCAATGAAGCGGAATAAGAAATATATTGGGGAAACCTCAAGGGGTCATCTAATGATAGATATCCGTGTTGCTATTGTTCACTTGCGAAGGTGGAAGGGGAGGCGGAAAGAAAAAAAAATAAAGTCATGTGAGTTGACAACAATGACACGGCGGCGTACCAACCTTAAGTACTTGCGACTGGTTATTGAGGTCTATTAATGTAAAACGTTCTTCGAAAAAGAATATCTAAGACACTAAAAATGCCTTAGAAAGGCGAAGATTCGGCTATTGCATCGATGTCTGTTGTTGATAGCGCTAATATTCGCTGCCGTAAACGTTAGCGCTATCAAAAACAGGCATCGATGCAATGGTAACCGAAGGTGAGAACTACCATTCTTGCTTCGTGGTCACGACCGCCAGACACACACACACACACACACACACACACACACACACACACACACACACACACACACACACACACACACACACGCACACGCACACGCACACGCACACGCACACGCACACACACACACGCACGCACGCACGCACGCACGCACGCACACACACACACACACACACGCACGCACACACACACACACACACACATATATAAATATATAATGACGTTCAGCGTGCTGGAGGACGTGTGTCAAAAAAATTGTTGGTTGATTAACACTGCATTGGGTGGATAAGAATCGGCTCGTGAACGTTTTGCGGCAAAACCTTGCGAAAACCATCCAAGCGGTACGATAAAACTCGGGGGTAAACCTGACGGGATGCAGTTAAAAAAATTCAATACAATCAATTATTCTTTGCGCACCGTGTTGCTCCAGCACGATTTCATGTCTAGCAGGCCTCGACCCCATGACCCACGCGACTGCGCATTACACTGCATCTGGGATACGCCCACTTTGCTGTGACGCTGATGAAAGTGTTCACTGGCCGCTGGGCTCACACTAGAGACAGTGGCAGACTTTGATCACTTTACTGGCAAGAGACTGTGGAAAAGGACGCGCCAACGACAAACCGGAAACCGCCAGGCATAGTGACCCATAATATAAAGGTAAGATAATATTTTTTGCTTAATTTTGCACAGAACAAAGTTGACAGCTTGAGCACGTGTTAAAAGTATTCCGATACCGGTACACATAAAGCGATTCAAGTGCGGCCTGCGTCCGAATTATTTGGTAAGACCAACACGCATTGTAAGAGCGTCAGAAATATTCCGGAAGGGCTCGCAATAGACCTCTGCATTTATATGTCATAAGATGTGCATGAACTCACGTATACGTGTAACATTAAGCATACTTGCCAGACAGACGGCGTTATGTTTTCTTTTCGTCTCACTGCAACAGCGCTACGGTTTCTCGCTAGTGCAAAAAAGAAAAAAAAATATTAATAAACAAAGAACACAAGCTATCCCTCACAGGGAGTCATACGCTGTCACCGCAGGCTGTCGCTCCTTACGGGTCTTTTGTGTAACTGAAGATAGAGGTGCTTTCAAATAGTGGCATATTGCTTTCCTAGCATTTCTTGAACATACTAATGGCTTTCCCGGCGTATTTATTAAGGAAAAAAGACGCCATTTGTTTATCAGTTCACGGGGTCAAACATATGGGGTCATGTTACGTATCGCAGTTTCTGTTACCGATACTCACATGTTGCTGTATCGCTGCGTCTGCCGCGATAAGAACGGCAGCTCGGATCGATATAATCTTCCCGATCTTCATGCACCGCGTCTCTCCGCTCGATGATATAGCGCAGCATGCGTTTTGCAGTGTATGACCTGAGTGTAACATGCATTCGCCCGCACTAAAATTTTTGGTGCAGCTTAAGGCCCTAGCGCAAAAAAAAAAGAAAAAAAAAAACCTCCCGCAACCTTAGATGATTGGTCAACATATTATGCCATTGAGCTCAACTTAAAACACACAGCACGAGAAAAAAAAAGTGCTATCTCGCAAGGAAAAAATGGCAGCCTGTTTTCTAATTGGCCGCTGACGTAACAGACGATTTCAGGCTGGTCAAATCGCCGTTGTTGCCTCGGGCTGCTTTTGAAAGAGCATCGTTCGTCCATTCATCGCTTTGTTATGTTTATCAGCCGACATCGCCGTTGCTTTCGGCCGTAATTAAAGAGTGCGATAAGGGGCTGCTAAAGAACGCGAGCCCATCGCGAGTTCCGATCACGAAAACGTGACGCGTTTGCTCATTGCCACGGTGAACAAAACAAACTGGTTTTCGCGACTCGGCTATCCTCTGATGCTTTCTTTCTGGACAACTAAAACGAAAATAATGAGCCGAACCGCTGCTTCAAGCGATGGTCGCCGCATGGTAAATTAGCCGCCGCATGGCTAGGCCGGCTAAGCCCATCCGCAAACGCAAACAAACTGAAGTCTCCGAAAACGAGATCTTATCACTGCGATAGGGGGAGGTGCTGAGGCGGAAAATATATTGACAACGGGGAAGCTGACCAGACGAGGCACCCTGCTCCGCACTCGCTGCAGTTGGAGTGTGGACGCTTTTACAGATACGACCGCGGCAAGATGTCGGCCGAAAAGGAGTTCCCCGGACGCCTCGCAGTTGTCACCGGCGGTGGTAGCGGCATCGGCGAAGCCATCTGCCATGTGCTGGCCGAAAGAGGAGCCCGTGTCGTGGTGGCGGACATCAACATTGAAGCGGCCCAAAAGGTCTCAAACTCCCTGCCAGGTTTGTATATCGGGTTTGAAATTTTCACTGAATATTGCCAGAAGTTTTCGTTCTGCCACCGTACAAATGTTATACAAAGGTCATTGATTGTTGCCAGACTCTTCCATACCTAAAAGGTCATGAATCTTTTGTTGCAGCTTTTAACTTATATATATTAATTAGCAGATGAAGGAAATTAACTAACGTCCACAAAAAAAAAAAGAAGAAACTCGACACTGGTGAAAAATTAAACGATTTATGTACATATATGTACAGCAAAAACTCGGTGATACAAATTCTGCGGCGTCATCAAAAATATTCGTATCATGCGCAATTTGTATCACCAGAAAATATGGAAAATTAGCTTGCGGCAAAAGACAGCCGGCGGACGTTTTCACTTACTGTGTTCCTCAGGGCCGCAGCAACGTCAGGAACAACTCTGCATTATTGCCAGTGAAGTTTTTAGATGTCAACGGTCATACCGGCACTAGTAAATATTCGGCTCGTGCGCGCATGTGTAATTAATGAACCGGGTGTGCTGTGACCCGCGACTTCGTGTAGACCCTTCCAAATCTTCGTAGGTTCTTCCGCATGACATTAAAGTACTGCGGCGAAAGTGACTAAAGAAGTGCTTTGCACGCGATACACAAACGCCAGAATATTTTAGAACATCTGTTCTGTGCTATTATTGTGTGCGTGCGTGCGTGTGCGTGTGTGTCTTGTGTGTCTTGCGCCTCTTTCTTGGTGCTCGCACCCAGCGTCTCAAGTGTAGAGAATGCTAAACCAGCTAGCTCCCACTCTGGCTCTCGGAAAGTTTGTTTAAAGGTAGGTCATGCTACTTATATGTCTATAGGCAGAGTTTGGCTATATCGGCAGAGTATTCTATAGCTGTTCTTCCCACGAGCCTTTCTGACTAGATAATAATGACAGTTCCACGGTATGCCATTCTGTTGACATCGATCGCAGGCGACCAGGACCATCACGCCGTGGAAGTGGACGTTGGTGAATCGGCGTCCGTGGAGAGGCTCTTCCAGGTCATTCAAGGATTTAGTGGTGGCACACCTGTGAGCATAGTTATCAACAACGCCGGAACAGGTGCTCTCTTCACTTCGATCACTGATGCTAGCGAAGAAGACTTCGATCGCATAATGAAGACAAACCTGAAGGTGAGATACGACGCATAACTCATTTGCGGCGAGTAGCCTCCGAGTAGCCTTAAAAACACATCAAACATTAGCTTCCTGCATTAATTACGCCTATGGTATGAGCATGAAGGGCAAAGGAAAAACAAGCAACTTTCGCTGCAGCTGATAAATAGAGGCTGAATGAAGAATGATTCTAATCAATGAGAAGAGCTTGTAGTTTGCTATTATGATCTGTCTGTACTGTGCTGCCTGTTTTGACTGCCTAGCACAAGTTCTGCAAGCCCTTCACAAATCAGATGGAAGATTGAGCGAATTGCTAATGGTTCACCTCGAAGTAAAATGCAAAGAATAAAAAACTCCAGACCTGCGCGGAACTCGCAGAACAGCTACAGTGAAGGCTGAAGAAGCGGCCTTTCGAGAGCACCTCGTGAGCTCTCTTGGGGCGAATACTGCAAGTACAGTTACATGATGCGCGCAGCCATCAATCATCATACTTTTGCGAAGCTGGGAAGTACCCGCTATGTCATTATTCTTCATTCAGCAGAGAAGCGGAGTACCCACTACACATATGTGAGGCATAATGTGCACTTTGTTGATGCTTTGACTGATGAAGGTGAAGAATTACGGCAGAGCCCTTAGTCATGGGTGGGAAGCATTGTACAACACACGTACTACGCAATTCACACTGTGTGGCGACTGGCGTTATTTCCCTACCACGCACTGTAGTAATACATCTGTTGGGTTATTCCACGAGAGGTCGAACTTGCATGTCCGGTCGATATATATGCCTTGTTTGTTTTTATATGTTATTTGGGCATATTGAAATTGCACAGGACCGAAATTTTTATTTCCAAAGAACGCTCCCGAAATGCGTGTATATATATATATATATATATATATATATATATATATATATATATATATATATATATATATATATATATATATATATATGTCACTAATTACAGAAACGACGGCGCCTGTGTCGACAAGTGCACGTACGGCGACACCTTCTATGAGCAGATCAATTTCGTTGGGCGGATAAAGAGGAGGTCTTGAAGAGTTCGACGACAACGCAGTTCTTGCCTGCGGAACTGCGGCTATCAGTTTTCCTCTGGTGTTGGGCTAGGGCGGCGATGCATCGGGGAGATGGATCGGCGACGGGGCGAAGATGACCGGCGGGAGTCGAAAGGGCGTCGTGGCGAAAACGAGTCGGTGAGAGGAGAAGAAAGTCGTTGGGGATGCTGGGCAGCTTGATAATTTGTGGAAGTCCCACCATCCTGAGGCTGGAAGTTGCGACGGCGACATTAGCGTGCTATATGCCCCACAAAACCGCACGCAAAACATATAGGCCTGTTGTCGAAGGTACGCCATGGGCTAACGACAGAAGGTCCGGAGGGCGCAGTAGGATGGGGCACCGTGCGTGTGGATGGCGTCGTCGTGTAGGACCCGGTGACCCGGTAGGCGCCATAAACAGGTGGGGGCGGTGGTCTGGAAACGACGGCAGCGTGCGTCACCGGTGTAGTGACAGGCGGCGATGGCGGCAGTGCCTGCGCGACTTGGGTCTCAATGGCCTGGCGTAGACGTGGGTCTAATGATGTGACTGGCTCGGTTGTTTGGGCAACGAGAGAAAGTTGACGCGCAACTTCCTCGCGAATGAACTGCTTGATCTGTGGCAGTAAAACGGTGGTATCAGCAGCGACGTCGTTGACAAGGGCGGAAACCTCAGCCGTATCTTCGGCTGCACGACGCGTTGAGACACGCTGCTTTCGCAACTCGCCATACGACTGACAGAGTTGGACGACGTCGGCGACAGTCTGAGGATTCCTAGCGACGAGCATCTAGAACGTATCGTCGTCGACTCCTTTCATGATGTGCTTGATTTTGTCGAGTTCGGGGAGAGATGGGTCGACGCGCTTACAGAGAGACAAGACGTCTTCGATGTAACTTGTAAAGGTCTCGTCCCTGCGCTGGACTCGACTACGTAGACGTTGTTCCGCGCGAAGTCTGCGCACGGCGGGACGTCCGAAGACCGCGGCGATGGTCGTCTTAAAGGTCGACCAGTTGGTGATTTCACCTTCATGGTTTTATTGCGATAGCAATTATATGGACAGTCTCAACGGGTTTTTGCCGTCGCCGTCGCCGTCATGTCGCGTATGAAGTCCAAATTGATAAGAACCCCCTGAGCATCGTACGTTCTACCAGCGGGTAATAGCGGGCGAGCGGGAGCGGTGAACGCGGCTGAAGCGGCGATCAAACGAGCCGGCATCTCCGTCGCTCCGAGGCGCATGCGATAAGATCCCCCCAACTGTTCAACCGGCCCCGCTCGTCGTTCGCGAGCGTGAAAAGACGCGAGGGGGGGGTGGGGGGGTCCCTCGAGCGACCTTCGATTTTACGACCCCGGTCTTCGCGGGCGCGCGCGTTATCTCCCCTTCTCGGTGGCCGACAGCGGGGGGCCGGTGTACCCTTCTACGTGCTGCGCTCTCAACGCGAAGAGAATTCTCTTAAACAAGCCTTTTCTAGACTTGCGTGAGATCGGATCCAAAAGACTTGGCTGCCAGCCTCACTTCGTATAACATTACAATTTGTTGCTATCGCATTCATTGCTTCACCCTTGCGGTGAAACTGTGACTTTTTAAACCAGAGGCTGGCCACATCAGCGAGGTAAAAGCGCACGTTCGTGAGCTTGTCGCACCCGTCCCATTTGTTGGAAGCGCTTACTATTTCATAGTCGGCGATCCAATCCTCGACGTCGTGCTCGTCGTTGGGTGGGTCGCGTTGCCGAGGCGCGCCAGTACAGAAGACTATCGTTGCTGCGGCAGCTTGCGAAGGGCCAGGATCGGTCATGGTGATAGGAGATGGTAGCGTACGATTGCGAAGTTCCAGGTTGTCGGGAACCCCGGCACCTCCACCATTTAAAATGGGGGTGTTGTACGTCGAGAAAGGGTCAGACGTAGCTTCGTGAAAGGCTCTTTATCAGGCAAGTCTAGCTACCGGCAAGCGCGTGCGCGAGCGACAACCACAGCCACCGGTCGTCGTCGTCTTCCGTACCAGCGGAGTGTCTGCCATTCACATTCAGTACTATATATATATATATATATATATATGTGTGTGTGTGTGTGTGTGTGTGTGTGTGTTTGTGTGTGTGTGTGTGTGTGTGTGTGTGTGTGTGTGTGTGTGTGTGTGTGTGTGTGTGTGTGTGTTTGTGTGTGTGTGTGCGCGCGGAACCACACGAGGACGGTGTGGTGCAGTAGTAGTGAAGGAGGAAGACGAAGCTAATCAACATGGTTCTTCGTACAGCCATCACGTCTCCTGCGTTAAACTTGTCGACAGGATCGTGACCGCCTGGGTCCATTGAGACGGCGTCGGTTAGAATGATTGCAAACTCTGGGCACAGCGACGCTTCGCATGCAAAGCGCTAGCGCTATAGAGTCCGACGCGACCGGCGTCCGTCTGCGCATCCCGGCGGCCACCTGGCTCCGTGCCAGAGCTCGGACGGACGGACGGACAGACGGATGGATGGATGGACGGACGGACGGACGAACAGACAGACAGACGGATAGACAGACGGACGGACGGACGCCGGACGGAGGTCGGACGCACACCGGATGGACGTGAGCATGAGACATTAAAGGCTTTCGCCTTAAAGATTACACCATCTCTCGCTAAATGGAACCATGTGTACATGCGAAGCAGCGGGCGCTAACCCTTACACTGGCGGCGGCGTTGACGCTGGCGCTCATCGCAGCGTTGCACAGGAGAGAAACCTGGGGGGCGCAAAGCACGCAGTGAAGGACCGGTGTTTCCTACTGGAACATCGCTGCTAATGGGCAATGAGAGACAGAAGACTCGGACTGGACACAGAGACCCGCAGTCCGCTTTTAGTTAACGCACACGCTGCGAATTTTTTAAATGCGAATGCATTTCTTAGTCGGGCTATGTCAGGCGGCGTTGTCCGGCGTTGTCCGCGGAGGAGGGGGATAGGTTTAGGAGGTGTCCGCGCGCCGGCAGGTGTTCTCTCCGCTCTCACTCCCTCTCCCATAGAAACAGCTGCGGGCGCGCGCGCTTATCCTCGCCCCTATCAACCGAAGCATGTGGTGCGAGAGAGTGTAGGAGAGGGTAGGTGCAGTGCTTCGCCGCTCCTTCTCTCGCCGTTCGCTCTCTTTCCTCCCTGCGCTCAGAGGAGCTTGAGCGTGTTTTGTATCACGCAACGCTCCTACATTTTCTTTCAATTTGAAAACTGCCCTTGAGACAAAGGGGACCCCCTTCTGTACCCACTCGTGATGTGTAACGAAAAAAAAAAGATCACCACGTACACCTTGCGTCAGACGCCACCACGTGGCAAGAGACGCAGAGGGGCCACTCTACGCGCCGCACTTTAAAAGAAAAAAGAAATATCTAAGAGCTTCGGATTCTGAATGGTCGTTACTTGCAGCGGGTTGCTCAAGCACAAAGGCGTATTACAACTGTGATTGTTGTTAGTGCACTCTTGTCCTGTGTATAACTGCGCGTTCTTTTCGCGAGTCCTTCTTTGTGCCTCAGCGGGAAGCTGGAAGTATCGAGCTGATTGTCGTTCTTCGTGTGACATTCCAATTTCTCGCTGTCGCATTCATTGCTTCGCCTTTGCAGCGAAACTGTAACATTTTTTAATATACGAGGTGTGTTCATAAAAAATCGAACTTTTGCCCTAACACCTTCACTGCGTGTGGTACAACATTTTAACCATTACACCCCTTCAAACTACTCCCCTCTACTGGCAATACACTGTTCCAATCGTTACTTCCATTATTTGAAAGCCTTTTACAACGCACTTTCTGGACTGGCTCAGTGGTCTCTTCTCGAATTGTCCTGGATCCTCTGTATGGTTCGGAAACGGCGTCCTTTCAACTTATTCGGGATAGAGAAAATAGAAAGAAATTTCATGGCGTTAACCCACGCTAATACCCACTTCGTCAGCAACTACTCGAATTGTCTAACGAATATTTTCTCAAATCATAGCTCGAACTATCGACGTGGTCATCATCTGTTGATCTGGAAGGTCATCCAGGCTTGGTATCGTCACCGACCGACAGTCTGCCGTGTTTAAAACAATTGACTCACTCATAGCACTGCGCGCGACTCATATAGTCGTCCCCGTATACTTGTCTAAGCCACTGAAATGTTTTCGAAAGCTTTCCTAAGTTTAGCAGAATTTCACACACATACGTTGTTTGTCCATCGCTTTCATTACCACTTTGTCAGAAATCCGAAGAACAGCCTCTACATGTGCTCACTTCAGCGGCTGTAGCTCGCGAACTAACGGTCAGAGCGAAACGCGCATAGTGAGAGTTTCTTCTTCAATCTTGCCGCTACGTGCACTTGGTAGGTGCAGCCCGCTCTCTCTGGTGGTTGGCGTGCTATTGCAAAAGTTCGGTTTCTTTTTGAACAGCCCTCGTATACACTGCACGTTAGTGAAGTGCCTCCTATTTGCAAGAGCTGCGTCCGTTATGGTTCAACTTAGCAAGTGTTAGGACGTTAATTGAACTGTCGCATATTTCGTACCAAACAAGAAATCATCATCAAGCTACGCCGTAAGACTCGTGCACAATGAAAAATATTCAAAAGAAAAGAAAAATGACTAATTACTTTGAATAGGGCAATAAAGTGAATTTTTCTGCAGGGCACATTCCTAATGAGCCGTGCGGGCATCCGCCTAATGCTGGCTGCTGGGATCAAGGAAGGCGCCGTGGTGAACGTGTCCAGCCTCGCAGCCAAGAGCGGCGTCAGGGGCATTGCTAGCTACGTTGCCTCGAAGGCTGGAGTCCTGGGTCTCACAAGGTGCATGGCACTAGACGTTGCCGGCACGGGCATTCGCTGCAACGCCGTCCTACCAGGCTTCACGGCGACGCCTTTGTCTGAACATCTCTGCGAAGATGAGAAGACTCAACTTATAGCGAGTATACCACTCAGCCGCGCTGCCCAACCCCGAGAGGTGGCGCAGGTAGTGGCATTCCTGTGCAGCCCGCAGAGTTCGTACATGATCGGCTCTTGCGTCGATGTCTCGGGCGGAGCCATGCTTTAATAAGGACCGCACTCACCCCGCGTACCTATTTAGTTGTATGCACGTGAATAAATTTACAACCGTATCCTGTATTCACATAGTAGCTGTTCCCTGTTCCCCTCATGATCGCGATTGCATCTACCCTTTGAGGAGAAAGAGGAAGCCTATCAAAACCATTCCTGGTGAGGAAATACGTTTCGAATAGCAATCTTCGTTATGCGATCACTATACGAAAAACCTAAGGATTAAGCTGATCCTCAAACTCGTGTTGACGTAACCGAGGCAGTTGGTTCACTGTTTTGAATATTGACGCCCTTGTTGTCAAACTGTTGAACATAAGCTTATTTCATTCGGTTAATGAACAGCAGGGCGTTTCCAACCGCAGTCCAAGCGGAGGAGGCAGCAGCGCTATAGTCATGATGGTTCCCAAACTATGTACCACAGGCCAGAACGCTTAGACTAACATATGGCGATAGTAATTATATGGACTCTTTCGGTTGTTTACGGCTGTCGGCGTCGGCGTCACCGTGCCGTACCGTTCCGTATACTCTTATATATGAGCCATGAACAAAACATTTCATTATGAGCCATGACCATTGAATATTTTGGCGCTGTCTGGGTTCTGTTCATTTTGTTATACGAATATACCAACTGTTTCCATGAAGACGAAGTAATATTTAAAGCAAGGGGTTTGAACAAAAGAGGTCATAGTAAGTGTTGTTAATTTATAAAGCTTACTATATGTGTGGACATGGTGTGTTGTCTAAACACAGCATGTCCCATGGTTTGTTTGGACAACAAACACAGCATTGGACAATGTGCATGTCTACAATGTAAAAATGACTGAAGAACAACATTTAAGTAACTTTGCGATGACATTTCGACGAAAAACATATGCGCAACTGCCTTCTCCGGGAATTCTTATGTTGACGAATAAATCCAAACAACTAAATTGTCCAAAATACCTTGCCGACATAGATGGTGGTCTATGGTCGGTGTATATACTATGCACCAAGAACACACTTTTCTTTTCTAGAAGTTGTTTTAACGCGATAGCGTTAAAGAGCTCGTTTCGCAGAAATTCCGGCGTCGGCGTCGGCGTCAGCGTCGTTGGTTGTGAGCGAAAAATCATTTTGTCCGTGACCGAAAAATCATCATCTTGTCCGTGACCGAAAAATCGAGAAAGATGCAAAGAAAATAAATAATAAAAATTTTCGGGTCCGAGTGAGGATCGAACCCGGGTCGTCTGCGTGGCAAGCAGGTGTTCTACCACACAGTCATGCCTATGCTTGGATATACTGTGAAAAAAACTTCCTCTGCTTGGAAATGCAGTGAAAATAACTTGCATGCTTCGCAAACGCAAGCGTCCTTTATATAGGCGTCGCAATATAACATGTAATATCCCAGGAATATTGCGTGGTACAAGCGTAAATTGCCATCGGGCGTCAGAATATGTGACTATCATAACGATTCCATAGTTTAAAGCCAGCCACCCATTACAAACGGCACACACATTACTGCGCCTATTCCCTTAACACCACGTAGTGGGGGCATAGCAAGTTCGAAAACATTTCCCACATTTGCCGCGCATAATTTCTCCTGGTTTAAACCATACTACCCATTACGTAGTATGCACTAAGTGATTGAAGTACGCAGTAGGGACGGGATATCGCTATCGCGTTCAACTCTTAAAGGCGAAGCCTAAGGGTCCCCCCAATTTTTTTTTTCTGCGAGTGTATGCGAAAGCTTCCGCGCAGTGGCAGCTATAGAGAAAAAGTGTGACTACTTGGGCTGATTAGTATTGCATTCTAAAAGGAATATACTTTCTTTTTGCGCAGAACATTTAAAAAAAGAAGTCAGATAGGACAGAGCTCACTTGGCAAGTCAATGTGCCACGTCTGGGTGCACCCCAAGTGTGATGATTGCCAAGTAATGGCAAGATATAGGGACAAGAGGGCACGTGAAATACGTGAAGCGTTTTTGATTCGCAAGGCAGGAACTGAGTGTGTAAGTGCGCAGCCTATTAACTTCTTGGACAATGAATACGAGTATCTATTTAGGCGAAATGTGATTTGAAGATGTGAATAAGATGTTTCGCACATGCGCCGTCACTTTCCCTTTCTTTGCGTGTCATCTTCTCGCCCACATGACTGTATATATATTCGCGCCATCTGAGCAATAAACTGGTTGTAAGAATCCGCTCTGTCCCATATAAAGGTGTTTTCTGAAATGTTCTGCGCACAAAGAAAGTATATTCCTTCTAGGAGGCTGTCCGCCACTGTGGATCAGTGGCTTAAGGTGCTCGGCTGCTGACCCGAAGGTTGCGGGTTCGATCCCGGCCGCGGCGGTCGCATTTCGGTGGAGGCGAAATGGTAGAGGCCCGTGTACTGTGCGATGTCAGTGCACGTTAAAGAACACCAGATGGTCGAAATTTCCGGAGCCCTCCACTACGGCGTCTCTCATAATCATATCGTGGTTTTGGGACGTAAAACCCGAGATAGTATTATTATATTATTATCCTTCTAGGAGGCAGCTATAGAAGCAAAGGAAAGTCATTCACTCTTCCACCACCACAATTTTCTGCTTTCATAAGGCAAGAGACAGCTATTCGTTGCTGCGAGGCATCTCACTCGGTAAACAGAAAAGATAAAAAGCCGACAAGAGGAATGCAGGCTTCAGAGAAGAATTTCCGTGGACTGACGAATCAGAAGTGAAAACTTCAGAAATATCACCCCACGCGCCTTTCTTTGACAGCCTTAGTCAAGGCACTGCCAAGCACGTCCCTCGCGGCATCGTAGACGGTAGAAGTTTAGAGAGTGAAAAGATAAACAGAAAGGCACGTCTACACTGAAGTTCGCATAGACGAAGATCAGGTCGGAGTTCTTAGGCGCTGCGTCCAGAAAAATGGCAAAGGGTGCGAGGTTGCTCTCAACACCCGTGGACCGTGTCAACACGGAGTTCGCCGCGTCGCCCGTCTAAAGAATGTCAGAAGTCGAGCTCGTCTCGTAACAAAGAATGTGCTTCTGGGTGCCTCGCTGTACTCGACAAACAACGGGTGCGTCCTTATTTTTCTAACAGTAAGAAATGACTGTACTAAGCTGTCACCTAGGGGCCCCCCCGAGCGCAAGAAAGATTGCGCATTTGAACCAGGCCCGCATATAGAGACATCCTGACTCTATACGGTTCACACAACCTTAACGAACACCTGGAGATAATGAAGCCAAGGAAGCTAAAGGGGACGTTAATTTTACTCTTGTACGTGTATTGTAGTAATTGTGCTATAGATGACAGGAAAGTGAAATCGACGAAAAGACAACTTACGACCTGGAGGTGTATATATATATATATATATATATATATATATATATATATATATATATATATATATATATATATATATATATATATATATATATATATATATATATATATATACGCTTCTAAAAAACTGTTTATTTGTGACGTTTCGATCGGAGACCGATCTTCATCAAGACGAAATTTACCAGGCACCGATGCGCTTTTATATCATCGCCGAGCCGAGAGAAAGAGAGGAAATAAATAAATAAATAAATAAATAAATAAATAAATAAACAAATAAAAAGAGAGAAGAAGGGTACATACTGATAAGCGGTCACACGACTACGTGAGCGTACTTCTACATACGCATAACACCTGTATTTTTGAAAAAAAAAAAAGTGCAGAAATAAACGAGTGGCCAAAAAAGAGAGAGGGGTCCATACTGATAAGTGGTCACACGACCACGTGCGCGTACTTCTACATAGTTAGACATAAAAACGTGTTTTCTGAGAAAAAAAAGGAAAAAAACGAAAACACCAAGTGGACATCATTAACTACTAACGTTTACAAAAAGCCTACAGACAGGCAGCAATACCTTCATTTCGATAGCTGTCACCCTCGTCACTGCAAGACGTCCATCCCGTACTCGCAGGCCCACCGACACAAAAGAATTTGCTCCCGCCCCGAAGACTTTGAGGCCAACGCAGAGAACTTGCGCAACGTACTTGCAAAGCAACATTAGGGAGTTTTCGAATACCGTACGCAAAGCTTTGCGTTCGCTTACCGTTGCGGTCGCTGCCACTGCGCATGCGTCGTAACGCTAACCACGGTTAGCGTCTGCGGGCCGCCCGCAAGAAATCCGAAATAGCGTGGGGCCCGCAAAGCCCCTTTGCGGCGTTAGCGCTGGTGGGTGACAAACGCTATTCGAAAACTCATATGGCGCCCTTACGCTAACGCTACGCCCGCAACGCCCGCTAACTTGGCGTACGCTATTCGAAAACTCCCTATTATCCTCCTTCTATACGCGATGCGCAGCGGTTTATAGGGGCGCCACTGAAAGCCGCGTAGCTGCGGCCGTCGGAAACGCGCGCGGGTCGCGTAGCAGACGCCGCCTTTCAATGCAAGCATGACGGAAGTGCGCGCGTGCGATTTGCCACTTGTGCGCGTCCCAAACGATTACTTTTGCGGTGATAGTGTGCGCAAAGGAGCTGCAGTTTATAATAGTGAACCAACGCGTGAACCAACGTTTTTTCTCGACACAGTAGGTTCGTTTACGTGTCATGTGTTTATATAGTAGATTTTGAGGGAGCGCTGTCGCACCGGCGCATGGATTTCACGAGTGCGGCCACGCGAAGGGTCAGCGTTGGTAAAACTTTGAAACCAGCACGATAAACTTGTGAAAAAATATCCCGGCAGCTTGCGCTAGTGACGCGAGACTGAGTCACTGCGGAGCTGGTGGTCACCTAGCTTGTTATACCAGCTTGGTAACGTATTTGCTAGGTTTTTTGCAAGCTATTACGAAGTGTTCAAAAAATGGCGTTAGGTTCTACGTGATAATACGTGGTTTTGGCGGGAACATGGCACGTGAGTAGATACGCTAATTACGTGATTCTTGCGAGAACGTTTCACGTGATTAGTTACGTGACTTTCACGTGATTAGTTACGAACCAACATATACTCACCAATTACATGCTAAAGAAAACATAGCAACCAGTAGCTAGCACCACCAGCAATAATAAAGAAAAGAAAACACGTCAGTTTCATAATCGGCTCCACTCAGGCGTGCGCAGGGTTCCCCATCAAGGGGGGGGGGGGGGGGGTGGCAAAGGATCATCGCAGCGCCCCAGGCCCCACCAAGTCAATGCATGGGGCAGATTTTGCGCCCCCCCCCCCCTCTTAGGCGAATAGGAAAGCCCCCCCCCCCCCCCTTCCCGTCATGTTACGAGGCATTCAAAAGGAGGTTGAATCGGTTGAATGTCCTGTCAAAATCCTTCAATGCGCACAGGTGTCATGTTTTACAGCCAAGATGCATATAGTTGAGGTGAGCGCACAGCGAACATTCTGCACTGGTGATCACATTCCAGTGTCATCAATAGGTAGAATGCAGCCGATTTCGGGCAGCATACGTGCGATTTCAGGGCGCTTTTGTAAAGGAGCCGTCACCTGCCCCACATTCTCTGGCATTGCGCTTCGCGCCATTCGTTTTTCAAGAGAGCCTAGGCATCGCGTCTTATCAGTAATAACAACCTCATGTGTATGGTAGCGTCTACAATGCAGGCGAGGCGACCAAGTGTAAACGTAGCAGCGTTCGCTGAAGACGTAGCGACATAAATGGAGAAATAAAAACGCGGTGACCGTTCTAACACTGCCGTAAACAAAGCGTGATTGCGTACCTTTTTCGGACAGCCGCAATCAACCACCACCGTCGCTATCGCTCATGAAATAGCACCGGAAACCTGTAGAAGTGCGTTCATGGCGATTTTTTGTATGCGTTTGAGCAGCCGACAACGCAGCAGTTATTTTTCGGCATCGCTGAAGCCCGACAGAGTCGTTAAATCACGATAAAAACACATCCATCCGTGCACTCGCGTACACACTCGCGGGAAGACTGCTCGCCCGGACCCGCGAGCGCTTCCGAGCCGTGGCGGCAGATGGCGTCGTCGGCGCTTTGCGCATCGCCTATGGGAAACGTGCAGCACCTACAGGGGGCGCAGCAGTGCGCTGCACCTATGCGCCGTCAGTGCCGCGAGTGGCGACTTGCGGCCACTTCAGTGTCAACTGGCGTGCTACGAATCGTCGTCTCTCCATCAGCTACGCCCGCGTTGTATGCAAGTGCGTGTGCGCGAAGGTGACAAGTTTGATAAAACGAGTAGGCTTCCAGAAAGTTAACAGTGCATGATCCTTTTGGGATCCCAAACGAGGAGAAAGGACATAAGTTGACGGAATAAATTATGTTTTCGATGTGGCGTGGCACAGACGTGCGGTAGAGTGTTTTGAAAGGGCGATTCGTGCGGCCGGCCAGCCTAAAGCTCGAAGCACAGACTGTCACCATCGATGTTTGTAAACATTATTTTTTTGCCATTTTGCCTGGTTATTGTTGAGTAAACGATGACATTTGTGTCTGAGATGTGTTAGACAACCCCATGCTATGCGCGCAAGTAATACGAACGGTCGCCGAACTGCCCGTGTTACATTTAGTAATGTGTGGCATTTGCGTGAAGTTTTCTGTGCAGTAGTTCAGCTCAGTTTGTAGGCGTTGCTCTGGCTGCATGAGTCCTTGAGTAAATTTTTCACGTGCCAGCTTTGCACGCGATATCTCAGCTGTCACTTAGCGCAATAGAACGGAGTGGCCCGGCTTCGCTTGCACGCACACTGCTGTTAAGGGCTATGGCAGTACATGGGGAATAAATTTTGAAATTCTCGATGTCTGCGACGCATTTTGCCAGGCATGCGTGACTTCTTTAATGTTACTGTTTGCAAACTGCGACACGGCGGAAAAACAGCAGCAGCGTACTAGGGAGAATTGCTGGATCTGTCGATTGCTTTCCGCCAACGAATTGTGGACTGCAGACTCGAGATCACTTTTCCGGCTGCCCCTCGGCTCCTTCAGCACGTTAAAAATATCAGTTAACATGCTTGGAGAGTGAATTCACAGCGAACTAGCTACAGCATGTACTTTATAAACGTGCCCGCGGGATCACTTGCTTTACGTGGCGTCATAGGCGTGCGCATGAGGGGGGGCAGGGGGGCGGCCGCCCCCTCTAGTCACCTAAGGGGGGGCCCAAAGTCTGCCCCATACATTGACTTAATAAACAAGGGGGGGGGGGGGGGCGCTGCGACGAGCCGTCTGCACCTCTGAAGGGGAACCCTGCGCACGCCTACGCGTGGCGTCCACTAATCCAGTGTTCCCGCCGGTTTCTGAAGCACAGCCACGGCGGAAAACTGAAAAACTTTGTTCCAGGCGCGTACTTCTTATAATTATCGGCACAGTTTACGACACAGCAAATCATACGCGACATTGCGAAGCACCGCTAACAACCTGACAAGGCTGCGCTCATGGGTCGGCTGCTGCACGAAACACGCCAATTCCTTTCGTTCACTCCCGCACCGCGGCGCCACCGGCTCAGTGCACGTTCCCCATAGTCAACGACGACATACATAAAGCGGCAAACCTAGATCGCCAGCAGCTACTTTACGAGCAGAAAGAATTAAAACAAGAGGGACGGAAAAACTTGGTTCTAACATTTGGGAGCAACCCCCCTAACGTAAACAAAATTCTAAAGAGACACTTTAACATCTTACAACACAGTGAACGGCTATCAAAAATTTTCCCTTCCCCTCCGCGAGTTGTATATAGACGCCCCAAAAACATTAAAGACTATCTTGTTCGTTCAAAAACCGATAAGACACCTATAACTGGATGTCAGCCATGCGGCAATGCCCGCTGGAAGGTGTGCAAACACATACAGGTAACCAACGTTGCTCAAAGCACACATTCCAATTTCAAATACTCCATTCACTCAAACCTTAACTGCGACAGCTCTAATTTAGTACCTATACCTTCTCGAGTGCGGAATATGCAGTATTCAATACATAGGTCAGACTGACACGGCCTTCCGCACCCGCTTCAATAACCATCGTTCACATGTTCATTCGCTTTCGGATCTGCCTCTGTCTGGGCATATAAACTCCGAAAACCATTCGTTTGATTCCATCAAGGTTACACTCTTACAAAGCGGTTTTTCCAGTACAAGGGAGCGTGAACAGAGCGAATCATATATGATTTATAAATTTGATACATTAAAGGCTGGTCTGAATATCACTCCGGACATACTGGTATTTTTTCGGATATCACTCGGAGCACGTTGCCGGGCATGCAACATCTGCACGCGCATTCCGAGAAGGGTGGGCAACTTTCGAATAATTCCCCCCCTACAATGAAATCACTCCTCAGACAACCGAGTGAATGACATATTCGAACCCCAGGGCAAAAATCTGAAAAACACTCTCCATTTTCTTCTCAAACATTCTTGAGCCACAGACCTGAGATCGTAGGAGCGTAGATCCCCTCAATAGGCTTCAGGAGCAACAAAGGAGGGGCGGGGGGAGAATAGGTGTGACGTGACAATGGACGAAAGGAATGTACTGTGTTGTTGTGTTCAGGCTCCGGG
This sequence comes from Rhipicephalus appendiculatus, assembly GCA_030522465.1. Classification (NCBI taxonomy): domain Eukaryota; kingdom Metazoa; phylum Arthropoda; class Arachnida; order Ixodida; family Ixodidae; genus Rhipicephalus; species Rhipicephalus appendiculatus. The sequence goes on from JALIZH010028122.1 coordinate 397,117, forward strand.
AAGAGATGAGCCTGAGAAGAAACTTCACAATGTATCACTGGAATGAGCTTAACGTGCCCACCTGGACCATCGATGTATATCTACATATTTTTGGTTTGTTCACTTTTTTCTTGAAACATGTGTTCTTCGTATATCTTAGTATGTGCCGGGGGCACATACTAAGATTTCTTTATTCCTTTATTTATTTTTTTTATTTATTTATTTATTTTGCTCTCTTTCTCTCGGCTCGGCGATGATATAAAAGCGCATTGGCGCCTGGTAAATTTCGTCTTGATGAAGATCGGTCTCCGATCGAAACATCACAAATAAACAGTTTTTAGAAGCGTATATATATTTCCCCTATATATATATATATATATATATATATATATATATATATATATATATATATATATATATATATATATATATATATAGTCAAGAAATGAAGGAGCACACTTACGAAAATTGCATATTTTTTTTACTGGTTAACGTTTCGGCCGTGGCACGGCCTTCGTCAGAATGAAAAGAATTACAGGCATGTGGCCGCTTTTATGGGCATGGACACGTGGGTACAAAACACGTGGGATCAACACGTGAATGTTTAAAGGGATCAAAGCAACCATGATAACAACACCAAAACAAGGGGAAAATAAATAAATAAAGGAAAAAAAAATTCATAAATTTAATAAAGCAGGTTGGATCACAGGCATGAAAAGGCATTTACAGCGATGAGCCATTGACCACAGTAGTCACGATGACCGTACATGAATGAACAAAAAATGATGGCGATTGTTATATAATGAAAACTTTCGGCACGTTTCGTTAAATATATAGCAAAAATGATATCAGGGCATCACAGAAAGACAAGACACTTTTCCAACGCTCTCATTGATGCCGGCCGACACAGTGTTGAACTTATGGATTAAAAAAGATTCTCTAATTTCGCGATCATGGTGCGATTTGAACCCTGATTGTAATAGCGTCACCATGATCTTGTCAAACGAATGACCTGGCAGATGAACATGTTTAGACAATGGGAGATGTGGCAAACTGTTAGCGTGTGCTCTGTGATTGTTGAAACGGATACGAAATGATGTTTCGGTCTGACCGATGTATTGCATATGACATACTGAGCATTCTAGTAAGTAGATGACGTTGGTGCTGTCGCAGCTGAAGTCCCCTTTAATCTTAAGTGAAAAATTAGATGCCGTGCTTTTAGCAGTTGTCGCAGTGGTCATATGCGCACAAACTTTACATCGTGGTTTGTTACAGGGATGACAACCAGCAGGAGCAAGTTTAGTTTTAGAAGACGTCACAATATCGCGCAGGTTCCTTGATCTGCGATAAACTACTCGTGGTGATTCCGTGAAAATGTGCTTAAGCCGATCGCTCTGTGTCAATAAGTTGTAATGTTTACTGAGAATGCGTGACACGTTAGGAATAGATGCAGAATGCGTTAAAATGAGGTTAGTTCGTGAGGTTGACGCCAATCGCTTGTCATTACTGATGAGATCCTTACGATCGAGACAGTTGGCCCGCTGGAGAGCGTCGTCAATTATACGTGAAGGATATTGTTGATCAGTTAGCGCTTTACGGAGCTGGTCACAGTTGCGAGCGAATTCACTGTCGTCCGAACAAATTCTTTTAAAACGGATAGCTTGGCTATAGGGGATACTTGTTTTGCAATGTTTGACATGGCTGCTTTTAAAATGGAGATATCGCTGTCGGTCAGTGGGCTTCCTGTAAAGGTTCGTCATTAGTTTACCATTGCACAAAGATACAGTGACGTCAAGGAAGTTTATGCTGACAGGTGAATACGAGTGGGAAAAGGAAATTGATGGTTCTGCGTTATTAAAGTCAGCAATGAAAGAAAGTAACGCAGCTTCACCGTGGTGCCAAATTAAGAAAATGTCGTCGATGAAGCGTTTGTAATAAAGTGGCTTAAGGTTACAAGTGGCGAGGAAATGGCGAGGCTGGCGGAGCTTTCCAAGTTAATCAATAGGCGTAAAGTAGCCGACATAAGAAAGTATAATATGGAGAGAATTGAGCATGCTCTAACGAACGGAAGAAGCCTCAAAGCTACGAAGACAAAACTGTGCATAGGCAAAAATCAGATGTATGCATTAAGGGACAATGAAGGCAAAGTCACAACCAATATGGATAGAATAGTTGAGGTAGCGGAAGAGTTCTACAGAGATCTGTACAGCAGCCGAGACAGTCAGGATGATAACGTAAGAAGCAATAATAGCCCAGAGGAATCTGACATCCCACCAGTATTGACCGGAGAAGTAAAGAAAGCCCTAAAGGGAATGCAAAGAGGCAAAGCAGCTGGTGAGGATCAGGTAACATCAGACCTGTTGAAAGACGGCGGAGAGATTATGTTAGAAAAACTGGCCACCCTGTATACGAAGTGTCTCTCGACAGGGAGGATACCAGATTCTTGGAAGAATGCCAACATCATCTTGATCCATAAGAAAGGGGACGTCAAGGACCTGAAAAATTACAGGCCCATCAGCTTACTGTCCGTTGTCTACAAGCTATTTACAAAAGTAATTGCTAACAGAATTAATACGACATTAGAGTTCAATCAACCAAAGGACCAGGCAGGATTTCGTACAGGCTTCTCAACGACAGACCATATTCATACTATCAATCAGGTGATAGAGAAATGCGCGGAATACAACCAACCCCTATACATAGCCTTCATAGATTACGAGAAGGCATTTGATTCGGTGGAGACATCAGCAGTCATGCAGGCACTGCGGAATCAGGGCATCGACGAAGCCTATATAAACATAATGGAAGAAATCTACAGCGGATCCACAGCCACGATAGTCCTCCATAAAGAAAGCGATAGAATCCCAATAAAGAAGGGCGTACGACAGGGAGACACGATCTCTCCAATGCTATTCACCGCGTGTTTACAGGAGGTTTTCAGGGCCCTAGATTGGGAAGAGTTAGGGATAAGAGTTAATGGAGAGTATCTCAGTAACCTGCGATTCGCTGATGACATTGCATTGATGAGTAACGCGGGAGACGAATTACAGCTTATGATTACTGAACTGGATACGGAAAGTAGAAGAGTAGGTCTGAAAATTAATATGCATAAAACTAAAGTAATGTGGAACAATCTTGGCAGAGAACAGCGCTTTGCGATAGGTGGCGAGACACTGGAAGTTGTAAAGGAGTACGTCTACTTAGGACAGGTAGTAACCGCGGAGCCGAACCATGAGAGTGAAATAACTAGAAGAATAAGGATGGGATGGGGCTCATTCGGCAAGCATTATCAAATCATGAATGGTAGTCTACCACTATCCCTCAAGAGGAAGGTATATAACAGCTGCATCTTACCGGTACTTACCTACGGAGCAGAAACCTGGAGACTTACAAAGAGGGTTCAACTTAAACTGAGGACGACGCAGCGAGCGATGGAAAGGAAAATGATAGGTGTAACCTTAAGAGACAGGAAGAGAGCAGAGTGGGTCAGGGAACAAACGGGGGGTTAAGGATATCATAGTTGAAATCAAGAAGAAGAAATGGATATGGGCCGGGCACGTAGCACGTCGACAGGATAACCGCTGGTCATTAAGGGTAACTGACTGGATTCCAAGAGATGGCAAACGCGTGAGGGGGAGACAGAAAATTAGGTGGGTAGATGAGATTAAGAAGTTTGCAGGTCTAACGTGGCAGCAGAAAGCACAGGACCGGGTTGATTGGCGAAACATGGGAGAGGCCTTTGCCCTGCAGTGGGCGTAGACAGGCTGATGATGTATACTTTACTTTTCTGTCACATTTACTCGTATTTGTGAGCAATGCGCTTCGTTTTGCTCACATAGGCTCACATGGATTGTTATCTGTACCGACTGAAATAAAGCGACGCACGCTGAGGATAAACTATAACCTATCTTTCCTTCAAACTCGGTCGCATTTAGCTGCAATAATTTGTTTATTGAAATGACAGTTGTCCTGGTATTACTAAGATAGTGATGATATAAACTATTTTTAGAACATGACAATTTCAGCGCACTCTCAGACCGAACTATTAAATATACGCTTGCTTGGCAGTGGTAGGCTGGTTGGTTGTACGCAATCTTGACAACAGCTGCGTAAATTGTTTGAAACACGTATCTATAAAGAATAGCACGCGGAAACGCGCTGTGAAAAGAAGTGCCTGTGTTTTTGTATCATCGTTTGTCTGTTGCGGTTTCATAAATTATGCACCTTTCTTCTCGAGCTTATGTACGCCTAGTCATCATGCCCGATTACATAAAATTAAAGTCTCCACGGCAAACTAAAGCAAAACGTATATGGGTAAGCTTGCGAAATCGAAAGCTTCTCTGTGGCCACCGCATCCAAAATATATTTTGGATGCGGTGGCCTTTTGAAGCAATTCTTACCGGGCCTAAATTAACGCGATACATAGCACTCCAAGTCTGACCTTCTTTTATTCAAGAAGTGCAAAGATGCTATTTAGGTGACGCATTGTTCACAAAATAATGTTGACGAATATGACGAATAGGAAATATCTCAGTGTATAAATATACATACGATTTACCAAATATCCACGAAAGAAAAGCAAGGGCTTTCCTTCAGCAAGCGCGTGGAAAATTTTGTGCTCGAATGATATGCCAGCAACGTATGTTGATAAACGTAATGTTTGAGCTGAACTCAATTAACAAGTGTGTGTTGGTGGTATAGCTAATTGTATAGCACGCATACCTATACAAAGCAAATTAAAGCGCATTTTCTCCCTCTCTTCTGCATTTCTTTCTACGTCGAGATTGCAATATGCCCACCCCCCCCAATCTTTCCCTTCATCGCCATATGTACTTCTGTTTTAGATCAGCGGAATAACTTTTTCGATTGATTTGACAAACATTTGTAACATACGTTTTTACGATTGAGTAGACAATACTGACACACAATAAGAGAACTGAGCCGGTGGTCAGCGCAGGAAATAAAAGCCCACAGCAAATGCGTATACGATAAAACAGCTTGGTGGATTCTGTGAGTGGCATTCCTTGTCTGGGTACTGAGGAAAGGACTGTTCTCTTCGCTGCAATTGAGTAGGCGACGCTATATAGTAATAAAAGTTCGACAGCGTGAATAGGCAAATAAACAAATAAATGTGCGCACACAACGGTTTCACTGCACAAAGCGTCCGACTGTTCCTCAGGTGAATGCAAGTTTCAAGGCAACAAAACAAAACCGAAGGGAAGCAGACTTCGAATTAATCGAGCACCAAGGCCTATTGGAGCAATGTCGATAAAAAAGAAAAAAAAACGAGGCCATATCTTTGTCACAGAAACTGGTCTGCGGTAAAAGCTGTGTCGTTTTACGGCCCCGTGAGCGATAACAAAGTTCAACGGGTTTATTGCCGCTTCGGACTCGGAGGCCTTGGGCTTTACGTTACCCAACGACGTCTTTACAACTGCGCCCCTCCGCCCTTGCTGAGGACACTTTGTAACACTGCCTAAGACCACAGCAGACGCAGCAGGACAGCCTTCCTCCACTTTCGCCTTTACTGCCACACTACTTGCTATATGCCAGGATTTTTTCTCCGTCCGCCTCGGTGGATCAGTGGCTAGGGTGCTCGGCTGCTGACCCGAAGGTCGCAGGTTCGATCCCGGCCGCGGCGGTCGCATTTCGATGGAGGCGAAATGGTAGAGGCCCGTGTACTGTGCGATGTCAGTGCACGTTAAAGAACACCAGATGGTCGAAATTTCCGGAGTCCTCCACTACGGCGTCTCTCATAATCATATCGTGGTTTTGGGACGTTAAACCCCACATATTATTATTATATTATTTTTTCTCCACTGCCCTCCAATATTTTATTCTATGAAAGTGTCTACCGTTCTTGAACCTGATACATATGGATCAAGTATGAAAAAAAAGAACTTGGAGCACGCGTGAGCTTCGTACGTATCGCCTTCTCAATTGCTAGGCTCGCTTCGGTTCTCGGTGCATGCCTCAACCGTGCTGAAATAAAGAGAACGACTGTACGTGTAACATTGGCCGTTTCAAGCTATGCTAGAACGCCTACTGCAAGTACAGTTGTTCACTGCCCACTACGCCATAACTCTTCCTTTTTGCGAATCAGGGAAAAGCCCACTGCGCGTCCGTAAAAGCAACACGCGAACCTACGCAGCTGCTCCCCTTTGTTACTGATGATGATGATGATGAAAAACGTTTTATTTACTAAAAAGTTGCTGGGCAAGTGGGATCTTGCACCTGATGATGATCAAATATGTCTGAGCGCTTTGTAATGGGTGAGCCTTTCAGACACCCACTCGCTGCAATTGACATGTTTTGACACCTGGCGCGATACTACGCTGCTGCCACGCAATCTTACATGCGTTAAGAAGACTCCTTCAACTACATGAGATTCATATAGTGTTTTTTTCCGAAGAAGTTTCAAGCAGTAGGCGTTGCTTTGGGGTAGAACACCTGCTTGCTACCCAGACGGCCTGGGTTTGATTCTCACACGAACCGAGCATTTATTTTTCCCTTGCATCTTTCGCGGATTTTTCGGTCACGCACAAGATGATGATTTTTCGCTCACAACCAACGACGCCGACACCGACGCCGGCACTGGCGTCGACACTAACGCCGACGCCGACACCGGAATTTCTGCGAAACGAGCTCTTTAACATTATCGTGTTAATACAGGTTACACCGCGAGAAACAGTACTTCCATATTGAGATGTGCACTCTATTTGGCGGTGACACCACAGTGGAAATGCGCTGACGACCTCTTCATTCGGCGAGTTTACTTTATTGTCTACGTGAGTAATCACCACATTTTGTCATTATGTTTTAGAGGTTCCTTAGACCACATGTATTGCGCATTATAGCAAAAATTAACTCGAAACAACAAAGACGAGAGAGACCAAACAGAGCGCTGCAGGACTAGGTCTCTTTCGTCTTTGTTGTTTCGCCTTATGTTTTACTTGAATATATACCAACAAGCTCAAGTTCGCGGGCATCGCAAGTATTAGGGTCGCACGTTACATGGCCGACATGTTGCACTGACATTTCAGCTACTAAAGTTATCGACTTAAATCAACTTTGCCAATACAAATCACATGCGTGTTAAATATATTGCAAGACAGCAGCACTGTCCTGGCCTCAACAAATTTCATTCGGCAGAGTCACCTGAGCAAGCAAGACGGTCCCCGTGATGATGATTATATATATATATATATATATATATATATATATATATATATATATATATATATATATATATATATATATATACTAATAAATATAAATACCTCGACTCACATTACGAGAATTGCTAGGTGTCCGATTGGTTTGAAGTTCAGTAAGCCTGTTTTATATTTTAAACACTGTTTCAACATCTTTGGGTGAAACTTGAATACTTTTAGTACACTGCTAAACTGCGAAAATTTGATCATTATATATTGTTCTGCACGTATCATTTTATTAAATTTAGGTATTGGCGAGAGCAGACTGGCGCAGAAAAGGCCTCTGCATTTGCCGACCGGAGCCCCTTCGACCAAGATATAGAGGTCAGGATTCTTCTCGCGTCCTCTATATATATATATATATATATATATATATATATATATATATATATATATATATATATATATATATATATATATATATATATATATATATATATATATATATATATATATATATATATATATATATATATATATATATATATATATATATGCTAGACGCACCTAGTACGTAGTTAGACACGACACCCATTAGAGGTCGTGGCATGCTATGTACATCGGGACATCTCATTTAATGCGAACGGGTCATTAGCACTCAGCCAGGCAGCGGCAGTGCGCGCTTCATTTGGCAACAGTGGTCTTGAGCGGACCAGCGCGCGATAACTCTTGTACTCCCTATGCATTCCTCGACGGGCAGGGGTGGTTTGGCCATATAGGAGCGGCTATTTGCGAATAACGTGGAGGCGTGTATTCGGCGTGTTTACGAGTGCAGCTGTCTGAAAGGGATTCGAATACCTTGAAATGACTGCAGGTTCTGCCCGTCCCAACTAATTGTCTGTAAAGAGCCTTCGGTTAACTCCCCGACCACGTATAGTTACCGCGATACATTCGAGAGTTAGTCAGCCAGCGTACATTGTACTACAAGTCGAAGTCGTGTGGTGTAGTGGAGCTGAAACGTTCGATGTGTCGTAAAGTAATGGTCGTTCAGCTGGTCCTCAGTAAAGCACCTTTACGTAATACATACTTCGCCATCTATACGGTGCGCATTTAACTGCAGTAAATTGCTCTCTCGGAGTTAATAGGACTCATGCGCCAATGACAGTTTTATGAAATAATATTATGGATAATACACGAGCTTGTAAATATGCGATTTCTCTCGGCCAGCTCAGGTTTGAGCAATCAGTGGGTAATGCATGCAAACCCCTGAAACTCACGTAAGTGTAATGGGGCTTCCCACTGAATTATTGAATATGCATTTGAAAAGGTGCTCAATATATTTCCTTGTATGCAATAGATTCGCAAGTTATATGTCAAATAGTGTTCCTGGGGATTGAGCGCAGTTGTTTGGAACAGGGTTACTCTTACATGCAGTTCATTCTAGTTTCAGAAGCCACACTTATTTTGCAGCAGAAAACTGGTCTATTAGGAGGGCTAAAAAGTTCAGAAAATTTTGAGAGCTGGAGTGATTTTGCGGAGAGATATTGATATTATTCCAGGGAAAAAATGCGCTGAATATTTACGAAATACCACGCCATCGAGGGCACTCGTTAAATTTGTGCTTTTATAACGCGTCTCTAACCTATGCGTGGGGAGGGGGGGGAGGTAAATTCTGAGACGAAGTACGTTGGCTTGAATGCTCTCCCTACTACAATTTGATAATGAAGTACTTTACTGTCATAATTCTGCAGGTTAGCTGCGCCGTCGTGCTACAACAGCAGGCTGGCTGCGGCTGTTCTTTAATTGTAAGACGAGAACAAACATCACTTGTCGCAAGCACTTCCAAGTCAAGCTAATTGCCGTCTTATTGGACCGAGCTGTAAGTTCCTCCAATATCTCTCTGAAGTCGCTAACTCACGTGATCGCTTATGCTATCGCCAAAGACAGCTCGAAGGCGAAAGCGATCTTCATTTTCCTCAGCCGATGTGTTGATCCTGCCCCGCCAGCCACCGAGATCCTTTACGCACCTAATGTGGTTTTGCACTGCCTCAGTGATTACAGGCGTTGCAAGCTTTCTACGCTTCACCTGGTTTGGCATTGCCTCCGTGATCGCCCACCTTTGACCAAGAGACGATGTCGTGTGATGATGTCATCATGTGGCACCACATGATTTGACGTCATAGTAACGTCATGATAACGTCACAAATTTAGGCGACGTGTGACTTTATGATGACAACGTGATGATTTTTTGTATCACTCGTGTTGGCGCTGGATGCTGACGCCGGTCAATTTTCGTGTTTGATGAGGCATCATAGGGTTTTCGCCTTATTATAGTGCAAATGCACAGACACAAACAACAAAAAGACTGAACGCTTCAACCAGGGACCGGTCGACAAAATCTCTTGTTTTGTTTGTTTGCGTATGTGCACCTGCCCTTCTTTATATATATATGAGAACTAACAGACAAAGATGCCAAGGAAAGTATAGGGGACGCTATTAGAAGTAATTGTAATGTAAATGTGAAGAAAGGAAAGTGGACGAAAATATAACTTGCCACCGGCAGGATCCGAACCTGCGACCTTCGAATAACGCGTCCGATGCTCTACCACTGAGCTACGGTGGCGGTCATCCCTCCGTCCACTTTATAGGGTATATATGTGTACTTGTGCTATGCGAGGGATTATTAGTCAGCTGCCCGCTCGTAATAAGCTCACGTACTACGTGGCGCCTACAGGCAACAGTGTTCCACACTCGCCGTAATGGCAACAGGCGGCGCTGACTGACGCTCCCACGTTTAAGTACACAAATATACCCTATAAAGTGGACGGAGGGATGACCGCCACCGTAGCTCAGTGGTAGAGCATCGGACGCGTTATTCGAAGGTCGCAGGTTCGGATCCTGCCGGTGGCGTGTTATCTTTTCGTCCACTTTCCTTTCTTCAGATTTACATTACAATTACTGCTGATGGCTTCCCCTATACATTACTTGGCATCTTTGTCTGTTAGTTCTCATTAATACTGTGTTTAACAAAGCAAACGAGCCCTTAAGTTTACAATTCTTTCCTTATATATATATATATATATATATATATATATATATATATATCTATATATATATATATGTGTGTGTGAGTATGTTGGTGCCATGCACGCGACCTGCTTTATGCGGTTTTCATTTACGCCTGCTGTAACTCTTCTAAAACAAGGGCGAAGAACCAAGAAGGCACAAATGCAGAAAAAGGCGAAACAAAATACAAGTTAGAGGAGAGCAGCGTGCTAACAACGAGTAGGTGCGCAACACTGAGCGTCCTAATTGGCCATTTTCTTCTCGGTTTACCCCGCTAACGAACGTCCCTCTGAGTAGCGCTCGAAGTAGAAGCTACGAAACAACGAGAGGTCACGGTGTACGTACCACCGCTGTAATTGGCACAAGTCTGGGGCCTTCGGGGCTGTGTAAAAGTGAGTATAAACAAGACACAACACGAAAAAAAAAAGAAAAAAAACTAGAGGCTCGCACTAAAACGCGTGAACGACTATCGACAGTCGACTGCAAAATTACGAAAAACAGAGGGACAATGCGTATATTTCGCAGTGGAGTGCACTGATGTGCGAGTGTTATAATCGCCGTAAGTGAATTAGGGCGTGGCCGTTTTCTGTCTCAGTCATGGGACACTACATAAAGTTAATAATATCTGAGGTTTAACGTCCCAAAACCACCCTATGATTATGAGAGACGCCGTAGTGGAGGGCTCCGGAAATTTCGACCATCTGGTCTTCTTTAACGTGCACTGACATCGCACAGTACACGGGCCTCTACCATTTCGCCTCCATCGAAATGCGACCGCCGTGGCCGGGATCGAACCCGCGACCTTCCGGGATCAGCAGCCGAGCACCCTAACCGCTATACCACTGCGGCGGACACTACATAAAGTTATGCAGATAGAAACTAAACAAGGCATATTTGGCATAAATACAGTTCTTGGCGAATATATTGAAGATTATCAGATAATAAAACGAACTTTCGCAATAAACCACCGGATCTATCCAATCACCTGCCATGCACCGGAGTGATAGCGTATAATATGTAAGATATATGCAAATAACATTCCGGGACATATCATGTGATCTCGTTTGGAAACGTTCAGTACATGAAACTTTCCCTTTAGACAGGCTCCCAACATCAAAACATAGAAATTATTTTAAACACGGCAGAAGGAACTGTTTGTTACTAATGACGATCCAGAACTGTGATAGCGTTTGACTAGATAGAAAATACCACACAAACTACGATGTAGTAAATACTTTGCTGGCACTTTGAAAGATTACAAAAGGTAGAATATCTACGGAAATGCATGATTCGTGTAAATTTTGTCTCCCATTCTGTTGACATTATCAACGGTAGATCATGACAATAAATAGTTTTTCAAATTCAAAGTGTTTTCTGTTATTTAGTACCGAATTTCCTTACATACAAAGAGATAACCAAAACTAACGCTAAGCAGCAAAAAAAGTATTGCTCATGTATAGTGACCAACAGAAAAGATAACTTTGTCTAAATTTAGGTCCATCACTGCTTTCTAAAGTTATTGTGATAAAGTAAACTTGTTCTGCTGTGCGCACAGTATTTCGTGCATTCAATACAACTTTCATTCTGTGACGTAAGTAGTAATGGTTTATTGGTACTGTGTACGTCATGCTAAAAACTTACACTTTCAATAAGAAACAAGATGTATTTGTTTAAAGAATGCGTCAATACACATGCATTTTTTCCTACGCACGGTCCCGAAAAGAATAAAAGATTATATCTGTAAATTCAGATAGAAATGCAACACTATATTCGAAATAAAATGTATAGCACGCGGCAGACTTTTATTATTACCTTCGACATAGTTGGCGACAGCGTGCTCCTCACGCAGTCAAGGGAAGCTTTTGCCTCTTTGAATAATTTTTGTATATCAGATAATTCCTGTTCAATCACTTGAAGGCTACACTGCGCACAAATACACAGCGATTATTTGGGACGTTTCAACTAATTAGGTCTATTTATTAAAATGCATGTGTAGGTTTTACGCATGTAAGGTTAGCTCAGTATTGTACCCAGCCATAAGGACCCATTCACGTATTTTTCAACATGTAGCGAAGCTTTGGAACTATACAGTGGGTCATCCTCTCCAGCGCCTTCTAGTGGGTCGCCCACTTCGACGAGAACGAGCAGCTCGTGCTGAGAGTCGGTCCCCGCCTTGGCTGTCGCTCTGTGCATCGTTCCCATGCATCAATCCGGGTAATTAACAAGGACTGCTTAATCCATCTTTAAGTAGTAACTCCTGACTGACTGACGGAATAACTTTATTTGGTCCTGAGGAGGCGATGACCCTCTAAGGGGCCTCGTCTGCGGTAACTCCGACGAAAAATCTTTGATACGAAAGTTGTGGCGCTTTTTCAGAAAACATCAGATTATTTCCTATATACTGAGATAACTGGCATATGTAATTTTTTCAGCCTCTATTAAATAAAGTGCGCAGGACAAAACGAAGTACTGCATGACCACCGACTGATGCTCTGTACTTTAAGTGCACTCAAATGTAATTTGAACGAACTAAAAATGGCTGCTCGGCGCTCAGAGATTGATTCAAGAGGCTGTCCTTGAATCGTTTTCTCGTGCCATAAATACTGCAATAGCGGAACTTGCGGACTGGCGTGATATGTATGAGAGTCACGTGGCGTCAGCATGAACGTCACGTATGGCTTAATAACAGAGCCGTAAAATTTTAATGAAAGACAAGGTTGTATCGTCAGGTCGCGCATGCGCTCCCGGATTACCCCCTTTTGAATGATGTTTAACGTAACACGTGTCTGTTATCTGTCAGTCAACCTAAGCTATATATACCTGTACTCGACCATGAATAAACACTTCTCGTTCTTGTTGCTTCCATGCTGGGTGTTCGTCACTGCACACCGGAACATGGTGTCAGAAGTGGGATTGGTTTGCGCAAGCAGTAACGTATCGAAAGAGGGGTCGTAGCAGTGCACCGACGAAATGGATCTAGTGAAGCCGCCGCCACCGCTGGTACTGTCAGGGAATACCACGAAGAATTGGGGCCTGTTCAAGCAGAGAGTCGAGCTGTTCCTGCAAGCAACGGAGACTGCAAAAGAGCCAAGGTCGGATGCAGCCAAGACAGCGCTCTTGCTCACCATAGCCGGAGAGGATGCCCTAGAGGTATTCAACAATTTTTCGTTTTCGGAGAATGAAAGCAAAGAGGATTATGGAACGGTGACGGGAAAGTTTGAAGAATACTGCCGAGAACAGCATAACGAGGTGCACGAGCGGTACGTCTTCCGCACGAGGTCGCAAGCCGAGGGAGAGCCATTTGAACATTTTGCTCGAGACCTAAGGAAGCTAGCCCAAAGTTGCAATTTCGGGGACCTCACTGATTCTATGATCAGGGACCAGATTGTTTTCGGTACAATTAACCCGGAATTGCGGAAGAAAATGTTGAAGGTTAAGGACCTTACATTGCGGAAAGCCGAAGAAATCTGTAAGGCGGAGGAAGTATGTGCTGAGCAAAACAATGCATGGGCTCAAGCGGAAAAACGAGTGGCACCAATTGAAATGCGCCAGCAGTCAAAATGTTCAGCATGCGAAGAACATTCTTCAAACTCGGAGCAATGTTACGCTCTACCTGACACCGAAGTGGCGCAGATCAAAACGCGCAAGCAATTTAAATGTTCAAAGTGCAACCGCATCCACGAACGGGGCAGGTGCCCAGCATTTGGGAAAACATGTTTCTCGTGCCGTGGCACCAACCACTTTTCTGCTTGTTGCAGAAAAGGTCCTCAAATAAGCGCTGTGCGTGACGAACACGATGATTTTCAAATCCTCGATGTTGGCGTGGGCAACAAAGCTGATTGGCTTATCGACGCCAAAGTCGCGTCCCAAGTGGTGTCTCTAAAAGTAGACACGGGCTCGCAAGCCAACTTGCTGCCTCACAGCATTTTTCAAAGGCTGAAGGTGCAGTCATGTGTGAAAGCAAGCCCCTCTGTTCTGCGCTCATACAGTGGCAACGTCATCAAGCACGTCGGCGTAGCTACACTACCAGTGGCTGTGAACAATCGAAGCAAGTACTTTGACTTTTTTATTGTTAGGAAGAGCAACCAGGCCATCCTGGGCCTGTCGGCAAGCGAGGCTTTAGGGCTGGTGTCGCGTACTGTGGGTTCTGTCCACATAAACAGCCCTGACCAAATTGTGAAGGAGTTCCCCGAGTTGTTTCAGGGTATCGGCTGCCTGGCACGCCCGTACCACATGGTCCTGCGGAAGGAAGCAACGCCAGTTGTTCAGCCGGTTCGACGGGTGCCCCTGGCATTGCGCGAGCCGCTACGAGAAGAGTTGGACCGCATGGAGCACGCCGGCATCATCGTCAAAGTCGGCGAGCCGACGGACTGGGTAAGCCCCTTTGTCGCGGCAAGGAAAAAGGATGGCAAACTTCGCATATGCATTGATCCAAGGCGAATTAACGCATGCCTAAAACGTGAGCACTATCAGCTACCGAAAAGAGAAGATATTGAGGCGGAGCTGACTGGAGCCAAATTTTTCAGCCGCCTCGACGCGTACTCGGGTTTTCATAAGATCCCTCTTGATGAGGCCACTTCGAAGATATGCACAATTGGAACACCGTTCGGTCGTTATCGGTTCGTGAGACTTCCCTTTGGAATCTCTTCCGCACCGGAAGTATTTCAAAGAACTATGAATGAAATATTTGACCAGGCCCCAGGTGTCCGTATATATGTCGACGACATACTTGTATGGGGGGAGCACAAGAGAAGAACATGATAGCCGCCTTCGTACGGTTCTGGAACTAGCGAAGAAGGCCGGCCTAACATTTAATAAAGAAAAATGTACATTCACGGTTACTCAAATTGACTTTTTGGGTGACGTGATAAGCCAAAACGGAATCAGTCCGAACCCTGCAATGACGTCGCCATTAAGCGAAATGTCTGAGCCAAGCGACAAAGCATGTGTGCACCGCATGCTTGGGGTCATTAACTACTTCGGCAAATACATACCTCACTTGGCAGAAAGAACAACGCTACTGCGAAGTCTAATGAAGAAAGACACTGTCTTTGAGTGGTCTGAAAACCACTTTCACGAGTGGCAAGCTCTCTGCCGTATACTGAGCAGTGCGCCTCTGCTATCAATATTTGATCCGACCAGAGAAATCAAGATTTCTTCCGATGCGTCGAAGAATGGGATTGGCTCGGCCCTGCTTCAGCGATATGGTGACAATTGGCGGCCGGTAGCCTATGCTTCACGCACAATGACTGAAACGGAACAAAGATATGCCCAAATAGAAAAAGAGACAATGGCGATAACCTTCGGGTGCGAAAAATTTTTTCACTTTGTCTATGGTCACAAATTTGTTATTGAAACCGATCACAGACCACTGTTAGCTATCTCTTCTAAAGCCATTGCAGACATGCCGCCAAGACTGCAGTGGTTTTTCTTGCGTTTATTAAGATACGATTATGTTCTTCACTTTGTCCCAGGGAAACAACTGCTCTTGGCAGATATGCTATCCAGATCATCGCCAGGCTCTCCCCCCAGCATGGATGACTTCACAGATGACGTCGACGTACATGCAGTGGGCGTGGCTTCAGAATTGGTGAGCAAGAAAATGTTAGACAGAATAACAGAAGCTACTGCCGCTGACCCAGACTTGCAAATTGTGCTGCGCTGCCTTAGGAATGGCGAAGAAATTACTGACGTGATGAAACGGATTTCCCCTGAATTATCAGAAGTTGAAGGCATTGTGATGAAGGGACCGAAGGTTGTTATCCCGAAGGCCATGAGAGCTGAAATGCTCGCTCGTATTCACGAAGGACACTTGGGCATAAATAAGTGCAAAGAACGAGCCCGTCGCTTGGTTTTCTGGCAAGGTCTGAACGGGGAAATCGAAAATATGGTCAAAGCATGTGCCGTTTGTCAAAAATACGCATACCGGCAGCCCAGTGAACCGATGTTGCTCAGACAAATCCCAGGGCATGCCTGGTACCGTGTCGGCGTTGATCTTTTCATGCACGGCGGGGATTCCTACTTATGTGTGTTCGATGCGTTCTCAAACTTTCCGGAAATTGAGAAGCTACCTGACACAACAGCAAGCACGGTCATAAGTAAACTTAGTGCAATTTTTGCACGATACGGAATTCCAATGGAAGTATGTACCGATAACGGTCCGCAGTTTTCATCATATGAATTTACCCTGTTCGCAGACAGATATGACTTCAAGCACGTGACCTCAAGCCCAAGATTCCCGCAGTCCAATGGCCTCGCCGAGAAGGGCGTCCAAATCGTCAAAAGGATTATGAAGAAAACAGGTGAAGCGAGGGAGGACTTCTGGCTCGGTTTACTCTCCTATCGCTCGACTCCGCTTGAAGAAGGCCGCTCCCCAGGAGAATTGCTTCAAGGTAGAAGGCTGCGTACGCGGCTGCCGGACTTCTGGCCGGGCCCCAGTGAGCAGGCTGTAAGGCGCCAACCTCGGCAATCGTTAAAAAGAAAACCCCTGTCGGAACTCCAGAAAGATGCCGTGGTAAGAATACGAGGAGGCACGTGGGACCGCAAGGCTCGAGTCATGGACCTGGTGGCACCGAGGTCCTATCGCGTCGCTACAGAGGACAACCATATACTTCGACGCAACCGTCAACAGCTTCTAGCTACACGTGAACCTTTCCAGTCAGACTTGGGGGAAGACTATTCTGAGAGCGAGGAAGTTTCCCCTGCGACGTTGCCTGAAAGATCGCCGCCATCACAGACAACCGCACTTGCGTCGTCATTTCAAGGAACGGGAGCTGCTCCACAGCCTACAGCGGAACCCACGCAAGCGGTGCCAAGGCGGTCCACCCGGCAAAGACAGCAGCCAAGTCATCTTCATTATGGCCGAGATTTCAAACAAGTCTCGTGTCTTACTCTCAACTTATAACATTATCCCGGGGGAAGATGTATCGTCAGGTCGCGCATGCGCTCCCGGATTACCCCCTTTTGAATGATGTTTAACGTAACACGTGTCTGTTATCTGTCAGTCAACCTAAGCTATATATACCTGTACTCGACCATGAATAAACACTTCTCGTTCTTGTTGCTTCCATGCTGGGTGTTCGTCACTGCACACCGGAACAAAGGTTATGCCGAACGTTGCATGACTATCGCTATTTCGCTTGTGTCAGTCGTTCACCTGTGTCAATTGGACGCCAAAAACCTACACCGCGTCGTTTCACTGTCCTCTCTGTTTTGCCAGCATCACCGCTGGACCAGAGTCAACAGCGACCTGCCGCTTTACCACTGACGTCCTAGTTGACGGTTCTGATGATGTCACGTGACCGCCCGGCATGTGACGGCGACCTGAATTCTGCTTTTTGTGCCATTTCGAATATGAAAACATGCGGCAGTGACTACGATGGGCGTTATGTTACAAACAAAAAGAACCACTAAAAAATGCCCCCCACCTCCCCGAAGGGAATCGTGAGGAAATGCGAATGCATTTCGCGCGCGCTTCACTCCATTTATATATGGTGGTTGTGGTTCGAAGAAGGAAAAGGCGCCTAATTTCTGCAGCCCGGTCGGGAGCACGGCGCAGCGCCTGTTTTTTTTTTCTTTTTTTTTTATCGCGGTAGCTCCGCTGAGCTCCGGCGATGCGGGCGCCCTCACGCGCCAGAGCGCGCTCCTCCTCTCCACTTTGCTAGGGGCGAGGATAAGCGCGCGCGCTCGCAGCTGTCGCTATGGGAGAGAGAGTGAGAGCGGAGAGAAAACACCTGCCGGCGCGCGGACACCTCCTCAACCTATCCTCCTCCCCGCGGACAACGCCGGACAACGCCGCCTGACATAGCCCGACTAAGAAATGCATTCGCACTTAAAACGATCTTGAAGCTCCTGAGAAAAAAAGAGTAAAAAACTCACATGGTCTCTCATGAATTCACCTAAGACTACTCGAAAGCCGAAGTCATCGTCTTTTTCTTCCAAGTCGACGTTTTAATGGCGCCCCGCCACTCTCTTCAAGCTTTCAGTTCCTAACGTGGCTTTGCGTTGCCTCCAGGATCAGGCTAACTTCGACCGAGTTGCGATGTCATGCGATGACCAGGCAAAATTGAGAGATATGTGACGTTATGATCATGTCACATGGCGAGGTCATCACGCGACGACAATTTTTTGCGTCCACCGTGTTTTCCTTGACACCGCTGGATGTCGAAGCCGATGCTGAATTTTCGCGTTTGAGGAAGCATCTAAGGCCTTCGCTTTAATAAAGTTCGATGACTGGCTGTCTGCCTCTCTGTCAGCGAAAAAAGGGCCATCACGTGTGAATGTGATATTGGATAGGTGGCAGCATCTGCAATTTTTTTCTTGTTGAAGCAATAAAGAAGCACAATGAAGGGGCGAGGGTGACAGTGTGATGAATGTATGATGAAATTCTGATGAAATTTATGAGACGAAATTCCGCGGTGGGGATGAATCGTGAGAAGTGTCGTATAAATTTACGCACGTAATACAGGTTATTGACTTCTTGAATATTTGCAAGCAGCATGACATCATTGGCTGTAGGCAATGTACGATATCTAAGAGTGAAATGCTATTCTATATAATGCCATGTTTATGATGTATCTTTAATGGTGCAGCATTTAAAAATACGCATTGTGAAAAATATCGTTGAATGCCCTATTGGTGAGCTCTGGAAGAATAGGAAAGCTAGGTATTAGATGACGCACGTAATACATGTGAGAACAGCCAAACTGCATTGTCCACAGTGCTTCTTATTAAGACTTCGTGGGCAGTGGCATAGTATGTCCCAGTACTCCTCCACGCACAACCTACACCGAGTCTCATGACGGTCAGCGCAAATAGGACACGAAATTCGAGAAACTACACGGCGCAAGCGCTGTCTAACAAGGGAATGGAAAAAAAACTTTCAGGTTTTTCCATTAAACTTTCAGTCGTTAGAGAGCAGTCTTTTTGCATTAAACTTTCACTTGTTAGACAGCAATTCCGCCGTGTACTTGTATTTCGTGTCCTATTTGCGCTGACCCTCATGAGTATGTTCCAACTAGCCCAAATTGCTACAGTACCACACCGAGTCGCGGCATTTTCTGTCGTGTTTCCCAGCTTGCTTTGAGTAATGGAGTTGGACAAGTCTGCTGTTGAAAACTTAGATATTCGGCCATTGCCAAAGTTTAGTGCAGACGTTGATTTATCAGTCCTCATAGAACAAATGATGCAAATTCAGATCTGGTGACTCCACGGACCAAGCCACACGTCCGGGGCGGCTGATCCCTTTTTCTATTTCCAAAATATTCATCCATTTTACTATTTTACTATTTACGATCCATTTTACTATTTCCCAAATATTTACTATATAACTGGTACGCAAAGCTGTTCTTTCCTTGGAAATAAAGCGATCCGCAAATATATACCAGCAAGATCATATACATTACACATGCGACGTGTTCCCGACCAAAGTGAATACACTGAAAGAACACGGGAACTTCTTTTGTGAGTCATTGTGTCACACCAGGTACTTTGCTGTACGTAGATAAGTTCCTGTCTTACATGCTTTCAAGTCTGTTTCATAAAAATCGTCATAAGTGTATTCACACTGAAATGTAGAATTACGGTCTTTCAGTAGAACATCCCTGTTCTCTGACCCACAAGGCACGACTGCATGCATCCTATTCGACTCGCGACTCACGCTGACCACTTTATTAATGTAGTTCGAGCCTCGGAAACGGTGCACATGAAGCACGGGGTCGAAGATGCAGGATCGAGGCGTGTTTCACATACGTCACCACGCCTTTGCAATAAGATGCTTCTAATTCAAGTGCTCGTGTATCATTTTCTATATTCTTGGAATTGGTCGTTACGTAGACGGAGCGAAACGTCTAACTGCGCTTGGATCGAAGTACGTATTACAAATGAACCGGGTGTAACATTCCCTCGTGATGTAGTGATATCGCCCTAATTCTTGCATTACTCTTGCTCGCGACAGAGGAACAGGTGCTCCACGTATTAAAATAACATATAACATCTTTCTCATTATATCTCGCTGCACCCCTAATAATTCTGCATAGCTGCATGTAGCAAGAAACAACAATTGTTGGGCTGTCACGTCCCAACATCAAGCTATGATTATGAGAAGCCATAGTGGAGGGTGCAGGAAATTTTGACGACCAGGGTTCTTTTTTTTAACGTGCACCTAAATCTAAGCGTACTGGCCTTCTTGCATTTCACCTCTATCAAATTTCGGCCGCTGTGACCAGTATTCAGTTGTGCGACCTTGGGATGCGACCGCTGTGGTGGGTTATATGTAGGAAGTAGTGTTTGACATGCAGGAAACTCGATCATTTTAATGCGTGACACAAGCTTCTTTTTTTACATTAGCCTGTTTCGCAACTGCAAACAAACATATTAGGGTAAGGTGGGGCAAAATGAGACAAAAATTTGAAAATAGTGAATATTTATTTTTATTTCACTCTTTACCCTTAAACGACAATGCAGGAACTATCCTTTGGGTACAAGGTATGTGCTGCATAAATATGACCATGTTACCACTGGTAAAAAGTTTATTTTAAAAAAGAAATAAAAAATGCACCAGGTGTCTCATTTTGCCCCAACCTGCGGGGAAAAACGAGACGGTGTGAAAAAAATTTCACCCTTCAGTTTTTGCAGTAGAAACACTTGAAATTTAACTCCGTGGGCCCTCACGCAGCCTTTATGACCCCAGTCCTTGCACTCCCCGCATTGAATACAGACAGAATCCGGTGCTGTTTTGCTAAAAACTCCTTGCAGATGAAACACCACCAATCTTTCTTTGTGCTATTGTTGTATTTTGTTGAAAGCTTGCACCTCATTGGATTATTCAACGATTGGACGCTAGATATAATATGACGCATCTTCTTTGCCTCCTTTTGCCGTTTTGGTGAAGAACTGCACGGGCGTTTCGTGGCTTTCAGATTCGTCAGCCGGGCTTCGTGAGGCGATGAATTTAAAACTGTGCTAGATTCGAATTTTCTAGCACAAATTTGGTATTGAAGGAAAACTCGATGGGGAGACGTGTTTGTGAACGCCTTGACTTGGAGATTCTTCCAAATTTGCGTTCGCCTCTTGAGAGCATCCTTGGGAACGCGGAAAAATCTCGATGCAGCACGAATGGAGTGGGTGTCCTGAACAGCACTCAGTGCTTTTTCACGTCGTTTTCCTCCCAGGAAGCTTTACATAATATTCTCTTGTGCGTCCGAACCTTCCTAAACAATAAAATATAATATATAATGAGTGTAAGTAAATGGTTCACTCTCTAAGGCAATTAAATGCCTTTTTTTGTCGCGTTTTGCCCCCCCTCACATGCCCAAATTAAAAAAAATTTCCGCTTTGGCCCCGCGCACCAAGTGAACTGAAATTTTGGTGGTATGTAGCTAGTAGTATATGGTAACAATATAAATACTTACGTTGTTGTACTGATGCCAGAGTAGCTTCATGCACGGATCCGAAAATGTGGCCGAGAAAAATTTCGCCCCTTTTTGACGGGTCACGAACACACTGGCACCAGCCGCGTAATTTTTCCCACGCGAACGCTGTGAGCAATCATCAACTTTTAGACATAAAAAGGTGGACAACTACCAGCACCTATCGCTAAAATATAGAAACAAAGAAAAGTGCTTTCTGTATTAGCTATAGAGGTCGGCAAAGCCAAAATGTCGCGTTTTGCCCCGTGTCTCATTTTGCCCCGCCTTACCCTACAAGAAGATGTCGCGTAAATATTCAATGTGCCAGATTAGTTCAGTGCTTACGTAAAGCCACGAGTCAGCCCAAGCGGCGCATACTGGCACAAGGGCATGATGTATGCGCTTACCGACAGGGACATCTGTTAGTTTTAGAAACATATGTCAAATTCCTCAAATTATACCACAGTATGGCGAAATCAGCAACACATCGAGGATAAACGGTCAAAAGGGGGAGACCTGTCTTTGTATTGTCTAGATTCGAACAGCGTCTCGTACCCTGCGGAAGCGAATGGCGGAAATAAAAGCTGCGTTATGTACATCTTACCTAAAGCCATTGTTTGCATCTTTTGCTGATCTTTCTTGTGCACAGCCATTCCAGTGGCATAAAAATGTCGAAGAGAACGGCAGAAAATATTTTTATTACAGCCAGAACTGCATGCCTTTAAGCATCATCTGTGTTATTAGAATGACCTCATTAAAAAGAAAGGGCGATAAAAGAAGGACTGAAGGCAATAAGAAGACAAGAAGTGAAAATCATATGGGCTTGGGCCGACCACTACGCTTCAACAATGGCAAAGCGGCAAATTGCAGAAGCGATCGAAAAACATTAAGCGTACCACCACGGAACGTTAAGCACAACAGTCCGTTGTAGGCAGCGATAAAAATCTGAACTTTTTTATTGCTCAATCTGCAATAAAGCTTTCTAACCCTATCGCAGGTACTTTCGGGAACAAAACTTCGCAAGCTTTTGTGTGTTTGTTTTCGGAATGCAGCTGTAGCGAGCCGCACCAAATGACCCTCACTTGGTAGCTTTTATTTATAGCGTGCTTTTTACGTTTTACCTTTACGCGAGAAAGCACACGTGCTCCATGAAATGGCCACTCTCTCAGCAAATAAGGTTATTGGAGTTTGCGCAAAGCCTGTCGAGGCACTAGGCTTAGAGGGCTTTTCGAAGACGCGTTTTCTCCCCGTTCTTTTTTTTTGTGTGTGTGTGTTTGTGAAAGCTTATCGCACCTTGAAAGTTCACGAGCAGCAAGTGAACGGGTGATTGGAGAAAGCAGCGCTATCTTCTCGACCTGTGGAGGCAAAATTGGCCCCTCGAATGAGAATATGAAGAGCCCACTACAGCAATGGGCGTAGATAAGAGAAGCGAACGTATTGAGCATGTCTTTCTAAGGTAGGACACCAAGGAACGTTGAGTGGATGGGACATGATAAATTTTTCATCAATTCCAAAAGGTAGTTTAAATGAAAAATAGATCGGCGACGCTAAGAAAAGCAACCGTGACGCGAAGTTTAGGCTTCTAAGCTCAAAAAATGTTGTGGAAGTCGTTCTTTTGGCGTAGTACACCGTTGAAGAAAAATATATATATAAAAAAAGGGTATCGACGACACTCGCATGCCGGCATATAATTTCGGAGCGTCAAGTGCTTTACAGAAGCTGCACAATTAATACATTCAATCTGGCAACTTCATAAGGTCTCTTTCCAAATAAAACTTTTAACACGCATTTCAAAAGTGTATTTCTTCCTGTTAAAACTGCACAGCAATTGCGCACATTGCGTAATTGAGACTTCGCAGTAGTGTAATCTAATGATGAATACACACTAATTAATCTCTAACTATACAAAAGAGTGTGGATGCAAAAACTGCAAAACTGCAGACTCCTTATTATAAACTATATCTGTTTTCTGCAATTTTTTTTTCTGCAAGTGGAGCACTGGCTGTCCTATCGCTCACCGGTATGACGTTATAGTCAACTTTATATCCGCGAATGATAGGACAGGCAATGCACTGCTTGCATCTGCCATGGTTCAGCACTTGAGGTGTCTGATAACATTGAGGACGTCGTCTCGACTACAGGCCACGGCGGCGATATTTCAACATACCCAGGAATTTGGGACATCGCTTTTAGTTTGCCGCTTTTCACACTACCTGGCGTACGGACCTTCAACTTTCAAAATTGACACGATGACGCATGCCGCATGGCAGACAAAACGACAATGCACGTATAAAAAAAAAGCAAGCACGATATCGACTATCGCCACGGAGAGCGAACCGCAATCGCTGACTGATAAGCGCAAGGCGTACGATGAGCTGTCGGCTGGGCGCTCGATTGTGAATCAGCAGTTCTTTTGCAATAAATGTGCGTATACAAGTCGCCTGGCCGTGCTTGAAAAGTACTAAATCTCGATAAAGCGTGCTGCCCTTCCTCTCGTCCTTTGCAGTATGTATTGCCCGATTTTATTGTCGTCGGCCCCCACGGGTTTCTCGAAAGGACTTCTCTTTGTTACTGCCGTTATGGCAATCTAAAAAGCTATTTCCAAGAAAATAATATTAGCTACTGAGGTGGTGATGACGGATTGAGAATATGCAGAAACATAATTGCCCTCCGTGATATTTGTTGGCGCCAGTTTACAGATGAATTATTTCGCCCCATTTCGTGAAAACACCCGGCCGTGTCATATTAGCTGCCAGAGACAATCTTTTTTGGAGCTCAAGAAGGAACAGAAATAAAGGCAGAAATTGATTAGAGAGACGAGATTACTCAATGACCATCTGAATTTAAGGATTTTAAGTAAGATGCGTTAACTAAAACAACGCTTCTTACGTTGCTCAATCCCATAGTAAAAGACGTCCGAAGTATAGTGCTTAATTACGCACATGGTATGCTATACAGCTCGTCTTCGCCTCTCTGCTGAGTGTTCGTGAATGCGCAATGAAACCAATTGGATTGATGTATAAGACCGTGAAACCCACCTCTTTGTTTCATTGGCTATGCGGTGTGCACAGCGGCATTAGGTCCTGGTTTGAGACCCAGCTATTTTGTCCAGCTTCATTCAGGCACGCATAGAAGTGACTTTGAAGTTAGCGCTCGTCTGCTTTCCTTGCCCCAGCTTGTTTCGTTGTTTTATTGCGTTACTTGCTTAAGAAAAGCGTGCTAGATTTTCACATGGTAATGTTTGTTAAAAGTTCCTCGCTAAGACTCATTTAATATTTCTATGGCGCAATGAAAGATTTTGCTTTATGTGAGCAAGGTTCATGAAAAGGCTTTTTTTTTCCTTTGCGGTAGATGTTGCTTTACCGTGAGGGAATGTGTGAAGTTCACAAGGCGACTTTCCTGGCAGCTAGAGCTGCCAGAAACGTCTTAACAATGAGAGTTCCGCAAGCTCCTGTGTGTCCTTCAAACGCTCCCTGATGAGTACATATCATTAACAGCAACATCACTATTGCATCTCGCCCAGCTACCGAGCGCAAGGAAACCGACCACACAGTGCTTCAGCTTCTGGTTCATAGAAACGGACATGACCTTATACTCCGTTCACACGGGCAAATTCAATGTCACTTTGAGCGAGTGCATTTGCGCTCACAGAATGTCACTTTGATGACGCGTTGCTACACGAGAAAGGGAAGTGTACACTGTAAACCGTTTCACACCCTTAAGGATGGATTTTCGATAAAACACCCATCGTACACCCCTTTTTTTTTGCCAAGATTATCCAAAAGGGTGGAATTTCACGTAAACCACCCTTTTCGCACCCTTTTTTCATTTTTGGGTGTACTATAGGTGTATGATCACAAATTACACCCTAGGATGTATGTTCACAAATTCCACCCAAGGGTGTTTCTTTGAATGTTACACCTATTGTTTTTTTTAGAAGCATCAATACGTATCACATGCCAACGGACACAATCAAACCGCATAGCAACTTTTCGGTGAAAAGATCGATGTTTCGGCTTTTGTTTTCATTTCACTTTTTATTCGCCTACATATACCGCGCTATATACCACATTTAATGTACCACTCTCTTGTTTGCATTATTCACAAGATTCCTCACACGTTCAACGGCTTCATGGGTTGACTTTGTGTGATTCATACTAAAAAGTATTTTGCAGCCCCTCGTAACCATTCATCATTCTCACTGAAAGGATGGTAAAAGAGATGGTGTTGCGCTTAAACATATATCATGAAACGATTACACACTGTTTTCGACAGGTCATCATGCGCGTTTTAAGGCGAAACCCTTTAATGTCTCATGCTCACGTCCGTCCGGTGTCCGTCCGGCATCCGTCCGTCCGTCCGTCCGGCGGTAGTGCTGGTGGTGTGCGTCCTCACCACCCTTACTGCACATGCGCAAACCCTCCCCACGCACCTCCTCTGCTGTGCTTCCCCTCTCTTTCCTCTAGGTATCCCTCCCGCCCGCGGCGTTTACACACCCATTGCGCATGCGCGTCCCCTCCCCCCTCTCTCCTCTAGGCATCCCTCCCGCGGCGCTAACACCCCCATTGCGCATGCGCGTCCCCTGCCCCTCCCTCTCCTACGCTTCCCCCCTCTCTCTCCTCTAGGCATCCCTCCCCGCGGCGTCTACACCCTCACTGAGCATGCGCGTCCCCTCCCCCATCTCTCTCCTCTAGGCATCCCCCCCCCCGCGGCAACCACACCCCCCAATGCGCATGCGCGTCCCCTCCCCCTCTCTCCTCTCCTACGCTCCCCCCTCTCTCGCCACGCAACGCCGACGCAGGCAGCGTCTGCTAGCGAGTTTCTTGGTTGAAAAAACCGACTGCTCGCGCTGCACAACCGTTCACTGGCCACCCCGTATATATGGCAATGGATCTTGACCTGCAAGGTGGTGCCGGTGGGAGATTTCTCCTGTGCGTTGCCGAACGATGAAAAATTCGCAGCGTGCGCGTTAACTAAAAGCGAACTGCGGGTCTCTGTGTCCAGTCCGAGTCTTCTGTCTCTCATTGCCCAGCAGCGATTGGGATGTTCTAGTAGGAAGCAACCGTCCATCACTGCGTGATTTGCGCCCCCCAGGTTTCTCTCCTGTGCAACGCTGCGATGAGCGCCAGCGTCAACGCCGCCGCCAGTGTAAGCGTTAGCGCCCGCTGCTTCGCATCTACACATGGTTCCCTTTAGCGGTGGATGGTGTAATCTTTAAGGCGAAAGTCTTTAATGTCTCATGCTCACGTCCGTCCGGTGTCCGTCCGACCTTCGTCCGGCGTCCGTCCGTCTGTCTGTCTGTCTGTCTGTCTGTCTGTCTGTCTGTCTGTCTGTCTGTCTGTCTGTCTGTCTGTCTCTCTGTCTGTCTGTTCGTCCGTCCGTCCGTCCGTCCGTCCATCCATCCGTTTGTCCGTCCGTCCGTTCATCCGTCCATGTCCGTCCGTCCGTCCATCCGAGCTCTGGCACTGAGCCAGGTGGCCGCCGGGATGCGCAGACGGACGCCGGTCGCGTCGGACTCTATAGCGCTCGCGCTTTGCTTGCGTAGCGTCGCTGTGACCAGAGTTTGCAATCATTCTGACCGACGCCGTCTCAATGGACCCAGGCGTTCACGGAATACACTTTCCAATTTACAAAGGGTCCGTCAACTTAAGAGCTGGAACGCGGATGGCGTTTGCACGATGCGCAAAGCGCGAGAAAATACTAACGCATGCGAACGGAGGAAGATGAGTCTCGCGTCTCGCTGCGATTCGCGGTAAAAAATTAAAGAAGAAAACACGCACCCATTAGGTTTGTGTCTTATGCCACTGAGAGTGTAAAAGAAAAAAGACATGGCATAATCAGTGGAATGGCCACACGCTTTCGCCGAACACACTTTGGAATGTACAAAGTGTCCTTCAATTTTTTCTAATTTGAAATCACAATGAGCTTTTCTTTTGGAACACCTGTTTTATTTACAGTGGGGTGCACATATTCCTGTACATTGAAGTATTTCCCATCAATTCACATGTCGCTGATTTTATCAGTGAGTTATATTTAAACTTATGATCACGAATCAGCTCAAAGTGACAGTATGCAGCGTACGTATTACCATGAAACTACGCATGTTTACATTGAACTGTCTGCGCTCACTCTGCTGCAGCTTCTGTACACGCATGGCAAGCCGCAGCACAGTTTAGGCGCACACCCGCTAAGCACCACAAGTGAACTTCTCCAATGGGACGCATCACTCTGCGGGCGCTTTATTTTTTATTTTCTTTTGTTTCTTTTTTTTTGTCGAGGAACCCTCGTGGGTCGTACATTGTACGCGTGAGCGATCACAGACGACACTAGTACAATGTACCCGTGCCACAAGAACGAGGAACCGCAGTTGACTTGTGGCATTGTGATTGACAGGTTCATGATTTCTTGTTGCGCTGGGAATGACGAGACGAGGATGATACAGGGACTACAGGGCAGGTGGTGCGCAAACTCACATCTCATTCGCAGCGCAACAAGAAACCATGAACCACCACCAACTAGCCCAATTCATCGCTCTGCTAAATGTGATTGACAGCCCTTACCATTGCCTTACAATGCACACAGTGATAGCACATTCGTATGCTTGCACGAAATTCACCACATGAAATAAAAGCAAGCTTCATTGCTACTGCGTCGGTAAAAAGAGCGTATTCTCCAAGATATCTTATCAGCGATTGCTGAATGGTGGAATGTTATTTGAAAACAGGCTGTTGGCACAGCAGGGGCGTGGCCAGATTTTATGCAGAAGGGGGGGGGGGGGGGAGAGAAGGGCGTCCGACCCCTCTGTATGTAAGTACATTTTTGCCAGTGCTTGCACACATGCGGGTCCAAGTAAACGTAGAAATCATATAATATCTGGGGTTTTACGTCCCAAAACCACGATATGATTATGAGAGACGCCGTAGTGGAGGGCTCTGGAAATTTTGACCATCTGGTGTTCTTTAACGTGCACTGACATCGCACAGTACACGGGCCTCTACCATTTCGCCTCCATCGAAATGCGACCGCCACGGCCGGGATCGAACCCGCGACCTTCGTGTCAGCAGCCGAGTACCCTAGCCACTGCTTCACCGAGGCGGACTAAATAAACGTAGAAAGGGGCGGGGGTGAGTCGAATACCGAACACCACTCCCTCCCCCCCCCCCGCCCTTCCCTAGCCTCCTAGTTATATCTATTATGCACAGGCATAGAGTTTCATACAATAATACCTAGAGTGGAATCTGTCGCTGCGATCGTTGTACCACCATGGGAATGATGGGAAGTACAGGCTTCGGATTGGATAGCGTTAGCTAGCGAAGTGTCAACGGATTTTTTTCTACAGTTTCAGTTTCGTTATTCGCGCAGCTTGGCTAGTGGAGTGCGGTGCAAAGCACTCAAGCAGTGCCTGTGTCGTTCAAAGAGGCTAAAGAACGCTAGGTCTCTTTGTTTGCAACGACGTTGCAGCTTTACAGGTTGTATACGACAGTTTTAGCGAAGCGTCGGGCACTCACCGCTGCGCGTAGCGTGGCGTCCCATGCCAGTGCAGGATATCTCAGCGAGTTCACGTCTTCTTACGAGCGCGTCTTGCCAAAACTCGTTCATATCGACTGCAAAACGACGGCGAAGCTAAGTAGACGCACCGTCACGCTCCTCTGACTCGTCTTCACAACAAAACGAGAGGTGCGTTTGGGGCAGGCCACTTGGACAGACGCACCTAGCATCGCAGCAGACGATACGTTAAGTGTTTCTCACTTAATACTTTACTGTTAGTTCTATAAATTGATAGTACGTACTTTCGAGGGAAAAACAAGCGTGTATGTTTTCAAGTGTTGTAAAAAATAATTTATTTTATTTGGATGCCAAACCTGGAACACAATGGCAGTGCAATGCATACCCTGGCAGTTAAATTCGTCCAGGTCTGACTTCCATCTCATGGTCACGGAAACTTTTTGCGATAAGTTTTACGTACACAAGAATTAAGCCAGTTTTAATTGGAACTGACTTCATATCACTTTGTTTTACAATCAGAAAACAAGCGTCTCGAATCTCAAGAACGTTATCCATCCGAAGCAGATCCGAAGCCTGTACTTCCCATCATTCCCATGGTGGTACAACGCGCCGCTGAAGGAGCCCGCATAGACGCTAGCGCCAGATTCCACTCTAGGTTTTATTGTATGAAACTCTATGTGCACAGGTAACGAAATTTTAACTCTAACTCGTCGAAACAATGCCCCGACAACGCCCTACTCGGGAAGAGAAAAATGTGAATCTCGAAGGCTACGAATTTGCCACCTCTACACGTCAGCAGTAGCTGAAAAAAAAAACCGCTTTAAAGCTCTACTAGCACAAACATGTTGTTAAAAATAACATATTACGATATGTCTTGGTTTTTTGTTTTGAACGATTACTATAAAACGGCGCTGCTAAAGTCAATTCACTGGTATAGTGGTATTAATCTCGGAGGCGATGACTTTCGGTTTCGGACTCGGAGCAACTGCGCGTCACCATCATCATCAACAGGCGGCCTTTGAATCTGTTGTTGACATGTCGTGTGCGCGTTTGCTGCATGCTAACGGTGGCGGATTGTTCATCGATTCACCTGCTTTCTTTTGGATGTGTGCTTCGACGGCTTCCACGGTGACGTAGTTCACGCGTACGAAAGATATAGTGCGTGTCAATGCAATCCCCGAATCCGTCGTGGATCGACAAGTACGGAACAACGACTTCGGTACGGCGCAGTGCGTCTCCTCTGTCAACGGCTTCCGTTGAAGCTAGTGCTCGCCGCAAGCTGAGTACTTCCGATCAAGCATTCAACGAAGTGTACGCTGGGAGCCACACGGAGAGCGCTTTTGGATTTGGTCCTATTGCTGAAAAGGTAAGCTTTCGTGCTTGCGAGCAACGAAGCGCTACAAGTGCATGCCTGCCAACTCTCCCGATTTGCCCGCGGGACTCCTGAATTTCGGCGAACTATGGTAGTAAAGGCGCGGCGATAAGTCTCCCGAAATATAGCCTTCTCTACGTATACGTAAAGAAAATAACGATGACAAATGGGAGAGGTTCTAAAATTTTTAAACGTTGTTCTATGGTGTTCGCCATGCATGGCACTTCGCTGTCGTGCGAAAGAACGTCGTCGGCAAAATAAGTCGGGACGCGTGAGCGGCGACCAGAATCAGATAAAGCTGCATCGCCGCGCCGTTTAACGTCTGACGAGACATCGCAGTGCCCGTGCGCGTCCTTTCGCGCTCGTAGCCATGTCTTTTTACGAGCTTGCAGCAGGCTAGGTGATTACATGTAGCGTTTTGCGGTAGGGGTCGCTTTCTTTGTTCAGTCCATCACGCGCTAAGTTCGCCGGTTGCACGTTGGCAGTGAGTAGTACACCGCTCGCCTCGCATTTATCGACAGATCACGCGTAGCAGCCGGACCTTGTCTGGTAATCGTATGCTAGTAAAGTGAAGCATGTTTTCGGTTCGACGTCTGTTCGTTTTTGGTGCCCTCGTTCGCTATTCAGTACGATAAAAAAAAAAGACATGCACAGAAGGGAACTAATTCTGCATATGTGGCACCGGTTTGTCACTGAGACAAGATATGTTATCTTATAAATCATGAAAGTGAGCACCGCGCGCTTCGCGCCAACCGTGCCCCCCGTCGAACTGAGTGCGTGACAGATTGAACATGGAAAGCGCCCCTACCGCAAAACGCTGCATTTATTCAGCTATTGCGCAGAAAGCGCGTACAAAGACATCTCTGCGAGCGTGAAAGGACGCGCACTGCGATGTTTCGGCAGACGTCAGACGGCGCGGCGATGCAGTTTTATCTGATTGTGGTCGCCAGTCGCACGTCCCGACTTATTTTGCCAATGGGTGTACGTACTAAGATTAGGAAGGGGCTAGTCGCTGTCAGGTGAACACGGCAAACTATGTCCCTTCATTGCACGCGCCGTATAATTGCGTGTACCAGTACGATCGCTGACGTCTCAGAACTGTACTGGACATCATTACTAGCTGTATGTAAGGTTCCTGCATTCCTCAATAGCAATAACGAAAGGCAGCCAAGCAACAGCATCCGCGTACGCAGGGTTCCCCCCTCTGTGGGGGGCGAAGGTTCGTCGCAGCGCCCCCCCCCCCCCCTACCTATTATGTCAAATTATGGGGCCAGCTTCGCCCCCCACCCGCCCTTCCCCCCCCCCCACCCCACTTTCTTTCACCTTTGAGGTCCCCAGATTGGCAGGTATGCAAGTGTGTTGCACGAGAATCCGGGTGCGAGCTAGTTGGTAAAGCGGCATGCTGAAACTGATAAGTGCACCAAGACAAGGTAAACGAAAACGAACTCGCAGAGAGCTACTTCCTACTGATATTTATTGCAAAACGAAGACGCCATATATGTGGTTTTCTTCGCTCACCACATGGTAAAACGCATGCTTGAGAACACATGATATCGAAAATTTTTTCTTATGCATGTAGCCTTGCTTATTTCTCTAAAGATAAAAAATGTTAACATTCGCACAAATGCAGGGCGACGAAGCAAAAATCTCTTGATATCATACAGGAATCGTTTTTGACCAAGCACACGAATATGATATCGAAGGCAAAATTGACTATGAAATTAATAGTGACATAAAATTTATATGGGTTTCAAAGTAGCAGCCAGCACAAATGAATAGGAATGAAGCAACAAGGAATGGGACCTGAAAACGGTGTGCGTCAAGAGGTAAAACCTAACTGAAAAAAAAAGGGACTTCGTCAGAAGATAACAACGAAATCCATTGGTTTTGCAAAAACGCAAACACTTTCTTCGAGAGCGACATTAGAGCGCTCGGTCAAAAAACTTTTCCTGCATGATAGCAAGAGATCTTAGCTTCGTCATCCTGGTTCTGTGCAAATGTTAAGATTTACAATATTTAGCGAAATAAGCTAGACTAAAAAAAATTGTAAAAATTTTTCAGTGGCCTCTGTTCTGAGGCATGGGATGTTACCACATCGTAGCAAAAAAAAACTACACATATGGCGTGTTAATTTCACAGTACCAGTTGGAAGTGCCACTCTTTGTGTTTGTTTTCGTTGTCCTTTTCTTGATGCGCTTACCGTTTTCAGTACGCAAGTGTGTCTTGCAGGCCTCTCATGTGCTGCTGTGTTAATTATGACACTTTTATTTGCTTCATTCATGTCGATATTGAGTTACCAACTCGCCCAGGCCACCACTTAATATATCGCCTTCCACATGTCACTGTCTCCGACTTAGTGCGCGTCCTTGTTTTTGCAGTGCACTAATCACGTGTCTATTTGCCAGTAGCTTGCAGCCACATTTGCTAAGAGCATGGGCTGTCTCCTGTTTTCGGTTGCCATCTTTGTATTTGAATCGTTTAAGTAGTAGTGACACGATTTCGAGCCCTCGCAAAACGGACATTTATCGTTTCCTTGGCATGCAGTGTTAACACTCCTCCACACCGGAGTCAGGCACCACGTATGAAATATTTTACTGAAATACAAATAGACGCGAACCTTCGAGGAAGAAAATTAAAGACAGAACAGAAAGGGCGTCAGTCACACGCAGGAGTGTCAGTCAGCGCTCCCACGTTTAAATGCACATATATACCCTACAGAGTGGACAGTGGGATGACCGCCACCGTACTAGAGCTTTCTATTATAGGGTACCTCATAATGAGATTCTGATTGTTCCCAATATTTTTAAATGTTTGGTTTAATGTTATGCATGTCTTGTATGCAGACTGTTGAAAAAGACAGCGCGCTACATCGTCTTCGATGGACTGGGTGCTGACGATGCAGTGCACTCTTCATCACACCCCGAAAAGTGCTGTTTCAGGTTCACGACCTCACTCAAAGGGTTGCAGCAGTGGTGGAAGCTCGTCGAAGGGTGCTGCAAATACCTTGTACATTTCTAGAACATTCCTCTGATGAGAAAGTTTCCATCTCAATCTATGTGACCTGCCTATTTATTTTCCCAAAACAAGCATCAGTTTGCCACAAGATTAACCGCGATACATGTAGAAAACTATACAGATGCATAATGTTAACAGCATTGCATGGTGAAGTGTAGACAGCCTACCTGTATGCAACTTAAGAGGGTGATTCACAAATAGTGTGTCATGAATGCAGCAGAAGGTTGTCTGTTCATTAAGCCCTGTATTTACGACAAAATCTATTGAAAGTGCCTCTTCTTGGGCACTGGTATGACCCTGCTTTTTTAACAGTTCTAAGCTTGCTGCGCGAGCTATAATTCTTTACATGTGCAGCTGTGGCATTCATATCTATTTACAGTACATGTTTAATGTTTGTAGCATTCTTGCAACGTAGGTTACAATCTCGAGAGGATGTACAAAGTCAGTCATTAAGCTTTGCTCTGAAATGGGATTTACCCGGTCTGTTTCAATATTGCACCTACCGTTTCCAAAATAATATCAGTTTACTTGCCACTTTTTGCTCACAGCACATTAATCACAGAGCTTCCAGAAATTTTTGACGATATGTGTGGCCACAGCGAGACGTGAAAGCAGTGGTTTAATGAGAGAGCGGACTATAGACCAGTACTAGGCTTTGTTTCGCTTTAAATATGCACACTAGCTTTTACAACTGTTCTGCAACCATGAAAGCAACTTCTACTGGATAGGCCTACTGTATGCACGAATGCAAACACGTAGCCTGAAAACACATGATGTATAAAAACCACATGCGAGTTCCTTCTATGCAGAAACTCTTTGCAGTTCCAAAACCTCCACTGTCAAATTTGAACAAGCGTCCCCCCTCCCACCCATAGTGGAAGATAATTGCACAAAATGTGGAGGGCGGCCTTTGCTCGGTCGCGAACCAAAATTCGAGATGATGGCGGAAGAGCCGCTAGGAAAAATGCACACCTGTGCTCTTAATGAAATGCTTTATTAAATACGCATGAATTTACTGTATTCCCTGAACAGGAGGGAATCCTCGCGTTAAATTTCATGTGTAATGACAAGGGGGTCATGACATAACACATGACATATGTAATGTCATGTGTTATGACAAGACGTGCGAACTGTGGCGTATCAATGTGGAGATTGCGATGTGATTGCAATTACTTCAGTATATTAGAGAAATAGGCATGCTGCACTGCACTACTGTTCTTGCTGTTTGTATGCTTCACTGCACTGTACTTGTAAGTTGCATTGAAGCATGTTAAAACCAGTTCTTCATTTTAAAGTGCAAATAAAGGTTCTTTCGTTATATTTTGATACACACGCCGTGGTCGTTAGTGCTCCATGCTATGCAATTCGCATCCTATTTGATGTCTTCTTTGGCCGCAAATGCGATGCCGCTCTGCGCACTCGAAGAAGGTCTCTGAACAGCCTACAATTTGTCTCTGAATCCTGTACGAGCTCTGTGTTTAATAAAGCTTGATTTCATTTAGCACTATGGATAACTGTGTGAACGTCGTGCTTTGTGAGTGTGATTACTTTATATTTTTGTATGTAACCTCCCTGCTGTTATGCTCAATGGGGCGATGCAGGTATGCAATAAATAAATAAATAAATGTGACAACACATTTTGAGTCATGCCTTCATTTTCAGCTACGATTACATTGTGTATGGGAGGGCCATATATCCCGTGCGTCATATGCACCATAAAAACAGCGCTGGGGCCAGGATTTTCCCACTGTGGCAGGAGCCACTATGATTAGTCTAGTGGCCATAAAAGGACTAGAGCCCTTTAGCTCTAAAGGGTCAGCTTTCTAGCGCTTCCATGGGAGCCAACTGGGAGAGGGGTACCGCTCAAATTATGGAATTTTTCGCATGGGCGTTGGGGCGTAATTGTGCATAAACACCCCTACACCCTTTTTGCCATATGGGTGTAATCTTGCTATTACACACCCATGGGTGTGAACAAGAATGTTCACACCCATGGGTGAAAATTTGGAAATACGCCCATTTTATAGGTGTAATCCTGCTTGTTACACCCATTTTATGGGGTGTAGGGGTGTGAGTTATAGACACCATATTACACCCATATGGGTGTAATCTGGTTTACAGTGTACTTTAGTAATGGCGATGGGTAACTAAGCAGCAAAGCAGATATTTGTTATTACAGGCAACGTTTCTTATGCGACAATGTCTTATAGCTATAAGTAGCCCTCAAAACGAACTTCCGGTGCAAACGCGGTGGATGCCGCCATTGCACGACGCGGGGCGGGGTACTGCCTGAGAGCGAGAATAGCAAAGTAGATTTTGTAGTATGGCATGTTTTAATGCGTAACAATATTCCTAATAACGAAAACGAAAGCTTAAAAAGTACTATGAACTCAGCTTCTGATAATGCAATATTTATTTTCGAACCAACGGTTCAATGCAATGAGGAAAAAAGATCGCGAAAGAAAGAATTATTGCGTATCAGCCACATCGCATGCTGTACTTGAAGTAGGCATTGTAGGATAATTTGAAGCAGTCAATGTTACGCGCACAGACTACTCTTTCTTTGCGGCAGGTTTGAGCTGTCCTCCTAGAAAATAAGCTAGTCTGGCGATTGAGAAGGCGGTGCAAACGGGGCCCCATTGCTAACGCGTTCTCTTCTTCAAGGCGGAGCTCAAGCGTCCTTCAAGTTTAATTGGTAAATCGCACCTTATGGAGAAGCTCATTGATAGATGTAAGCCAATCTTAATAAATATTACGTTGAATACAAAGCATTTGTTTATATCATGTGAATCCCGGGTGTTTAAAATTAATTCGCAGTGCACCACTACCGCACATATCAAAATGAAATCTCAGTTTTGGAACTTTATTTATTTAAGAAATTCATTTTTATGCAATAGAAAGAAAAAGAAACAACATCGAATTGTGTGACAGGAGGCCCCCCTTTCAGCCTTGGGCTATGGGACCTCCTTCTATATATTCTATCTCCAATGTGTATATATCTTTGGTACGAATAAAACTCTTTGATATATTAATTGACAGATTAAAACATTTCGAGCCCCTTCCAAAACGTGTATGCTTTCAGAGAAGGGCTCATTCAAAAATAAAGTCAAGGAGTAATGCTACCCATGTTGGTTCCTTGTTTATATCTGGAATACTTCATTTTCATTATTTTTTTTATTTCGAAGGTATAAACATCAGCTGTCATTTGTGTAGACAAAAGCAGGGCAGCAATACACTTTTCAAACAGCCAGATTTACGTTTCATGATTCTTGAGGAAGCAACAGCCACCGAAAAAAGAAGCTTAACCCGTCACATGGAGTACTGCTTCATAAACAAGTAAATGACCGGCATAGGTGGGCTGTTTTTTAATAATAAATGTAGGTAGGAAGTTGGAACCTTTTTCACGTACCGACACCTCATCTGCTCCGATGTACTATATGAGTAACGCAAACCTGAACAAAACCATATCAATGCAAGAGCAATACTAACGGTTTGTAACGTAAGTTAATTAATATTACAAACTCTCACCCACATGTATTTCTTTTTTTACTTTTCCAAGAAATTCCCAAGCAAAAAATGACAAACATAGAAGCATTCTTTTCGAATCATTGCTACAGGTATGTTTAATTAGAGATACACGCTAGCACAAAGAAAGAAACAAAGACTCGAGAAAGAAAGTGTAGGAGGCAAGACGGTCGGGTGCTAAGGTAAAGCCTTAATACTTGTCCTTCCAGCTCTTTTAAGGCGAAAACCTTAGATGGTTAATTAAACACAAGGACTGACTGTCGGCGTCCGCGTCGGCGGTGTCAACACGAGTGATACAAACAATCATGATGTCATCCTATGACGTCATCGCGACGTCGCATATCACCGAAATTTGTTGACGTCATCTTAGCATCGCATAACGTTACGTCATCACATGACATCATCGCTTTGCAGTGCCTCCGTGGTCGGCCCACCGATCACGGAGGCAGTGCCAAATCATGTGACGCGCAGACAACTTGCAAGCCTACGGTCCTGAAGGCAGTGGGAAACCATGTTACGTGTAGAAAGCTTTCGGAGAAAGCGGGGGGGGGGGGGGGGGTCAGTACAGCGAATAACGAAACAGCAGATAGCAGATGGCTTTTGTCTTTTGTTTACTCTTAGGCGACTGCATGATGGACCCTGCGAGTTTTCTATCTTGAGGTTTTCTTTCTTTATTTGCACTAACATATATCCCTACGGCGTCGACAGTGTCGCCCAGGAAGTGGAGTCTTGCTATCTTCTAGTCTCTGAAGGTGTCATATGAATGAAAAGAAACAGCACAGATGGAACACCATGCATGCATTTCCCTAATAAAGAGGTATATATTTTTTACTTAGAAGCATTCATAGGTCATCACTGCAATCATTAATTCGCTTGGTCAGAATCATCAGACACTGCAAAGCCGTGAGTCCAAGTGAGTTCGATTCGATCAGAGATGTAGTTGGTGTGAGTTGGAGTGTTGAAAAAGTTCGTAGAAATACAGTATAAGTTTGCGAAAGTTAGGGCAGTTTGTGAAATTGAGTGCAAGTTAGATGTAAAGTGGTTGCTTGGGCGAGTTGGTACGACATACTTACATAAAAAGAGCGCAAAAAGACAGAAGACCAGGGAAAGGAGGATACAGCCGGCCACGCTGACTTCCAACAAGCTCTATTTGTCCCAATCGCGCAATATATACTTCCGCAGTATATAACAAAAAAAAAAAGAAGGAACAACAAAAATGATATGAAATCCAGCCATTATCAACATCATGGCAGCGCGCCATGAACATCACGTGTGCAAACATGCTGAGGAAAATCAATTTCTTTCTCTGATAAAGCAATTTAAGGCCTTCTGACACACTTGCTGCCTAGCCTAGCCATTTCTAACCCCTCATGAATTACGCGTATCAGCTTGTCCCGATGACGCTTGACCACAGCACAACGCTGGAAGTCGGGAACGCAGCCGCTGTCTCGGCGGTGGATGCTAAGGTGGCCCTTCCCCTTATCCCGGTGAGGAGTAGCAGCCTAGAAGCCCGCTTCCCACGCCGACCTCTCCTCCTTCTTCTCATTAAATATCTTCTTCTAGAAGGTGCCCCTACACCGTTGAGGAGCCACTGTGAGCTGCTCGTTTAAACACTGGCCTGTTTGTCCGATGTACTTTTTGCCGCAGGACGGGTAGGGAGTACACCACCCACCCCTTCAATTCAAAGAACGAACTTGTTCCGATGCTTAGTCTGGCATGCTCGATCTTTCTGGGATGTTCCTTCTTTCAGGCATAATTCTTCATCATCATCAGCCACGGCAGTGTACTTGTAATAGTAGCCCCAAGAGAGTCTCTAGAAACTTTACTTATTTAGTTATTTATTTTTTGTACAACACCGCAGACAGCAGTCCAACCTGAAGAGGATGTACAAACACACACACACACACACACACACACACACACACACACACACACACACACACACACACACACACACACACACACACACACACACACACACACACACACACACACACACACACGCACACACACACACACACACACACACACACACACACACACGCGCGCGCGCGCGCGCGCGCCCACGCACGCACACACAAGGAAAAAGATCAGAACTTTTTGCGTAGTAAGGGTGAGATAGATGGTAATGAAATTCCACTCTGTGAAAATGCAGCTCTTACAGTTTTCGCTGCGGTTGCGCTGCGCCTTCCGTGCTGGCCTGGCGTTTTCTAAGGCCACAGCTTAAATACAAGTCATGCAGTGCCTGTATTTTAGGAGATCTACCATATATGATTGCTTCGCAGCGCATTGTTCATTCGGTGAATGTGTATATTAAGTATTTATTGAATACAGCCACGCACTTACTCTGCTGCCACGCAAAATGTCATTCAGGTATGACTGCTCACAAAGACAACCACGTAAATAAGGTGATCGTCATCGGAAATGTTCGCAACTTTTGTTGGAGAAGCTTATTAGGCTGGCAAATAGGCTCCTGTGGTGAGACTTAAAACTGTGGTTGGATTCACGATAAAAGAACGCGATAACAAGACAACACAAGATGCGACCGTATGTTCTTGGCCTGTTCCCTTGTGTCCGCGTTTTCACGCCTACGATTTTTATCATAAATGCCACGCATTACGTGACTGGCCCAGGTGCGATTTTTTGAATATAAGTTATAATATCAGCTGCACTTGTTTACATCAAGCACTGTTGAATACTTTCGGCGCTGTGATTTTGTGAAGCTGTCCCCATACATACACGTCACCTGGCTTTCTAAAGAGACATTCGCCATTTCTAAGTTGATAAAAAAAAAAACGTCCCCTAAACGATCTACGCAAGAATAGTTCTGAATTGTGTGCGCCAAGTTCTTCTTTATTCTTTGCTGTGACCCAGCCTTATTACAAGCCGGCTCGTGCACACTAGCTCAGGGATTTCTTTTGATGTATTAGCAGTGCATGTTTCGAC
Organism: Rhipicephalus appendiculatus; assembly: GCA_030522465.1. Classification (NCBI taxonomy): domain Eukaryota; kingdom Metazoa; phylum Arthropoda; class Arachnida; order Ixodida; family Ixodidae; genus Rhipicephalus; species Rhipicephalus appendiculatus. The sequence goes on from JALIZH010028122.1 coordinate 437,088, forward strand.
GTTCCATAGAGATCCCTTTCGCCAGTGTAGTTGTAGGGTAGCATACAAGTTTTTCTAGACTGGTTAGCATGCCTGCCTTTGCCTCACTTTCCTGTTTCTTCCTATTTACTTCCGGTGCAGCCAACGTTCACCTCCAGGGGTGCCTTTCTTGGCCTCTTGCCGAGTCGAGTAGCAGGCGTCACTTGCAGCCTAACCGAATTAACCAAGTAGAAGAAAGCACGCGGTGGCCTGTGCCATTGTACGCACCTTATTCTGGGCTGAGATATCTTTAAGAAACGAATAGGCGCTGAAAGTTTTCTTGAGCAAAGTTTAAAGTGGAAGGCAACTCAAAATGGCCAGCCAACCAATTGGGCGGCTTCAACTTCAATTCGCTTTTCTCGTGCGAGCTCGGATTTTCTCCATTTCAAAAACAGCTGCTACAGAGGACATTTCTTCCGCCTTCGAATCCCGGAACAGACTCGAGAAGGCTATTCTTCTAGGCTTGGTTGTTTGCGTTTCAGGAGAAACAAACAAAAAGAAAACGCAGGAACGAACGTCCGGTGTGTTGGCTTTCGAAAAAGAAAGGAGCCCCAGCAGGCTCAATACAAAAGAAACAAGCCAATACCTGAAAGGAAAAAGGCTGGAATGGACAGGGATGAGCTATAAGCAGAGAAACGTTCTGCACTCCTCTTGTACTATACACGTAGTGCAACTTTTCCTTGCTCTCTTTCTTCGCCTGTTTACTCTTGTTTTCAAGCTCTCGAAATGACAAAAAGGACTTCCGAAACTGATAGCACGGGGGGACCAGACAGGACAAGCTCATGAAATAAAGCAAAAAACAAAAAAAAATGCAAGCGAGGAAAGACGAATTATACAAGTTTCCGCATTCCCATCACGATAAAAAAAATGCTGGTCTAAAGACGTACTGTTGGAGGGGGTGGTTGGCAGGGAAGAAAATGCGCATGGCGAATCGAATCTGGCACAAGGGGTAAGGCCCCTCTTGGGTGCCTTCTTCTGCGGTCCCACGAAGGTAAACTCGGTTCTGCTGCAGCCCCACTTAGTTGCGACTGGGTTTCACTAAAGAAGGAAAAGCTTGGTAGTAAGGTGCGGAAACTAGATTTTTTTATTAACAAGCTAAGCAAAAGATTTTGCGGCGGGAAATAAGCTCGTAAATCAGATTTGATAAATAGTGAAATGTAAAACATAAAGAAGTGGCCCTGTAGGTAGAGCAAGGATATTCCTGAACACCTATATAAAGATAAAGCCGCCGCGCTAACCAAGAGCAGTTTTAGAAGGAAGATGAGGTGAGGCACTGCATTCATTATTAATTTTCCTGAACGCACTTTTTGCTTTCGCCTTATACTGGCTCAACACGACGTGTTTGGCGTCATTCACTCCCTTTAGGCTCTTTTTGCGACCCATTTCGATTATTTTACCCCTTGCCCGCACTCTATAATGCTGTCCCTAAAGTCTCTTTTTTTTTCTTTTCTCCATATGCCGGTTGCGCAAAGGCGTCGGGAATACAAACAAGCTCTGTCTGAGACCCAAGTGTCATAGATTTCAAAATCGCTCATCTGGGTCAAAATGTGAAGCGACAGGAAGAGCTGTACACGATATAACGCGCGCGCACACACACACACACACACACACACACACACACACACACACACACACACACACACACACACACACACACACACACACACACACACACACACACACACACACACACACACACACACACACACACACACACACACACACACACACACACACACACACACACACACACACACACACACACACACACACACACACACACACACACACACACACGCACACACGCACACGCACACACACACGCACGTACACACACACACACACACAAAATGATACAAAAACACGCACAACAGCAAAACCATGCTGTGCGCAAACCAGGCGTCAGAGTTTCCATTTACTCCGTCCCTTCACCTTCCGTATTGTACACGTGCGGTGCCTCCCCCTACGGCGCATGCACGCTGCAGCGCTTACTTGACGCTAACCCTCGAACCAGGTTTTCTCATTCCCAGTTCTCGATTTCAATTGATCCCTTTATGCCTTACCTTTCTCCGTAGTTTTTCCGCCTCAGCCAGATCTTTTCTAGCTTGTCATGTTTGAAACGCCCTCTCTCAGGTATATAATACCATGTAATGCCGTGCTTTTTTTTTTCTTTGAAAAGAATGCGCCGGTGTCAGCAGCCAAAACCACATGTGAAGAACAGAAGCGGTGGTTTTACAAAAGAAAACAAAAAACAATGTCATACATCCTTGGAACGCTGTTTCTGATTTCCTTCCGGTCGCATGCCAGGGAGCAACCTTCGTCTTCGAGAGCTGCAGCCTCCTTAAATGCCAAGCATTTCTCGATAAACCAATGGCGCCTTGGAGCGCATCTATCTATCTATCTATCTATCTATCTATCTATCTATCTATCTATCTATCTATCTATCTATCTATCTATCTATCTATCTATCTATCTATCTATCTATCTATCTATCTATCTATCTATCTATCTATCTATCTATCTATCTATCTATCTATCTATCTATCTATCTATCTATCTATCTATCTATCTATCTATCTATCTATCTATCTATCCGCCGACGTGTTCGCGCGCTCTCGCGGTCGTTCATTAACTTGATTTCTTCTTGAATAATGACATAGTGGGTGCTTCCCCACTTCTTGAAATTACTCTGAGCGCAAACGTCTGCCAATGCAAGCAGCGTATCCGAAGCAGTGCAGCCATACCGCCATCCCTCGAGCCTTGAGAATCCCTACCGATTCAAAGCGGCTGAGTCGGGTTAGACTCCTCCTCTTGGCTGCCTTGATTAATTACGGTCACCGGTCGCCTTTCATCTCGGACCGGCCACAGCGCGTCTTATAGCTGACCGTGTTCGGTTTACGGAGAAACTGCCGCTCTCTTCTTTCTCTCGCAGAGAAAACTCCTCGCTTTAATTTGATGCGCTCGCAAAAGCGCGCCCTCCACCAGCTTCACTTCCAGGCCTACGATGGCTAGCTGTGACGGTGCGGAGAGACACAGACGAACGGTAGCCGCATAATAACAGGGTTCGTAGCTGATAACGAGACTTTAGGGAAACTCGGCACATCATCAAGCGACAAGTGCTGAAAATGTTCCCTTCACTATTATTTAAGAAGTGGTATCCTCCCTCAATGCATCTTCTTTTGCCATCTTTCTCTGCAGTCTCTCTTGTGTAAAGAATCTACTCAGCTGCCCCCCGCTTGCATGTTCGTCGTAGCGTAGCAGCCAATGCACCTGTGTGAATGTAACTTTCCGCTAGACTTTTTTTTTAATAAGTTGGCTTCATATATGCTGTAATCACAACAACTTACTTTTCTTAGTTTAGCCTCAGACCACTCTGAAAATTCAAAGTTAAGTGAAGAAAAAAACAACAGCGTGGAGTATGTCTGAGGCTGCCTCAAATGCCCCGGCCATTTGTGGTCTCTTTAAATAATAAAATTTATTTAAAGAGTGTTGTGTGTGCCTATATTATCAAGAAACGTAGTTTGTAAGTTTCGCTGAAAGACCAGTGTGTCATGTTTATTGGAAAGCCGGTCCGAGGGTGAAATGGCAGATCACTTTGCCACAATGAATTTACCCTAATTAAAAAAAAAGCACAGAAAAACTGTCCATGCACACGCTAAACCTTAAATGCGCCCATAAATGAACACCCGGAAATTCAGGCTCACAGATAATGTCAGAAGTCTATATCTCTGGAGATTCAAGGTTTCTTAGGCAGCCTAAGAATTTAACGCTTACTGATAAAGTGAATTAGCCGACGTGTGCCGATAGTCGCCGTTGGCAGGCCTTCGTCACAGACTTTATTCGCGTACTTTGGCCAACGACAAGTGTAGCACGCAGCCCTACGCAGTGATTACAAGGACTCTGATCTGATTAAGGACTAATGACGCGTAACGCTCATAAGTCACGTTGCTCGTCCACAACGCTACTTTTCAACGTGATGCGCCAAGCTTAGCTCCCAATCGTAATGAGCCTGCCGCATGAGGCTTCACCGACGAGCAAACACACGCCGATTGAATGGTATGCAGATACCCCTAATATTTCCTTGCACAGAGATTCGGACTTGTCCAGACAGTTTTGCTGTGGCGGAGGTTTTACGAAATGAACTTTATTATTTACCATTCTTGAATATGGTACTTTGAAGTGACAACAATCATCAACAAAATGCTGGTGTATGCTTCAATAGTCAAATGAATTTGAAGTAATACGGCATCTAAGAGTAAATCCCTCTCATTTGGTTTCGTAGGAAATAGTGTTCTTCCATCGTTACACCGATGTTACCTAGTCGGAGTTTTAATTCATTCAGACTGACTGTACGGCGATTTAATATTTCCGCTATTTCCTAGGACAGATTTGGTTGGGTAAGCTGCGTTAAGGAAAATGCGAATTGTAGGATTTTATGAATTCTGTTCTACCTCAGAAGTAAATCACACTTTTAGTAAAACTCTTTTAATTCATTTTGCTTTCATTTTGATTCAATTGTCAACCGCCCCTACCCTTAGAACATTTGACTATGCTATTATAGGGGATTAATTTTGCATCAAAATGCTTTTGACGAAGCGTATAGATTACAGCTCTTGTAAAGCGCTGTGTTGAGATAACTTCTGTCTTCGCGCATCGTTTCTGTTACCAGGAGGGACAGAAAGCCAGTGACATACAGACCATTCCATTTGCACAGAGTATTGGAATATAATTTATCCATTAGAAATCAGCATGATGCTTTCAGTGAAACTAAATTTTCTTCGCTGTATTTGCTGTCAGTCTGACCAGTGGTTGGTACCTATAGATTTTCAATGTCTGAACGAAAAGCTACTTTCATAACGGTGGCGCATCGAGTCCCCTAAAGGTCCTTCTGGAATCACATTTGACCCTTTCGCAGCAAAAGCTGTTAACAGTCCACAACAAAAGCACATTTTGGCGCCCGTAATTGTCCGCCGATCCCACCGCCAATGTCCGTAACCGCTATCGGGGGAAATAAGAAAAAAATGAAATGAGAAAAACAATTCCTAGGATTCCTTGCCGGTTACCGCGCCTTCTGCCCGGTAATTGAGGGCAAGGAATCGTGTTTACATATGTAATATAGCGTGTAGAAGAGTAAAATAACAACCAGGCGTCACACAAAGCGAATTGCGCTACGAGTGGGTCTTTGAATGCTTCCAACCCATTACAAAGGGATCAGACATAATTCGGCATCGTCATCAACCACAGCAAAAACAAAGTACACATAATGCATTATATGTGTGTAGCGGGTACCATGGTTCTCCGCAGGATGAAAAAAAAAATGGCATAGTGGGTGGTTTCCTACTTCATGGAAAACTAGGGGATCCTTAAGAGTTGAAAGCCTTTAAGGGTTGACCGCGATAACGATATCCGCATGCATGCGCACACTCTCTCTCTCTCACTCACACACACACACACACACACACACACACACGCGCGCGCGCGCTCGGAAATAATAATAATAGTTTCCAAGCGCGCGCGCGCGCGTGTGTGTGTGTGTGTGTGTGTGTGTGTGTGTGTGTGTGTGTGTGTGTGTGTGTGTGTGTGTGTGTGTGTGTGTGTGTGTGTGTGTGAGAGAGAGAGAGAGCATGCGCGTGCGTGCGGATATCGTTATCGCGGTCAACCATTAAAGGCTTTCAACACTTAAGGATCCCCTAGTTTTTCATGAAGTAGGGAACCACCCACTATGCCATTTTTTTTTCATCCTGCGGAGAACCATGGGACCCGCTACACACATGTTATGCATTATGTGTACTTTGTTTGTGCTGTGGTTTGCGCGACATGCCTATAGTAATGGTTCTTGCCCTTTTCAGCAGCACTTTTATGACAATAGTGTTTTGTGCGTTGCAAGAACAAGCGAGTATTGTGCGCTGGTGCACTGTTGGGGCAAACTACAGGCAGTATCCCGGTGCCTCTGTTCTCTCTGCGTTCGTACGCGTTGAGTTCACTCGATGCACACACTGCACTGACACTTTCAGTCACCGCACTCAGTCATTGCAAACGCACAGAATCCATCACAAGCGTGTCAACAGCCCCGGTGGCGTGAGGGAACGTCCACATACTTAACATTATTTTTTCGAAGCATCGATGAATCCTCTTTGTGTGTGTAAGGGAATACGAGCACAAATGTTTATGTTCTTTAATATGGGTTACTAGCGATGCACCCACTACGTGTATTTAATGGAACATGCGCGCGGCGTGGTCACGCGATCTCTCAGAATCGGCGGGAAAACCGCAGCGCATAATCGCGACGCCTCCAAGGGATGATGCGACCACACCGCACACTCGCCTCTGTTGGAGGCGACGGCAACAAGAGTAGAACCTGATAACGTAATCGGGCCGTGTTCGTATCGCCTTTCCAATTGCTGGCCTGCCTCGCTTCTCGGTGGAAACCTAAACGGGGCTGCAAGGAAAGCCAAATTGCGGATAACGACCCTCTCATATCTTTATTTGCATCTACCTCAAATTATAACTCACGGAGGACACTGCTTTTTCGCTCACAAAGACCACGCCGCCGACGCTGCTGCCACCGACACTGACACCGGAATTTCAGCGAAACGAGCTCTTCAACGCTATCGAGTTAAAATTACCATGAATTATCTTGTAGTAATGGGTATCTTGCATATGCATTTGTATTAGTAGCACAAAGATAGTACACAATGGGCTCTAGAAAGGCTGCTCATCCAGCTTTCGCTGTCACTGTGCTGCGTGTTCCGCGGAGCCATGGTAATTTTTTTATACATTACTTTCAATGTCTGTTCACCTCAATTCAAATTTCGGTTACAACGCCTTGAAGAAGACGTATTTATCGCCAGACACTGAAGCTAAGGTCTGCAGAAGCAGTACTATAAAAAGAAAATTTTCGCCTAATTGAGGTCGGTATAACGTGTTTTATTCTGCCGATTCCGTAACTTTTAAATGCGAAGCATTGCTTATCGAAACCAAAGGCACTTTGACCGATCCTATGTACATACATTTATATCCATCAAGCCCCCCTATGCGCGGGAGCTCTCGTGGTGGTCTTTCTATCTCGGTATATAGTATAACTGGCACAGGAACCCATGAGTGTCTGACGAACATGATTAACAAGTCCTGACATGAATAACGTGACATGCCTGTAGCGTAGATCAAAACCTTTCCCACAGACACGCGTGGCGTATATCGGCCTTACCACGGCCCATGGAAATGCGGACTCTGCGCCACGATTCACAGTAAATATCAACCTAGGAACTTCCATCTCTTCCTTAATCTTCTTTCTTCTTTCCTTTCTATTATTTCCCGCTTTCCCCCGACCCCAAGTGTAGGGTAGCCTAACCGAGCCAAAGCTTGGTTAACTCCCTGCCTTTCCTCATCGTTTCTCTCTCTCTCTCTCTCCAGAATAAACAGGAAATCTTAACTTGATAACCTTAAGGAGCCATGTCGCTCGACATGGCTGGAGCGGTGCCGGCGTCAGCGGCATTGTCGATAAAACGAAAACATGCCAATTTGCTTAAAAAATAAAAGTCACGGGTCCGAATTGGAATCGAAACCATGCATTATGCGCGACAGTCAAGTTTTCTACCGCAGGGCCATATCTGGGCCTGTAGATGTTTTGTAAAAAGATCCTGTACAGGCTTGATGTCGGGGCGATATCATTTGGGGTCGCCATGTTGACTATCCGCTTTATATCAAGGCAACCATACATATGTACTCCTATGACTCAGAAACCGTAGGCAAGGACTACTTGACCCAGCAGGAATGCAACATGATTTGCACGTCATCGCACCCTTGCGTGCACTTTCGTTACGACAATACTGACGTTCACGGTTCTAACATGACTATCCATGTTACATCATACCATTTAACTACCCTTCAGGAGCCAGTGTGGGCGTCATGTCTGGCAAGCGTACCATATACGCATATTTGCAAATTTGCAAATTTGCAAATGTGCTCAAACGCGATGATCCGATGATGCTTGTTTCAAAGCAAAAGAGCGCTGCACAGGCTGTATTCCTTTACTGCCGGCTCCACATGAAATCGACTTCCGACAATTATGTGGGATCTTCCGGGATTTTTCCACATTGTTTATGATCATTTTTTTCTTTATTTCGTACTTCCTGTGACTGTATATCGCATGCGTAGATATATGCACAGTCCCATTTCGATTTCTCCTTTGAATGCCTCTGGCTTTGCCAGTGAGCACCGTTGCCATTTTTTTTACTTATCTGAAAAATAAACTGTGGTTTATATAAGTCACACTTTCTTTTATTCCTTTAACATTTTCTAGTTCAGATTAGAAACAACAATAATTATTGGGGTTTATTATACCAGAACTACGATATCATTACGAGAGACGTCGTAGTGAAGGGCTCCGGAAATTACGACGACCCGGGGTTCCCTAACGTGCGCCTAAATCTATGTACAGGCGCATCTAGCACTTCAGCCACCATCGAAAATGCGGCCGCCTGCGGCGGGGATTCAATTGCTTTTGTAATACACGTCTGTGTGCTGGTTAGGTAGTTTGGTTGAAAGTTAGGAATATAGGCATAACTATAGTATAGGAGCTGTGGGGAATAAACAATGAAATTGTGTTGGAAAAATTATTCTGAGAGAAAAAAATGCTGATGTTTTACAGTTTCCTGGGACGTATAAAGCGCTAACGTCACCGTTGCTTAACGGCGAACATCGCTACAACCAAGCAAATCTATTAAAAGAGTGCGACTGCAGATGTTTGCCAGTTGCCGTGGAAACCTACAGAACACCATAGCTAAAAAAAAAAAGCTAATCGGAAGTTCTAGAATCTGCTGTAGCACAAAATAGCGCACAACTCTGTGCCATACGTATGGAGAAAAATTCAGGGGGCGGGCATAAATCCTCCTTTCAACATGCAAATTGCGGTCTCCAAGCTCTTCAGCCGTATATCTCTCCGCGCTGTACACTCTCTATGGATAGTATAATAGTAGTAGTTGTTGTATTAAGGAGTCAGTGATTCATTATGTTTCAGCGCGAAAAGAACGAGAAAACTTACTAAGGCACACATACGACAGGACACAGCGCTGACTATCAACTGAAAACTTTTTATTCGGGAAACGGGTTTATAAAGGGAGGGCCGAACCTGCGCGCCTGCGCACACTTAACCACGACACACATGACGCAATTCTTTTTTTTTTTTAACTTAAAAGATTAGAACTGGAGATGAATGAATACCAACTTGCCCAGTTTACTGTACTCTTAATGTCAGTGATTGTTGATTTGAGGAAATGTTGTACGAAAGGAAGCAGGGAAAAGGCAAATTCGATCACACAATATATTATTAACATTCATTACTCAGGTGCTGCAGCATATTGTCACGTGGTCTTGACGTTGACGCTGAGCAGAATAAAGCACTAAGCACGCGTGGCAGTATTTGCAATATAATTCGTGCAACGGAAAGCCCACAGTCTTCCTATAACATGTCTTAACTAAACTCGAATACATATAAGGGACATTTAGCTGGTGCGTATACTTTTTAACGTTACCGTGTTACCGGTGTACCGGATTGCGTTTAGCGTGTTACCGGAACGCATGTTTCAGACACGTTTTAGCTCCCCATTCGTAAACTTTTACGTGCGTACGTAAACGTATTGGCCTCGATGGCCTCCACTGGAAACGCAGGCGCCACCGTCGGCGTGACGTGCTTGGCAGGATCACGTGGTCTCGGCGGCCGCGTCGGCTGCTTGCGGAGCGCTGCCGCGTGCTTTGTAAATGACTTTGAAGCTCCACCTGCGCTGCGGTCGATACGAATACGGAGGTTTTCTCGCATTTTGAACCCAACTGAACCCATTGTAACATGAATGGCTGCCTCCGAAAGCGATGAACATGCTGCTCTTACTGCTCGGTGCCGTAGTGCCGGACGTACGCAACGAAGTCCGGTATAAGCCTGCACCGGTGCCCGTGGGTCAAGAAACTGCGTGAAGAGTGGATTGTGGTGCTAAGAACCGGCAAGCAGCGATCGGCTACGAGTCATGTGTACAACAAGCACTTCAGCGACGACGATTTTCGCTACTGCGTCGGGGCTGTGATGTTAAGTAGCAGAAAGTGCGCGCTTCGACGATCGTCCGCGCGCGCTTCCCGCCGGCTAATGGTGTTTATCTACCGCAAGATGCAAAAGGCGCGGCCGTTTGCATCCTGCGATACCATCTCAGAACGTTCCTGTGCGACCTATTGATTTTCCCCGCCCCGCTCCAAAAAACTTTGTGCTCCTAACGAGGTTTTGCACGGCCTCCATGATCGGCCCACCGATCATGGAGGCTGTGCAAAGCGACCGTGTCGTGTGAACACGTCATCATGTGACATCACGTTATGGGGCGTCATGGTGACGTCATGACGTCTTCGCAAATTTGGGCAATCTGTGACGTCATGATGACGACAAATGGTGACGTCATCACTTGATGGTGATTTTTTTGCATTACTCGTGGCGACGCCGACGAGACGGGATGCCGACGGTCAACCTTCGCTTTTTATGAGGCATCGAAGGCTTTCACCTTCATAACCTAGACGCGATGTTTGCTGGTGGATGTATACATAGCGAGTGAGTCAAATGCTGCGGCTGTTGTGTGCGGCATTAATGTTGGCAATAACATTCTTTCAGTCAATCGTGCATTCTCATGACGCACACGCTACGTGCTAAAAAGCCCAAATTTACTTGTGCCACTCTCAAACTCAAGCTGGGCCTATCCTTCCCCATGCATTTTCTTGGAGCCTTATTTATTTATGTAGAAAAGATGCCGCACTGTTGGTGTTGGACTCGACATACTTCCCTAATTGCTGGTCAACTCGCCAAATAATGCTGGGCATTAAAATTTTGCATTTCACTTTTTGCGTGTTGTTGTTGTTACCCTGCTTTGCAGCTGCAGGTTGCTGCAATAACTTCTCTTTCTTTCACCGCTATTTCAAGTTCAGGTCGGTCCTTGTTCACATCGACGTTTGGAGAACAAGTGCGGCGAACGTCACTGTATTTTCATTCGTTTCGTTGGCGTTGTACGCTATATGGCCTCGTAGACCACATCTCCTTCCATCAGCAATCTCGAAGTGGCGAAGCTTTGGTCCATGAATTTGTTGATGGCAGAGAGCGGCAAGTTCAGTGGAATGCAAAAGGAACAATAATTAAGCAACATATTTGAAAAGGCATCGCATTTTCTCACGCTTTTTTTTTACCAACAAACGAAACGAACACACTGAAATAACAGGAGCAGCGGCAGTTGCTCACTTAGAAGACCGATCTATATGCAGTGCGAGGCAACATGTCAAATGGGATTGAAACGCACACTAATTTTGACTGAAAAAAAAAAAGAAAAACGCTGAATCGTCGGGACGGGACACCACAGGTTGCCAAAGGCGCGCCGAAGTCGTAGTTATAACCAAAAAAAAAAAATGGATCTGCTCTGATAGCGTCCCCGCAACAATGGTTTTTGGGTACTCACAATTTCTCATATTTTGCGGCCTAAAGTTCACGGCACGGCGCCAAAACACGCTCGTAGCGAAAGCGAAGCCATGAGTACGAACATATATATGAGACGCTATACATGCAAAAGCTCCGTCGATCGCCGCGAACCCGTGCGATCACTAGCTCGAGGCTTCTTTCTGTCATGCTCCTTTCAGGTATACAGGCGTCTACTCTAACAAAATATTTCACAGTTTGCACTCAGTGATTGACTACATTTCACGCAAGAAGCCGGTTCAGGGGTCTCATCGTGGTGACCGCGTGAAGCGGGCGCCTCGTTTTCTGCGAAGAGACAACGACTGTAAACTAGGTTGTGCTTTCTTTTCGTCGAAAATTAATATTTTAGCAGTAAAGAACATATTTCGTTCCGATAGTACGCACAGAAATGTCCCGGAGTGCTTCCGCGAGGTGTTTTGTAGAGCGCCGACAGCAAATCTTATGGGGAGCGTGCGGCGGTTTCCTGCCTAGCGCGCAATCGAGGCGCGCCCGATAGAGGGCGACTCCGTAACTCCTCGTGGCCAATACCTTTACTGAGCGAGAAACAGCGCTCCTAGACGGGACGAAAAGTTACACGAAGGACACAGACAAGTATACCTTTACGTTTGCGCAAACCACTAAATGGTGACGATAACGCCATTTAAACTGTATTTGATTGAGATAAGGTTGAATCATCGCTGCGGCAAAAGAATAAGAGAGGTTTTGACGTGTACAGTATCTCGGTGTACGAATAGGGGTGCAAAAATACCGGGTTAGCGGACGATGGCGTCGACATCTTTTGACGCTTCGTGCAACCCCAGTCATGGACACGTTTGTTATCGCCTAGAGTTTATGCGGGAAAAAAATGACGACAAAGATAACTCATTCGCAATTATTTCACTGCAAGGCATATACACAAGTAGTAGAATGCACGATGTTTCTGCAATAACAATTTTGTGCTTGCCTCTTTCATCTTGAGACCGCTGGATGACGCCACCTATCCAGTCTGTCGGGGGCTTTAGGTCTCGCACCTTTACGGCTTCGGTATTCTAAGTCACTCTAGTGACTCTATATTCGGTAAGCCGGCTGAAACAAGGTTATCGCATTTCGCATTCGCACTTCGGCTTGTTTTGACTAGGGGGAAGGAGTCACCGAAAATCGAATATCGCGCGCAGCCACGAACGAAGGTGGATTTGCGAGGTAGGACCGTGAACGTAAAGCCCATCTGGCGAGTAGTTTACGTTCCGTAAAAAGTCTACGTTCCGTAAAGGCCCGCGCATGCGCAGATTTATTCCGGTATCCGGGAACACGATAACGTAAAGAAGTATACGTACAAGCTAGAAGCCCCTATTATATACGTTCATTTAAGGCGTGCGTGCAATTCTTTATGCTATTTATCTTGAAGCCGATGAAGAATGAAAAAAGAAAAACAAAACTGAAGGACATGAACCAATTAACTGCGGCACTGTCATCAAACATGCGTTCGACTTTTATTCAGACGTCAGCGTAGAAAATTTATGCGCACATTAAATGACACTAAATTGAACATCAAGAAATGTTCCTATTTAATTAAGAGTCAACGTTCATCAGTCATGCGTGGGTTCTGTGCGATAACGTGCGGACGTGACCCGGTCGACAAAATTATTTTCTCTTCGTTTCCAACGTGAACCTTCAGCGGGCGCTTAGTCTGTAACGCGAGCAACAGGTCATTAAAAGCACTATACAAGAGAACACGTGCGTTACAACTTCAAAATTGTGCAACGGTAATTAATCTAGTGTTACGAGGTCTTATAAAAATCGCTTTACATTTTAGTGTCTCTTGTTTCGTGTCCTAGCGGAAATTAATTGACTTCGGAAAGCGTAGCTTTATTGAAGTTAGCACTCTAATACTGTCCTAATTTCCGATAAATAATTAAGGCAATATCAGACATTTCATTAACTTAGCCTTCTCTCATAATTTCCAGCAGAAAATCTTAGCAACAGAAGCTGGAAGTCTTGCAGTAGAGCAAGCGGCTGTTAAAGGACAGCTTCTTAAAGGGCCCCTCACCAGGTTTGACAATTTTTAGCTGACGAGCGCAATTGACACACTGAGCGTTCACGATCACGTCTGCCGAAACTTGCAACGCTACGCGCCGCGGAAATGGGTCAAATTTCAAGCTGAACGCTGCTTGCCCTTCCTTTCGCGTGCTCGAGCGTAGAGAATGAGGGGATGACGTACAAGGCGGAATGGCCCTACGTAGACGGCAGTGCTGTGACGACGGTCCTCTACGTAGACGGCTGTGCACTGACGTCGACAGCAGTAGCACGTGACACTGCGAAAATTATTTGACACGACGTGTGTAGTTTGTGGATTTTGTTGCTTGAATAGATGAATAAAACTTGAGAGAAATAATGAGACGCACAAGGGGAATGTCTGCGTCTTTTTCATTTTTGTTCAGTGAATTGCAGTGATATGCGGGGCTAATGTGCCTCCGTTTCGCATGCGTTCGTGTCCCCGCGGTTAGCGCAATGAGCAGACGCCAGCCCTGGAAACGAAAGTGATCTCCTGGCGCGTTCGAGCACTCATTGTACTCATTTATTCTAGCGCGTCCAAGTAAACGTAAATGCGGCACTGGCTCATGACACCGTCACTATCGTGCCAGTGAAAAGTGACACGAACGCGGACCGAGGCATCCATCCCGCAGAAAGAGGCAATAGACCACAAAATAACGCTGGTCAACAAAACAACGCCGCTCGCGTGCTCGGGGGCTGGGCTTCCTCGGTCACGTCATGCACACGTGACCTTGCGTGCCATGACGTGTTGTTCTCGCTCGGACGCCGGAGAAGGTAGGGAAGAGATTTGGCTTGCGAAGGCTACGCGGGCCGAGCGGCAAGGGTTTCGAGCTCGCCTCCTCGCATCATCGTTTCGCGCCGCATCAAAATATAGGTTTTCTCAGCGCCTAATGAACCGATTGAAAAAATTCTTGTGGCATAATGCTCCTCATCGGACACACAACAACTGCCAGCGTCTAACTAAAACTTATTATGGGGCCTGGTGAGGGGCCCTTTAAGGAGGCAGAGGCTTCGTAATGTGGTTATCAATTCCCCGAGTTCCCTTACTGCATGCGCTACAAAACGCGATAAAAGTAAGGGAAATTGTGAAGAATATTCAACATTATTCAGATTAGTTTTTTTTCAAAAGCACCGTTTTTTAAACGTATTCCAGCAACCATGTGGTGTAGCGCTGGCACATGCCTTGCTTCTGAGTGCTTTTAGACTCATCGACGTGTTCTAGGAGCCAAACTCGATAGTATTGATGAGAAGCCGCTGTCAGAAAATAAGGTATTGGTTCCTTGGCCCATGGTTTCGTGCATGCGCAAGGGCACGAAAGCACTAGTGACCTACCTAAAGGCGAACAGACTTCACGAGCATCTTTGAACTGTCAGCGTGAGTTCGTGTTGTCTGTGTTCTCACTAACTGTTCATTTCTTTTTTCTTTCTCGTGTTCTTTATTCTCCATCTTATATATTATTACTCCACCTCACGTCTAGGGTAGCCAACCGAGCCAAGCTTGCTTAACCTTCCTGTCTTTTTCCTTCCTTTGTCTCTCTCTCTTGCGCGCGTTTCAATATTACTCAAACATTTCCTTCCACAAGCCAACCTCAACGTAAACAACCTCGAGATGCAATTTTACGAAATAAGTTTTACGTATCGCGATTGCAATTACTGCTACCTCTTCAGTTTATAGCTAGCTTAGGTAGCATTTTATGTCCACAACGGCGTGACATGACGGACGTTTGCTTTCTTCGGTGTTTTATTATAGTTACTGCACCAAAACAATAAAACTACCTATTCCTAGGCAATGTTCATTATCTAGTCGGTGAATAACATTACGAGGCAGCATTGGCAGAAGGCTACCTCTGACATCGACATATTCGCATTTCTTTATATAGGTAAAGTAGTGTAACATAAGGCAATATCCTTCGCCGTAAGCAAGGCCCGCCATGCAAGAACCGGCGTGGTTTTATCTACATGCACCGGGTTTATCCAAATTGAACGAAGGTGACCATACGGGCCCCGAAATTCTGCTTCACTTACTACTTGACGATGCAATGTGGTATAAGGTCGAGTAAACGGCCAATAACCGCTCCCCCTCCCATGTGCTGCAACGCTCGTTGTTAACGCTCGAAATATCTTCGTTTAAAATAGATGCATTCTACTATGTCAGCAAATACGAACGGCCCCATCAAAATTGAATGGGTATAGTACTGCGCATCAAAACGAGATTGCCAAAAAACAAGGGCTGCTTAGGCGGTAATGTACTTATACTTGTGCTGATCAACTATGTACCAGTACATGCAATAAGCAAGACACATAGGAAGGCAATTCTGCTTAGTGCTGATGCGTTCCCCAATCTAGTATATAGGCTAGCGAAAAAAATATCGAGGACCTCACCTCCTTTTACATTCCCTTCACCTCAAATTTGTCCAATTGTCATTCGCGTACGAAAATTATTACATGCGGTTACATGTCTGCGACCTGGGAATCATCAGTTCAGGTTTCAGCAAAGAAATGGTAGTGCTTATTCTATACAGCATAACACGGAGCAAGGAAAACCCACCCCTATTCTACACAATCTGGAAAGTGCAGAAACAGCGGAACTGTGGTTCTCTTGTTTCCATTATGATGTTCTGTGATGTGTGATATTACGTGGGGGTCTGTGATTACGTTATCTGCAGAGTAGCGAAGCACGGAAAAGATCGCGTGGCAGCCCCTGCCACCGCCACCTCTGAGACAGTGGCTTCAGACCCAATTCACGGTCGAGCTGACCTTCCGCTTTGTCGGCGACCGAGGCAGTTGCGCCATCTATGGCTGCGTCTGGGAACCGGTTTTGGCGGGACGAATTTAGGCCCCTGTTCACGCTCGAGCCGCCCTTCGCCGTCTCAACATGTAACGCGGATTCTCATCTGTCCTCAGTCTACTCATCTTCAGCATTACTATCAGCCTTACCTGGATTCACGTTTATACTCACGTCTACTCACACGTATTCCAAAGCTGTAGCGTTGATAGATCATTTCAATATTTATTGATCAGAGGTGCGAATTACGTAGGGAAGTGCCTTGACCCCCCCCCCCCCCCCCCCCGTGCCAACTCTTGCAAGGAAGTTCTTGATAAATGTATCTTATGTTGTCATCTTTTTCAAGAAAAATGACCTGACTTGTTTACGAGCACTCATAACTCCTATTCAAAGGTACTATATCAAAAGGCGCCAAGAAGAGCACCGATTACGTGAGATATTGGTGTTATAGAGCATTGACACCATGGTCGAAAAAGACAATTCTAGGCTAACGGACTCATGAGTCGACTCACTCAGACTCACTCAGACTCAGATCGAACCGCGAGTCTGAGTTTGAGTGGGTCTGGGTGAGTAATGTTTTGGTTAGTTTGAGTCCGAATGAGTCCGGTTGAAGAAAATTTTCGTGAGTGTCAGTTCGAGTGAGCCCTAAGCGCAAAATATATTTTATGAGCGAGTCTGAGTGAGATCCACAAGTTTTGCCGAGCTATGCCTCAGGCACAGCCCTATAACAACTACGCTGTTAAACAAAAGTGTGGAAGATACAACGCGTGCGTTTGCTCACCACTGAAAATTTTTTTCGCATTCTTTTACACGTAGCTGTCACGATAGGTTAAAACATGCAACTGTAAACACTGACTAAAGAATGTGTAATAAACAATATATCTAGCCAACAATGACAGACATTGTA
This sequence comes from Rhipicephalus appendiculatus, assembly GCA_030522465.1. Lineage (NCBI taxonomy): Eukaryota > Metazoa > Arthropoda > Arachnida > Ixodida > Ixodidae > Rhipicephalus > Rhipicephalus appendiculatus. The sequence goes on from JALIZH010028122.1 coordinate 454,322, forward strand.
ACAAGATTTCGGTTACAATCTTTCTATAGTGGGTGGTCCATCGCCAGTCGTGTGATTATCGCCTGATCTCGCAGTCTTTTGGTATAAACGTAACCTATGAAGCAAAATGTTAGCCACCAAGTCAACAAAGAAGCCTCTCAAAAGGATCACTTTGTCCTCACCTGAATGAGCAATGGGATACGCATACATTTTGCAAGTACGTGTCTGAGTGTTTACCGTGTTTCAAACTGTGCAGAGTGCTAACGGGACAAATCTTCCATTGGAGCTTAGCCTTCGACTTAGAACAAGTCATACGGCAAAATAAGTATGCGAGATGTTATAAAATATGCAGCATCACATTAAGACTACGCTGGCGCAAAGAATTGCCAATTTGGTAATAAGATCGCGCAAATGCCGAATTTGCAGCAACACTTTAGGTTTCGAATTATGGAGCAGAACATATTATTTTGGGTAACCGAACCATTTCACCCCATTAGCTGGTGTTACAGTGCTTTATAAGGCGGCTTTCGGATCAGCACTGTTGCATTACAAAAAAAAGTAACATACTTTAGCAACATTTCTGTAAGCATGTTATATTCTGCCCACCTTGCCTAATGTTGATCTGTACCCGCCGTAGTACCTCACTTGCTGAGGTGCGGCACTGTTCGAGGACGTGGCTTTGATTCTCATGCCACCCGCATACCGACTGGCACATCATTATACCACTAAGCAGTTCAACGCCGCAGAACATGCTTTCATGACGACCTCATGTTAATCTAGGCGAAATTTTAAAAAAAAGCTGTGTACCTAGAGTAAATTAGCAGGTGGTAAAAATTTAACCCGAGTCTCACTCTGGCATGCATCGTAATCGTGTCGTCGTCATGTTGCATACATCTCAGATTTTTTAAATATTTTTTTTCAAGTGCGGAGCATTTTAGAGGTCTGGGCTACCGTCTCCGGTCATTCGTCTACCAGGTCGTCGCTTATTACGCTGGCAAAATCATGTATAGAATAGCAAGGTATAATGTATTAAGGGGTGGGAAAGAGAGGCAAGGGTTAGAAGGAGTGATGGAGGGAGAGGAGTATGGAGAGGTTAAAGCATAGCATAGCCATGTATAGTATAGCATAACCATGGATAGTATAGTATAGGAAGGGATGCGAGACGAAAGTGAGGGTGAGGCGGAGGGTTAGGTGGAGGGTGCAGAAAAGAAAGAAAAACATGTAAAGTACAGTATAGCACGGTGGTGTCAAAGATAAGTGAGGAGCAAAACGGGGAGGGTAGAGGATAAAGCATACCATCACAAATGAAGCTTTACTTTCCCGCCATGGACGCCGACCAAGCTGCACGTCGGCTGCACTGGCGTTCGCTTGCCTGTGAACGCCAGTGCAGCCGACGGGAACGCGCATCATTGCTCCGCACTTCGTACAGCACAATTAGTTTTAAACATTAAACTGCGTTCTGCGTTTCTGGTCTTTATGAAGACACAGCTTCAGATTTACGGTTTTGGTGTAACACCGAATTTGGAATACGCTAACCGCACTTCGTACAGCACAATTCGTTTTAAACATTAAACTGCGTTCTGCGTTTCTGGTCTTTATGAAGACACAGCTTCAGATTTACGGTTTTGGTGTAACACCGAATTTGGAATACGCTAACCGCAGGGAGAAGAAAGTATTTCAAAGTGGTATACTATAGAAGGGAAAGAAAATGGTATGGAGTTTTGCCTAAGCTATGATTCCTTGCATTAGGCTGAGACGACAAATATAACTTCGGCTAATGTGCGCGGCGCTTTGTCGCTACACTGGAACGGTATAATAATGAATGACGTTACCAAAATAAAGATTTCTTTCTCCTTCCAAACAAATAGTACAATTACCTGTTTAATATTGTTTTACCTCAACTATGCGATTCTACGCTGCTGCTGTTAGTACTGTTGAGGTACTGAGGCCTCGCTCTGTCATGATAGCCCGTCAAATAATTAAAGGGGCCCAGCAGACCTTTTTGCGCATGGTCAAAAAACTTTGCCAACCAGTAGTCGAAGCTCCTGAGAACAGGCGGGCCAAACATATAGCGCAGCATGCAGCCTGTAATTTACAAATAATTTGAAATGTCAGCCATAAATCGTTCCCTCTTATCTCGACCAATGATACCATATAAACCCAAATGACCGCGTCCTAAACAGAAAGTCCACGGTCATTAGCTTATATAAGCGTCGTGATCTACGTAGTTAGCGCGGCCGCTACGGGATCCCGCCACGTGCCCGCATGCGTGGTCGGGATCACGCTGAAATAAAGCCGGGTTTTGGAATAAAAGAAAAAAAAATGGAAGTGCTCAAGGTCGTCACGCGCGCTCACGAATGAACGCACCTTTTCGTCCCATGTCTCCCCTCCCCCTCCCACGGCGTTAAAAGGAGAGAGAAACCGCATGAAGTGTGCGACAAATCTTTGTCACTCCGCTTATACTTGACGGATTGCAGATTTTTTCGCCGCAGTTGATTCGTGAACGCAATACGCTCTGTGAATGAAGCCATTCGGTGATTACTTGAAAAAGTGTTGCAGGGCCCCTTCAAATTTATTATATTCGAAGAAACAGTACAAAAATATACGAAATATTGCCTGTCGTTCGCCTAAGGCGCAGGCTCCATTCTTAACAAGCAAAAAACACATTACGTGTTTAGTTTTTTCTGTTTCTTTGCACATGAGGGACCAAAAGCAGAAATAAAGAATACGTGGGTGACAGCCCATTCTACCATGGTTCTACCGTCCAGCCGCATACTTGAAACGACTATGTCTCTAAGTGCAGTCCAGTAGCACTCTGTGACGTGAGAAGTGGCAGCAAATAACGGCAACCGTGCTACGACGTAGGGTCGTAGACAAATTCCTCGGGGCACGCTCGCTGCTGCTTTTGTAATGCAGGTGTATATACGGCAGCGCTGGGCTAACACTCGCAAAGTAGCCGTGATGCCGAAATTTTCTCGCATTTGAAGAAGTACTTCCCGCTGAGCGGTGCAGCGAAGCGTTTGATCTTCTCTTTAGTGTCTTCATATTATGCAAACATTGGCGACCATCGAGAAATTCCTTCAATTTTTTTTAATGGTGCGCACGTTGCTTCCCTCTTCAATGTTATGTGCTCTCAAGATATTTTTTTTAAATCAAAAAGTTCAAAACATAGGGACGTATTCCCCGTTGCAATATACGTATGAAGAAGAGAGAAGACGTGAAGAAAATATTGCAGAGATAGAGAGGAGTGAAACAACGCTCTCGTAAGTTGAAGGCAAACACCGAAAGTCGTTAAATATTTACGACTACAGGACGTTCAAGAAACGGCGCATGCGCACTCAAGCAAACGCGTACATAGAGGCTCCCGCGCCTACTCAGAGGCGCCCACATACGCCAGCGTTCTGATACACACAGCACGTCCAACGCGATACCCACGTCCCTCTTGACATCTACCGACATGCGCTTCCGTGTGCTGCCGCTTAATTTTTGTTTGCATCTCCTTACGATGTCTCGTACTTTCTTCTCAGAATTCTTTAGTCTCAGCGCCTTGGTGTCATCGCCGTAATATTTTTATTCACCCGAGCATTCGCTGTTTGCTTCCAACGCTATCGTTCCTCGAAGAAGCCACGTTATTCTCCTTTACTTTTTTGTGGCCTTCTTGTATAGCTGCTGTACAGCGTTTGGTCCGTCTCTGTAACTGTCCTGTGTTTAGCGCAGTTTCCCGCTTCTTTGAATATGTATAAACTAGCCCAATAAGCACTCTAGTGTAGCTGTAGTTGGCGGTCTTCAGCTTTTTTTTCTTCCTCTTGTTATTATGCTACGGTACCTGTGTCGTTCATTGCATGTGACTGCATAGCATAAGCGCAGGAGGCTGTAGGAGTTGCTCTCGCGTGGTTGCTTCGTTGCCGCGAAAGTGACCTACATTTATAAGCTAAGAGCAGAGGGGACGTCGCCCGGTGAGAATGCTATTCATTTTACTGTTCCAAAAGTGACCATCATAAACACGCCTTGAAGTACACGGCTTGCATAATTCATCGACTGAGACCTTACGTGTCTGTGCGACGCTGAAGACGCATCAATATCTCTTTTCGGTGCATTTGTTCACGCCTCATCTTTTATTTCTTCCTTTTTGTTCGGCATGACGTGTTACACTTGACACAGTTTTTCTCAGGTGAGTCCAACAATTCCAGGAGATATTTCCTCTTCAAAATCGATTGTTCTGTTCCAAATAGATCCTCCCCTTTTACGATACCGTGAAGCTTGAATGTCCCTATTTGTACATTCACCAGGCCTGCACCGAATGCGCAGCCCCGTCACAGCGAAAGCTGGATGAGCGGCGTTTCCAGAGCGCGTCGTATGCTCTCTTGGGGCTACTAATAAAAGTACGCTTGCAAGGTACCCACTACGCCATAAACTGGTGCGGTGGCTGAGGTCAAGGAAGAATTATGGCTCAGCCCTTTGTAATGGGTTGGAAGCATTCAACGACCCACTCGTTACGCAATTCGTATTGTGTGACGCCTGGTAACACAATTCGCATTGTGTGACCTCTGGTTGTTATTTTACTCTTCTAACGCGCTATATTACGCATGCCAATGCGGTTTCTTCCCGACATATCGCTTGTATAGGATCTATTTGCGATGGAGTTTCGAGGACCGGCATGGCTCTGAGGTAGAACAGTGGGCTGCCACGCAGAGGACCGAGCTTCGACCCCCGTTCAATCTTGGTTTTTTTTCTTTTTTGCCTCACGTTTATAGACATTATTTCCATGTGATTACTTATTTGTGTTTACGGGTGTGTATTATTTGTTTCGTCGTTTTTCTTTCCTCTTCTGTATCCTTTTCTTCCCTCCTATCTTCCTTTCCTCTGTGTGTCCCCTTCCCGAAAGAGCAGGCAGGCGTTGTGCCCCTAGATGCTAGTTGTCAGCTGTTTCCTCCCTATTTCCTCTGTGTCCTCGTATTTCTCTTTATACAAATGAAATCAATAAAATAAATAAATAAATTTTTACCCCTAGTCTACCTGAATTTTTCATCTTCGTGTACGTTCAAATTTCTTACATTTGCGCAACCATCGGCTGCAGTGCACATCGGTGCACCTCTAACAGGAATGAAAAATACGAGCCTTCATCGCCTGACCTGAAACAGCAATCTCTGATTCTCCTGCATGACAGGTATGCCGACCAAGAACTATATATACAACGATGGCTCAACGACTCTCCAGTGTTCGTCCGGAGCAGTTGCTGTCTTAGCGAGATGTGCGAATGTCAGTTCCAAGACAGACATCGACGGCTGCGGAACGTTCAGCTTTTCCCGCCGCGCTTTGTTTTGTCCATCCCAAAAACGGCCGCCAAGGTCGACATTCAGCGAATAATCATCAAAACATTATGCAGATATTATGCAATACATAACTACGGACGACACCACCTGAACGCTTTGTTTAGTTTTCGAACGCGAACTGGACTCCGCTGAAGGGAGGCAACTCTGCTTTGCCGGTGGTGATTAAGAATGGTTTTCGCGAAGTCATGTCGTTTTCGAATCGGAGTGATCGGAGTACACTTTGTGAGGACTGCTATATGGAGGACACATTGCAGCACATCTTCTGCGCCAGTCCTCGATAAATACTGCGCAGAGACGATCCCTAGCAATCGCTCTAGCTCAGCTTGACCACAGACCAATGTCAGTAGGAAGCATCCAGTATTGTCATCAAGCGGTGAAACTGTCACTTTTTCTATCTTTTTTTCATCTTTCTCATTCTTTTTGTCTTTGTCTCTCTGTAGTGGTTCTCTCAGGTTCTTTTTCTGTATTGTTCCCATGCTTTCAATTTCTGTTTTTATTTCTCCCTCTGTACTCGTTCTCCTCTCCACCGTTTCCTTCTCCTCAGCCTCACATATGTCCTCCTCGCGCTCATTATCCTTTCCCATCCCACTTGCTATAATATAGTATACAATACTATGAAGAGCCGGTATCTGATGACGATGTTAATTTCTTATCTGCGACACATGGCAAAACCTCGAGCATAACCGCTCTGCTGTAAAAATAAAGTGACCGTCTCAGCATGGCATAATGGGCCGGTTTTCTATCGTCCTTACTGCTGTCTGTTTGAACAGCGGAGCTGTAGATGCTGGCCGTAATTTTTCTGTGGGATACAGAAGTGATTATCAGAAAGAACTGGCACGCACTGTCTCGGTCCTCTTTTTCAGTCGTCGTCTTTATTATTTGGTTAGCTCCCAGAGCACATGTGGTCATTTCTCCGGCGCGGAATACAACAACCAAATGCGACCGTGAGAACGAGTACAGAGGGAGCGAGAGAAAGAGAGAGCAAGAAAAAAGACACAGTTTCACCGCAAGGGTGAAGCAATGAATGCGATAGCAAAAAATTGTAATGTTATACGAAGTGAGGCTGGCAGCTAACTCTTTTTGGATCCGATCTCACGCAACTCTAGAAAACGCTTGTTTAAGAGAATTCTCTTCGCGTTCAGAGCGCAGCACGTAGAAGGGTACACCGGCCCCCCCGCTGTCGGCCGCAGAGAAGGGGAGATAACGCGCGCGCCCGTGCCCGTCGCCCCCCCCCCCCCCCGCTGTCAGCCGCCGAGAAGGGGAGATAACGCGCGCCCCCCGCTCGTAAAATCGAAGGTCGCTCGAGGGACCCCCCCCCCCCTCGCGTCTTTTCACGCTCACGAACGACGGGCGGGGCCGGTTATATATATACATATACATATACGGCAAATGACGCCGACGCCGACGGCGAAAACCAGCCGCGAGTGTCCATATAATTGCTATCGCAATAAAAAAAGAATTCTTGGTGAACAAATCTTTTTGGTGAGGTGGGATTCGAACCACTCGGCCATGCAGCCACACTAGCAGAGCATAGCATAGCCTTGCATAGCATAGTATAGCAAGGGGGGAGGGAAACGTAAATGAGGGCGAAGAGGAGAGATATGAGGGTGAAGAGGAGGAAAGGAGGATAGCAGAGAGTACAGCATAACGTAGACAGAATGAGAAAGGCAGAGATTGAGGGCAACAAAGGCAAGAAAAGAAAGAAAGAGAGCAAGAGAAAGAATAAAAGAAGGAGACTGAAAGAAATTGAGATTGAGAAACAGACATAAAGAAGAAGGAATTAAGTGTTGAAACAGGAGAGAGAAAGAAGAGGAAGAATGAAGGAGAAAGAAAGCTAGAAAGAGCAGGAATGGGAGAGTGAAAAAGTTATGGTGAGAAACAAAAAGTGAGTGATAAAGGGGAAGTGGGGGGAGAGAAGGAGAGATGTGAAGATGACGATGAGGAAAATGACCACATGACGGAGTAAAGGATGGTGCATGGACAGAATCAGCAAAGAGTAAAACAAATGTATAAATAGAAAGAGTGAAAGATAGAGAATCTAAGAAACAGAAAGAAAGAGTTAAAGAGTGATAATAAAAGCAAGAAAGGAAGCAAGTGAGAAATAGAGGGAGAGAGAGAGAAAGAAAGTGAAGAAATAGGAAGAAATATAGAAAGAGAGAAATAGATAGAGGGAAAACAAACGTAGAGAAATAAAAACACAAAAAACAGACAGAGAAAACGGAGAGAGAAAAGAAAGAAATCGAGAAAGAAACCAAGAAAACACTAAAAATGAAGAAGGAAGGCCGCGCAGCTGCGCACATCTTTCAGGCTTGGCACAACTAGTAGGAAGCTGCCTGTGTGTGTGTGTTTTTTTTTTGTCTGCTATTATTGCCATGAAATTCTAATCACTCAAGTTTAAGTATCGGCTATTGGTAAAATTCTGGGACCGATCCAGTGTTTTGTCGCTGAGACCACGAATCATCCAAAGTTAATGAGCCAGACAGATATGCCAAGCTCGCGGGGTTTAAAAAAAAGATGGCAGATGTATCTTTAAAACGAGTTCAAATGCACGTAAACATACACGTTATGACAAATAGTGAGTCTTACTCACATAATATGGCTTTGGGTCTTCTAGCTGGTTGAATGCGGTGACTGTGTGGAGGAACCAAACAAACAAGTCGTTGGCGCAGCGGTAACCGAGATACAGCTACTGATACGGACGAAGGGAAGAGAGGAGTGGTCAGTGCTCGACTGGGGTTTAGGCAAATGAAAATTCGTCGGGCTAGCCCTAAATTACGAGTGTTTTCTAGCGGCCACCTGAAGAACGAATAATTAGTGTAAGAACTGATGGAAATTGATAATGTGACCTAATAAAATCTATTAATTGAAATACAGTGTCGCGAGGAGTACTTAGAGTGTGCTAGTAGATGCTTTCTTCCTCCATGGTATCCATAATCAAGCGCTTAAATAACAGAGCACTCGGTACATAGAAATCTTTTCGTTGAAAGGGCGCTTTCTTGTAAAGGTAACGGGAAGCAACGCTTGCAACAGACTATGGACGTCACTAATTCTTCGTTACGCAGATAAGTCGTTGTAGAAGACGTCTGGCTTGAGGATGATGATTATAGAGTAGATTATGAAAAAGTAACTTAATTGTGAGAGTCGCGATCAGTAACGCTCGTAGTACAGCAGGGACATCAGGAATCCAGCAGGTATTGTTAATTGTGGAGGCGCAAAACTGCGTTATTGTGTATATGGGAGTCATTACCAACATATAGGTTTTATAAAACATTTTTCGCGGAAAGTAGGTATCTCTGAGACGCTGATTTGCAAGCTGATCTCACCTAGTCACAAGACCAGTGCAAGTAGCAGCGGTTGCTCTACGCAAGACTGCGTGCGATGGTGTTGGCAATCTTCATAGTTCCCGCAGATTCCTTTTTGCTGGACTGATAAATTTCGCACAGCGTGATAAAACTTCTTTATACGCACTGCTACACAAGTTCTCGGCGAGTCAAACAAATATATGAAATGTGCAGCGTAGTAAACACAAGTCATGATCAGCGCTTGCGCGCAGCCTGCTTCCCCGCTTTGTTCTGTGCTTTAAAGGTAGGAGTTCCAGAGCTCTCTGGCAGCAAACAGCCACCTAAAACGACACGATGTAAGAAAGGCTCTTCTTGAACTCCCTCGAGCCTTTGGCGAAGAAGGCCCTGCTCGAAACGATGTAGTGCCTCTGTCTTATAAAGGCAGGAATGAAAGCCAGGCCTCTTCTTGTACAAACCGACGGTGAGTTTGCGCGAACTTCGGCAAAGGTGACAGCAGCGCCTGCGAAAGTTCTAGAAGAATGAGTGTGGAGAAAAAAAAAGTGTGGAAGGTTTCCCGCACCCCAGATAATTGAAGTAAGAGTCTCTAAGACCAGAATTGATCAAGGTCGCTATAACAAAAGGGTCTTTGAGTCTTGCCAGGCGTCGGAAAAACAAACACCGTGATCAGTGCTGAAGCCTGCACTGTACTTTTTGCCTTTGTGGGTTTATATCGCACAATTTTAAAGTTTGAAACTTGCACTTTTCATAACTGGGTAAAGTTTTATTTGTCCCATGCAGTTTACGAGGGAAGCTTAGACGATCGCTATTGCAAAATGTTAAAGCACACTTTTTGCTCGTTAGCAACCGCTATGGGATGCTTGCGGTGGCTTAAGCTCGTTACACTTTGCGACTGCGACAGTTCGGCCATTTGTCATCGTTCGCTGTACAATATTGATTTGAGCCATCGCTTGGTGGGTATTGAGCGTTGGGGCACTGCTCAAGAAGCGTATGAGTCATTACAGAGCCAGCATTTGTTCCATACGTTTTACATTGAGAGGTGGTTATTGTTGATAAGGAGATGAGGTTGAGGTGGCAAGGGAGGATCATGAAGCGTTTGATAAATAATAGCAAATTTAGAAATCTTGGGCATGGGAATACTGATGTGCTCTATTTTCAGTACCCAGAAACGTTTATCATCAATATGCACTGCTGGTTGTATTTCGACCTAACCTATGCTTTACGAGAAATTCCAGGGAAGTACTTCACATTCGCTTACGACAGCTTGCGTAGTACGACAGACTTCATAACCCGCAAAAGAATATATTTGCTGGAAGTGTACTCGTTTTGTTTGATCTTTACCCACATTGGTAATTCAATGGTTATGGTGCTTGGCTGCGTCCCTGAAGGTCGCGGGATATAATCCCGGCCGCGGCGGGATTTTCTATGGCGGTAAAATGCTAGAGTCGTGTTACCATACTTAGGTGCACGCTGAAGTACCCCAAGTTATCGAAACTTTCATAGCCCTCCACGACAGCTCATAACGATATCGTGGTTTTGGTGACGTATACAACTCCCAACAATTATCATGTTTCATCGTCAGCACGGAGAACAATACATTAAGTTCTCCATCTAAACATGTACATATTGGCGATGAGGAAGTGCATAACGCGCAAGTGTCTTGAAAAGATTTAGCTGCCAACCAAGAGTTTGCCCCAATGGCGATCAAATGATTTAAAGTGGCTATTATATGATGTTCTTTTACGGCATTAGCGCATTCGAAAATTTATCATCGGAGCTACCACTGCAACAGTGTACGAGGACTCTGGAATTGAATAGGCACACGCCAGAATAGTTGACGCAGATATCTGAAGGAGGTGATGAAGCTGAGAAGGGTGCTGTGTTTCCTTTTTAAAGTCCCCACTTTAATTGGAATATTGACGAAATTCAGAATTGCGCTGACCGCTTCATTTTTCATTCTTTAGAAAAGTAACAGAGTGGAAGCCCTCAATAAACGAAAGCCGCCAAGACCGAAATTCTCGTGGCAACGAAGAAAACTGACGTCCACACTGAACGTCCCTGGAGTGATATGCATTTACTTCATCTTGCGAGCGAACGGATCTTAGCAGGTACTGGTCAGCAACATTTTATTGCACTCACGAACTAGTTGGGGACCGGAGAAGTTGGAAAATTGCAGAACCGCTCATTCGACAAGTAGAGCACATACGTTTCCGCTAAACAAGCATTGGCGCGAGCATTGCTATTAAAGCGGCCGTGCAACACTTTTTAAGTAGTCATGGAATAGATTTACTGAAGAAGTTTATTTCCTCACGAATTGACCACCGCAAAAATTTTTAGAATCCTTCCAGTACGAGCAGAGTTACAAATATTTGTCGCACGATAAAATTGCTTTCTCTCTTCTCTCGTCCCGACGAAAGCGCTGGAAGCTAAGCAGAGCTGAATGGCACGGGGGGAAGAAGGTACGTCCCGCACGCCTCGTGACCTTGAGCACTTTTCCCTTTTTTTTTCTTCCAACGCGCGGCTTTTCAGTTCGACCAGGTGCGCGCGCGCGGACACATCGCGGCCTCCCTGCGGCGGCCCCAGTAACTCCCTGGCGTGCCATCCTCAAATCAGCCAATGGTGTGATACTCGGGCCTGTGACGCAGTGATATTTGATTATATAGCATCATTTTGTCGAGAGAAGAGAAAACGATCTTTAGCTGACTGAGAATTTATTGTACATACCGGGCAATGTGTTGCGCAATAATATTTGGCTCACGTGTTCTCGGGAGCCTCGACTACCGATCGGCAGCGTTGTCTGACCATGCTCAAAATGTGCTGCAGGGCCCCATTAAGATTCCCTCGGATGATGGTAATAGCAACAGGACGTCTTTTTCTCGCTGAGAACAGAAAAGCAACAAAAAGCAAGAAAGACAAGTACGCGTTAAGTTCTTGATGCTGTTTACACCATTCGCACTTTCCTGAGCGTCCACGACGACTATGAAGCTAGGCAAAGCTTATGAAGCTGCGTGGCTCGAGCCGTCCATTTCCTTCAAAGCAACATGAAATAGCGCAAGATCTTTAAACATTCTTTCTGCGAAATAATTGGTGTGCGTATTTTTTTCGCGACAACAAAATTCTCCCGAGAACGAGCGAAAAACGCTTCCCCGGCGATTTCGTTAATGAGGAGTTCCACTGCATATCTATTTCTGATTCCAGGTTTGCAAGATATACAAAACCTCATGAACTTTTTTCCGCGCAACTTTATATTATCAGCCGTATGTACTCTTGATGGACCTTCGAGTCAAGGCCGGCTGGGAGCAAACTTATAAAGCACTTTCTACTCTCTTTATCATTTGGTTAAATGGGGAGCCTCTTTACTGAAGTCCGTTGACCTGCTTCAAAAGTCGCAAGTTTGATGCGGTACAAATGGTAGATTTCACGAAGACGTTGAAAGCCTGCGCTGTCACTCGTTACCTATCCTTTTCGACGAACACGTATTGCGATGCCACTAAAAACGGCGCCTTACGCTCTCCTTATCAGAACTTACACCCTACGTACCTTTGTTTATGACAGCTACAGTTAACTAACTGGCATATGGCCTTCTATGTGATTTGGAGGATAGCGCGGTTACTTTCATAAGGATGCTAGGTGGTAAGCCTGTGTTGTAGTGGTTAATATCGCAAAGGACGAGGAACACAAAACATAGAAAACAATGTTTCTCTGTCTTTACTTCTTCGTGTTTAGTTAGTTGTTTTAGATGACCGCCCGCACATCTCCCACTGACGCCCAAATAAACTGTCTAATGTATCAGCTTACGTCACTTTGAACGATCTTACAGAGGTGCAAACGAAAGTTCACTAACGGCGTGAACGCAGTGAAACGATTACGACACTGTACCTCCTTAATCAAGTCACGCCAATGTCCTATTGTAGCATTGCTTGATGACATGTTTTCTCTCCCGTCAATGTAAACAGCAGATTTCCTCTATTAGGCTAAAAGCAAAAACTATGCGCGTTGCGTAAAATCTGCATGGCTGACAATAGCTATTTACGCGAAATAACAAAATGAAGAACACTGGCGGAGAAGACACATTCTAACGTGTACATCGGACAAGTATTGCTGCAAGCATTTCTAGGGGGCTAGCTCCCATAATTTGTCTTGTATAGAAAGCAGTAAAACAGCAAGGAAACCAACAAGACAAGCGTAGCAAAAAGGATAAGAGCAATACAAAAAGGCAAAACAAATACAAAACCAGCTCTCCTGTATATGCCGTTTTTTTTCTTGTCCGCCAGCAACGGCTGACGTACAACGGAACTCTTGTTTAAGCGGTTCAAAAAGACAACAGGGATGACCAAGGTACAATGCAGAAAACAAGCGCACGTCAGCACACAGACAACGAATGGTTTTGCCATGAGCGAGGTAAACAGGCAGGGTGACCAGTTGTTTGCCCATATGCTATGGAAACACTCAGAGGAACATAACACGATGTTCCCCATTGCCACCGGCGCTGCGCTTGTTAACTAGGTCAGCAGGGGCCGCGAACGTGACTGGCGTAACAATCTGGCGGGGTGATGAATTGTGGCGGCGTACTGCTTGAAAACCTAGAAGAATCAGGTGTGCGGTAGCGCAAACGTTGACCGAATTCTGCCAAACGAGTCAATTTTGTCAGACATTCACCCAGTTTCTCGGTTCCTGAGTTGTCATTTATTTTGCTGCGCTGTGGATCACACAGCTTCACTTTTATTTCTTCTGCATGAGACTCATAAAGGTCTTGTTTTCATTTTATCAGAATGGGAGTGGGTACACCCATGTCTCGAAATGTAACTGTTGCACAAATCATTTATTTTCTTCGTAGTTATTAAGTAAACTTCTGGCTTCCTTGACATCTCATTGGTTTGGAGCATTGGTTTTGTTTAGACGAAAACTATTGAATATTGATTTGCCGTTCTTTTTCTAGTTTACTGAGAATGTGATGCAATTTACTATGGTTACAGGGCATCAAGTTTCCCGTAAAGTATTATAAGACGGCGAACATTCACAGGTATTGATGATCCCCAGACAAGTAAAATGCGCTGCCTGTAATCCGCCAAAATATAATTGCACGGGAAGCGTAGTTTTGAACACCACGACTACTGGTTGTTAACAGTACTCAGACCATTATGTTACGACCTGATAAGAAATTGAAAAATTGCGTATGTGTTAATTCGACACTGATTATTAGAAAAGAGGAGGAGAAGGATACAACTTTATTCAAAAGAAAGCTCAGAGGTTTGGAGCTACCCGCTAGAAAAGAAGCGTTGCTCGTATGCGGAGTGTTTATAGGACGAATTTATGTGTTATTTATCAACAGCTGCTTTAAAATTACAATGCGTTTCTCCTGGTGACATAGCTTCAACAGTTTCAGGCATGTAATAAATGCTAATTATGCTAATTAGACATCAACAAAAAGTTGTTATAAAGGCGAAAGCCTTAGATGCTTATAAAACGAGAAAATCGACACTCGGCGTGGGTAGTGTCAACACGTCGGTGGTGTCACCACATGACGCCATAATGGCGTTGTAGCACTCTGAAGCACGGTTTAGAAAACGCAGAGTGGTTTATTGTACGTGCACGCCATTCTCGGAACTACTTCTTCTTCCTTCTCTAGCAGAACCCCACTGCCACTTCACGTGCCAAGTTGTTATGCGCCAGAAGAAGAAGAAAAGTACGCCACAGGTGGGCCCCCCCTGCGGACAAGTGGCCATTGGCACTTGATAGTGGGTGCTGTTGATAGTGGGTGCCGGCTTGATCCTTTCAATTGTTACTGTGTCTTCGCGCCCATTGCGCAGGATTGTAAAATGATGTTCGGAACGTTTTATGACTGGAAAAGGACCATCATAGCGAGGCTGAAGAGCACGACGAGGCGCGTCGACACGAACGAAAACGTGTGAGGATGTCTGTAGGTTTGACGGCAGAAAAAAGTCGTGCTTAGTCGTGTGAGCCGAAGTTGGTGATGGGCGTAAGTTTTGCATATAGACCCGCAGACGCTGGACGAAAGATGATGGATCCGAAACACACTGCGTAGTTACGGGATTGACGAGGTCACCCGGCAAACGGAGTGTGCAGCCATAAACCATCTCGGCTACAGAGCAGGAAAGTTCTGGTCGCAGCGTTGACCGAAGGCCGAGCAGTACGATGGGGAGGTGCGATACCCAATCTTCGGCATGAGGCTGAGAGGCGAGTGCTGCTTTCAAATGACGATGTAGTCTCTCTACGATGCCATTCGATGCAGGATGATACGCAGTGGTGCGAATGCGCGCACAACCCAGAAGAGATGTCACAGAGGTGAAAAGTGCGGACTCAAACTGTCTGCCTCTATCAGTAGTCACCGTTGATGGCACACCGAAACGGCTAATCCAGGTAGACAGAAAAGTACGAGCAACTGTCTCCGCCGTGATGTCAGGCATTGGAGCTGCTTCAGGCCACCTTGTGTACCTATCAATACACGTAAGCAAATACGTATATCCACGGCATGGTGGCAAAGGTCCGACGATGTCCAGATGAATGGTGTCGAACCGTGCATCAGGGAGCGGGAATTTTCCCCATGGAGGCTTGGTGTGCCGTTGTACCTTGATACGCTGACACGTTGTGCAAGTGCGAACCCAGTCACGAATGTCAGCGCGTATGCGCGGCCAGACATAGCGTTCTGTGACCAGGTGTTGCGTAGCTCGTACGCCTGGATGGCAGATTGAGTGCAGGGTATCAAAAACAGCACGACGCAGATCTGAAGGAACATAAATGCGAGTACAGTTGTGTGAAACATCGCACCAGAGCGTGACGTCGTGGTCGGGAAAGCTAACTTGCTCTAGTCGGAGGGATGTAGATGATCGAACTCGTGGAAGCTCATCATCCAATGCTTGTGCCTCGGCGATTGAAGACAAGGAAAGGTCGATGGGGCTTGTGGCGTTGATGGTAATGCGACTAAGAGCGTCCGCTGCACTGTTAAGGCTGCCTTTGACGTAGCGTATGTCTGTGGTGAACTCGGCAATGAAAGCGAGGTGCCGAAGCTCTCTAGGAGTATGGGTGGCACTGCAGGAACGTAAAGCCGAAACAAGTGGCTTGTGGTCGGTGAGAATGGCGAATTCTCGCCCTTCGAGAAAGTACCTGAAGTGCTTCACCGCAAGGTAGGCTGCGAGGAGCTCCCGTCCGAAAGTACTGTATCGGCGCTCAGTGTCGCGTAACTTTCGGGAAAAGAAGGAGATAGGAGCCCATGCACCATTGATCCATTGATGAAGAGCGGCTCCAACTGCTTCTGAGGAAGCGTCCACCATGAGGCTAGTGGGAGCAGTTGGTGAAGGGTGGTGTAGGAGAGTGGCTTTGGCGAGCTGGGTCTTAACGGCGACGAAAGCTTCATCAGCGACCGTGTCCCACGGAAGAGCAGCCGACTCAGCTTTCGAAGTAGACAGTAGTGCTTCAAGCGGCTTCAGCAGTGTAGAGCATGTCGGGATGAAACGGCGATAAAAATTTACGAGTCCGAGAAAACGTCGCAGACTGCGTGCGGACTTTGGTGGGGGGTAGTCGATGACAGCCTCAACTTTGTCAGGTAGAGGAGTGATGCCATCTTTTGTGATGCGATGTCCAAGGAATGCGATCTCGGCGGCGCCAAACTGGCATTTTTCAACATTGATGACCAGATCGTAGTCCCGAAGTCGACTGAAAAGTTGGCGTAGATGAGCCTTGTGTGTTTCAGCGTCCTTGCTGGCGACGAGAAGATCATCTATATAGGCGAAACAAAATGGCAGACCTCTGGTGACTTCGTCTATAAAGCGCTGAAATGTCTGAGCTGCGTTGCGCAAGCCGAAAGGCATTCTTAAATATTCAAAAAGGCCAAATGGGGTAGTTATAGCAGTTTTGGGGATGTCGGAAGGCTCAACGGGGATCTGGTGATAAGCTTTCACGAGATCAATCTTCGAATATACTGTTGTGCCGGTTAAAAAGGCAGTGCAGTCCTGAATATTGGGTAACGGGTATCGGTCCGGAACGGTGACCGCATTGAGTGCACGATAATCACCACAGGGCCGCCAGTCGTTGTTCTTCTTGGGAACCATGTGCAGTGCCGACGACCACGAGCTTGATGACGGGCGAATGATCTTCAATTGCAACATGTGCTCGAACTCATTGCGAGCAACTCGAAGTTTATCGGGACCGAGTCGGCGAGGGCGGCAGTGAACAGGTGGTCCTGTGGTAACGATGCAATGGGTCACAGAGTGCTTAGGAGGCTTATCCATCGAAGACTGTGTAGTAATCTCCGGAAACTCGTCGAGGATAGCTGTATACGGCGAGGTAGGTAGCTTCACGAAAGTGGGGTTTAGGGCCGTGGCTTGTGACAGAAAACCGTTGACCGACAAACCGGTAATGCCATCCACCAGGCGACAGCGGCTCATATCCACGAGCAGATGAAAATGTCTCAAGAAATCGGCTCCTAAGATGGCGCAGTGAACGTCAGCTATCCAAAATAGCCATTGTAACTTTCTCTTGAGGCCGAGATCGAGGGTCAGAGACTTCTGTCCGTAAGTTGCGATGACAGAAGAGTTGATCGCTTGTAGAGGAGTTGACTTTTCGCGGAGACGCCGGTCAGCCTTGGAAGCAGGAATTATGCTGACCTCTGCCCCAGTGTCCACCAGCAAGCGCAGTCCTGTGGTTCGGTCGGTTATATAGAAGAGGCGGCTTGATGATTGGCCGTGATCGCCCGCCGCAGTTATTGACGATCGGCCTGAGCGTTTCCCATGCGCCACGAACAGGGTGACAGACATCGACGAGCCGCGGCACGAAAACGTCGGTGATAGTAGCATGGCGTCTGTGTTGGAAAACTGCGCTCAGGCTGGTGGAGTGGTCGTGGCGGAGAAGGCGACGTGAGAGGCTGTCGATGTGGACAAGGCTGGCCATTGAAGTTGCGAGTGTTTTGCAGTTCCAGACGCAAGTCGGCTACTTGAGCTGCGAGATCTTTTACTGCTTCTCGAAGGGAATCTACTTCGGACACCGGAGCAGGACGGGCAGCGTTGATGACTGCCGGAGCAACGTCCATCATGTCGTCAGCCAGTTCTGCGAGCTCCGGCAGGGACTTATGCTGAGCTGTGACAAGAGCCATTCGCACGTTAGGTGGAAGACGCTGCAGAAACAGCTCACGTAGTATTGCTGTGTCCAAGAAGCCCGGCTGGTCCCCAACCAGGTGCTGCAGGTGACGTAGGAATTGGGTGGGACGTCTGTCTCCAAGCTCTTCGTTGTTCAGGAGTTGTTGAATGCGCCGATGCGTAGGCTGAACGAGGCGGCGAAGAAGAGTCTGTTTGACGGTGGTATATGGAGTTTCACCAAGTGGTCGCGCGAGGATGTCGCGTATCTCGGCCATTGCCTGTGGCGGCAACGCTTCGAGGAGTAGCTCGTACTTGCGAACTTCTGACGCGACGCGATGAATGCGGAACTTGTTCTCGGCTTGTACGAACCATAACGAGGGATCGGCAAGCCACAGCTGCGGTAGCGTTATGGTGGTGGTAGCTCCTACGACACTCGAAGTGGTTACCTGGCCGGTTGCCGTGGTAGCAGTACCAGGGTGTAGGTCGTCTGGATGCTCGCGCTGCTCCATAGAAGGTCGTGCTCGTAGTTCGGGTCACCAGTAACTGTAGCACTCTGAAGCACGGTTTAGAAAACGCAGAGTGGTTTATTGTACGTGCACGCCATTCTCGGAACTACTTCTTCTTCCTTCTCTAGCAGAACCCCACTGCCACTTCACGTGCCAAGTTGTTATGCGCCAGAAGAAGAAGAAAAGTACGCCACAGCGTAATAGATCGCCAAAATTTGCGACATCACCATGACATCACATCCGCTTGCAGCACGCGGTGACATCCTCACATGACATCGTCGATTGGTCATAGGGGAGCCAATCACGGAGGCAGTGCAAAACCAGCTGAGATGCAGAAAGCTTGCAATGCCTCCGATCCTGGAGGCAGTGCAATGCTAGGTTAGGTGCAGAAAGCTTTGTGAAGGGCGCGGTGGAAGATCAGTACATGTACTGAGTAGAAAAGGAGGCATATGATGGCTTTCACCTTCGAAGCATCTTAGGCGAACGTACGAGGGAACGTGCCAGTTTTCTAGACTTAATCTAGCCCGGTCAACGCCCCACGTTCTGTGTAACGGCACAGTGATCAGTGCATTCTGTTCTCTGACGAAAGGAAAGCGGCTTCAGGGTCCCGCGCTTTCGGTTTCACGTGCTCTGTTGGTGCGAATTCGTCGTTCTGTGGTTCCTCGGGTGGTTGCGTACTTCCGCATCGAAAATGTGATAACCTTTTTAAATAAGGCCGAATTAATTTCCTGTTACAGTAGAGCGGCTAATGTTGCTACATTATAGGTTAATTAACAAATTTTTTTAAATTCAAGACTAATTTTTTAATCAACCTTTGCCGCATGGTTACAACTCTGATGGCGTGCCTACAGTGGAAACACTATTTTATCTAAAACGGCCGTACTCAAATATCTCTAGCAATTATCCGTAGAAAAATCTGATTTAAATTAATGTACTTACGTCACAAATACGCTACTGCAAGTTATCTTCACCAAACATTCCCTTTTTTTTGCCACACGCGAAAAGGTAGGGTTCAAAAAGATCGAAAGTAGTGTGGGTTAGCCGTAGACAACTATTGTTATACCACGCGTAATCAGCACGGACTGTCGATGTTGCGGTGTTGCCGCATTCGCCGCAACGATATATTTGTCTGTTTTGTAGTTTCAGTACTTGAGAGGTTTATTAGCTTTGTGTAAGAAACATGTTTCACTGAACCAACACTAGTAGGTTCTCCTCCCGGGCTACATGTAGAAACGCCATAAGCACATAACGACCAAGGAGGTTAAACCTCCTTGATTACGACCAAGGAGGTAAAACGTTTTTTAAACCTCCTTGATTACAACTTGTGGAAGTGACGAAATGCGAAAAGTAACAATGTTACAATGTAATGTTTGCATTGGCTTGTGAATTCGTCGCATTATTCTTAGCGTAAAGAACTGTACATAATTATACGGAGCATGGTATTACGCTTATTACGGTGGAAAGTGTAGCGATAGTGGCACTGTCGAGAAAATTGTCATCTGTTGCCCACCAACTTACTGAGGTGCTCTAAGTTGAATTCTACGGGTAATTTTGGCCTTACGCGCTGATGTAAGTGCCCGATTTGTCAAATTACCGGCTTGTTGTGTGTCCGCACAAGCTGCATCATCTATAGGCAAAGCGGAGAAGAAAGACGAAAGGACGAAGCGTCGCAAAAGAGGCGCTTGTGAGCATATAACAACTACACGAGTAGGCGGAGAAGCATTAACGTGATAATCACATTAACACCCGTGGTCAGTGTATCAGAACGGAACGAAAACCGAAAACGAAAAACGAAAAAAACGATATTTTTGACCGGAACGAAAACGTAACCGAAACGTTATCTATTATTTCGTTCCGGAGTGAAACCGAAATTTTTTTATCGTTTTTCGTTTCACTCGGAAACTTGACAGTCCGGAACAACCGAGGTCACGCAAAGTGAGCAATAATGCACATCTCGGAGTACAGAACTAGCGCATACCCCGGGCAAGAATTCCAGAGTAAAGATGAGTTGAAATTGTGCAAAAAACAAAAACAGTGGCAACCAGAGACGTTTATATTAACTCAAGTAGACTTTCGTGTGCCTGCGACACATTACAGCGTGGAGAGGGCATTCTCGGCGCGCAAGTTTGTTTTATATGAACAGCGGTCTCGCATATGAGAGGTACAATCGATGACGGTCTGCTTCTGAGATCATACTCACTCCCCTTGACACAAAGCATTGAGCGTGCTCAAAATATTCGTAATTCATTTTTCAGAAAGTCTTGCTGTAAGTTATAAGGGCTCTGGTTTGAGATGGTTTGTAGTAATTCGTGGTACAGTTAGTTGTGCTCCTCTTAAGAACGTGGCAAGAACATGTTCTACCCCTGTCGCACTTTAAAAGCAGCGTGAGTAATTATACGACAAATCCAACAGAGTAAAAGCTCGTTAATTCGAACTCTAATGCGACTATAAAATTGTTCGAATTAAGCGGAGTTCGAATTAGCGGGCAGGCGCTAGAATGAACAAACATCGCGCCACACTGTGCGGAGAGAACCCAGGGAAGCCACCTCTGGACTCGTTCCTGCAAATTAGGCAATAGTACTCGTTTGTGGCAGGCAATTTCGTAAATTAAGTTCATGCTCTAACAGCCAACAGAATTTATTGATCACTCAGTGATACGCCAGAAACAAGCAGCGACTCGCATTCACGTGAGCAGTGAGCCTTAATGCCAAAATATACGAAGCTACTTGTACTCCGTAACACGTTCGTTTACATAGCGGAGTTAACGCAATCCAAATTTAAAGTCTCTCTTTCTTAGTGTATTTAGAACAATACTGAAATTGTCCAAGGGGGCACAGCTAAAGGCAAACATTGCCTGACTGGGCCGAGCCAATCATACAGCAGTAGCAGCAGACAGACAGGGTTGCCGTTGGGTGGACTTGAAAAGGAGCCAGAACTCAAGCCAAAAGTAGCAAAAGTAGCCATGCCATTTAATATTATCGCCAAATTTGTAGCCAAGTGGAACCGAGGTGGTATTATGAGCAGATTCTTTAGTATTGATCAATAAATAATACCATTTTGATTAAGTAAGAGCATAGAAAGCCACCGATAAGTTGGAAATAAATTAAGTGAACAAATTATGATGAATTATTTACGCGTGCATATATTTTATATAGAAAATATGAGTTCTTGCCAGACACAAAGTTATATTAGAATATTCCAGCCAGCAAGTCAGAAGGAACAAGTAAAGTTGAAACAGATTTTCGTTTAAGCTGCAGACCAAATTCTGGTTGTAGACGAACAGGCCAGCTAAATTTTTTTTTCAGATGTCTGTTTTCCCAAGTTTACACGAGAACACACACTGCGCACCAGAATTATTCGTAAAACTTGCGCGTAGCATCTCAATAGATGGCAGGAAGCTTGAGCACTGAGCTGGCCACGTGTTCGTCACCATGCACGCAGCTTCGCCACTCCGTATTTGGAGACGCGCTAAGCATCGCGTAAGGGTGCCTCGATGCGCGCCAGCCTACGGGTGGGTAGAGGACGACCGTAAGCATCCGCTGAAGCGAGAGAAAAGCTGAAAAACAATGTGTTTCGTCTGCAAAAATGAGAAAAAATGGCTACTTAATGCGCCAAATCAGCACTTTAAAAGTAGCCAGAAAATAGCCATGGCGCCAACTGCAAATTTTTGTCGCCTGACGGGGTCGAAAAAGTAGCCAATTTGGCGCAAAGTAGCCACCAATGGCAACCCTGCAGACAGACGACATTTACAACCATAAAAGCATACATGGAAATCAGTCACTACACTTATTTTACACAGGTTAAAGTAATGAGTAATTTGGGTGATCATTCTGGGCCGATTTCTGCGAGGAGGAACGAAAGCCGGGGGGGGCTCCAAGTTCGAATTAACCGCTGTAGATACCGACGCGTTCGAATTATCGGGAGTTTTCCACCACAGAAATACATAGGGCTGTGTCAGTTCGAATTAACTGTAAGTTCGCATTAACCGAGTTCGAATTAACGAGCTTTTAGTGTATTTTTATCGCTACTCTAACTTCAAAATTTTGCATACAAATAAATAACGTTACGAACCGTTACGGAACTTTTTTTTTCTTTTCGTTCTGAACAGAAACGGAACGGAACTTTTGATGGTGGAACGAAACTAAAACCGTAACGAAAAACATTTCGTTCCGACACCCTGCCCGTGGTATCCGCTTGTACAAGCAGACAGGAACACATCTCTCTCGATCACTGCGAGCATTTTATTTCCCAGTCTTCAGGTGAACGGGTAGGGGACGAACCTCTCTTCCGCTGAAGCGTAAACGCGTCACTTGTCAAATAGGCGCCGTGGAGTGGGTCAAAGACATTCTGGTTAACGTCAAGAGAAATTACGGTGTATCACTGCACCTGGGAGTGTCCACAACCACCGGGCTACCGCCCTATTCCTTCACCCTCACATTCCTCCTGGGAGACTGCGCTGACCAGCTCAGAGCCGCAGGAGCAGCATCGGCTGATCCAGCGGGCACGTGGTGTGGCGTGAGCCAATGGGGCCCTGAACTAAGGGCCCCATTAGTTCAGGGAGGACCCAACGAGGACGATCCTTTAGGCCTGCATAAATAAAATATTTTCTCTCTCTCTCTCTCTGAGGGTAATCTTTGTTCTTATCGTCACCGCATTGTTAGCCTTACCATTTATCACTAGTTACTTCAGTCTTCTTTCAATAAAGCACTGTATATTTCCGCCGCGGGACAGAAATCCTACCGTAGCAGACATCTACTTAACCTCTTCTGTCCCTGTGACACCACTTAGGGTCATTTGCTCGGGCAAGCACAACTAATTCTGAAGCAAATATTTTTTACCTTCAACTTGAATTTCTCGCGTGGAGAGAATTACTCTACTTTAGCTCAACGAGATAACGCTCCACGTCGTGCATCTGGACGCACGGGGGGTTTGAAAATGGCGTTTACCAGCAAACGTCAACTTCTTCGTCCTCGCGGTGAATAATTGAATTTTTCTTGAGGTTCTCGTGGTTTCTTTTTACCCAGTATGTGTGACAGTACTACTGATGGGTCTCCAATGAAGTTGTATTCAAGTTTTCGGTGTTAATCTGTGTTGGAAGTTGCGGTTATAAGCTGCTTATATGGCGTGTCCCCTAACGGGGTCTGCGGGTTTTAAGACCACCCTATCACTGACAAGGAAGCACCGAACTGAAAAAGAAATGAAAGAACTCCGGCATAAGAACAATGCCAATCTTTCGCATTCTGGGGATCCTGAGTTTGTCGGCAACGATGCTTACAACGTCAGCCACGCGGGGCTGAGAGTGAGGGCAGCAATGGCGAACAAGATGCCTCAAATTGCACGACGCCCGGAACAAAGGGTCCAATGACGGGGAGGAGGAGAGGGTTCGTAGTTTCAAATAATCTTTAGTAATAAAATATGCGTTGTTAAGCGCAAAGACAAGTGAGCCTTGGTACCATCAACCGCATTGGGCCAGAAGGTTCTAGTGACAGGTGGTGGAACGACGGAAAGAAAGTCAATCAGCCAGACACGGTTGCTAAGTGCAACAAGTTAATGGCCGGGGTCGATTTCATTGACCGCTTTGTGTCCTACTACCCCTTTTTATTCCCCACAAGAAAGTGGACTGTCCAAATGTTTGTACAGATTTTGTATAATGTATGTTGTAATCGGTGGATGCATCGTAAGAGGAAGCAATGGCCTCGAAGGCTCAGACTTGAACGGAGCTCAAAATTCAAAACCAACACTGCAACATCGTTAAGCAAGCGTTAGCCACTGTGTCCAATGGACAACGTGAAAGAGAAGGAAGCGAAGAAGAAAAGAAAATGAAAGCGAAGAAAAACTGACTTGCCGACAGAGGCACAAAATTATTTTGTTACGCCCTGACGACGCGAGATATGACATGCCAGGGCATTTTCCCAAGCATCCCAAGCTTTGGTGAAATAGGAAATGCAGAGAAACACAGTGTGAAGATCAATCTCGAGCGATTCCTCAAAATGTTGTGTTTTCTTTTGCCTCCAGAACAGAAACTGTTTTGTGGACTTCAACATTTGTTAAGACCCAGAGGCCACGTTCAAGAACATCCAAATTTCGACAGTTTTTTCATTGTTCTTCGGAAATAAATTTTTACTCTTTGCTTGTACGCTCAAGGGCAAAATAAAGAAGTTTGAAATAAATTGACCAGATATTTTCTTCTTAGGGTCTGAAGAGGCTATGTTGGCCGCATGCCATCGCACACCAGACCCGAATCTACAGCTACGTCTTCGATCGGGAATAACTAGAGCCGAGGAGACGCTTCTGTGCCGCCTGTGGCTCGGGGTGGCCTTCGCGAATGCTTACGCATTTCGAATCGGAATGGCCAGTCGACCGACATGTGATAACTGTAGCTGCGAGGAGACAATCGCCCATCTTTTCTGTGCTTGCCCTCGCTTCAGTGCACCAAGAAAATAACTGTCAAAAATATTCGATAGACTTGACAATCGCCCATTATCGGAGGAAAAGGTCCTAGGACACTGGCCGAAACCGTCCATAGCCCGGGAAGCTTTGAGAGCGCTGTTGCGTTTCTTACGGACGACTAGTCTCAGAGACAGACTGTAACCACTGCCGTTTACCGTATCATTGTTCACCATTTTCTTTTTTTCCTTTTTATAACATCTCTCTTCTATCATATTTTAGTCCCCTTACCCCTTTCCCCAGCACAAGGTAGCCAGCCGGTCTGTGAACTGGCTAACCTCCCTGTCCTTCCACTTTTCTTTTCCTCCTCCGCCTCCTCCTACGTTTTCTGCTTTGTTATTCCTTAGAGCAGGTTCAGACTGGAAGGCGCTACGTGACGACATTGTCACCATTACTTCATCATCTACTCTCCAAGAGCGTGTGGTAGGCCATCTTGGATGTTCAATGAAGATTCGCTATTTTTCTTATTTCTTAACCGAAGCCCTTTTGTACAACCCCCCAGAATGGGGGCTTTAAAGTAATAAAGCTGAACTCAGCTGAACTCAATGTCCAAAGAGATAAAACCAATGTGCTCGCGCGTCGCCCACGTTCATGGAGTCAAACGTAACTATAATTTCATATTTTTTTATAAAGTACTTAAAACGTGATATTGAAAAATAGTTAGTCGTAGAAAATCTGCCGGGCTTATTGTCGTTGTTATAGTGAGTGATTATGTTGTTGTCAGTTGTTGAATCAAATATTATTACAGTGATAATAATATGAGATATGCATACACAAGTGCACACAACAAAGTGGGAGAGAGCAGGCTGACAAGAACCACCTAGAGGGGCACAACGCTTGACTACTCTTTCAGCAGGAAGGAAGAGATAGAGGACAGAAAGATAGGAGGACATAAAGGTAGAGCAAGATTGGAAAGTAAAGAAAAAAGTGGAGAACACTTGGGCAAAAGTATGTTAATATACGTAAAAAAAAAAAAAAAACGTCTGAAAACGGGTGCACACCCTCTCGGAAAAAGGCAATCGTCAATGGTCGTGCACCTATATCGGAGGAACTTATATTCCATAACCAGCAAAGCCCGCTGCGTAACGAATACGGGACAGACTAACATAAGATGCCTAAGTCTGAATCGTAAATCGATTATTCACGTGATGCAAATACCGGACGGTAAAAGAAAAACTCGCCCATTTCTGGTAACCTATTAGCGTAACGAGACCAAACACGCAGACTGTTCTCCTTAGCATTGACTAGAACACGACAGATACCAACCTTATGTCGATCGTTTCTTTGCTGCACTTTCCATCTTGCTGTGTAAGCGGATCGACAAATGCTACGCTCGAACGCGATATTCTGCAGCCAGTCAGCAGCCAGTTATCGCCTAACGAGGCCGTACAGCGGAGGAACGTGAGCAGTATACGGGAGACTTTAGTGGTTGCGGCACAATCCAGACATTTCGTAACTGTTTAGCGCACACGCGCGGAAACGATGTCTCAGCTTGTGCTGACCGAGCGTCCACTGGTTTCGACGTTGCAACACGCAGGCAGCAACGTAGAAAACAACAAAACATCGAAGATAGAGTTAGCTTTGCAACACACGGGTAAGTTGGCGTTCCCGCTCTCTCACTTGTTTCTTTTATATCCAGTGTCTGCGTTCCGAGCTTGTTCTAGAAAGAATATTTGTCGAAAATATTAATTATCCGTTCTGCAGCAACAAACACACATAACATCACATTGCATGATATTGCATTTAGATCATAAAAGGGTCGTTTTCATTGAACAATGAATGCGTGCGCGTGTTTTCTACTGTCGTTGCGGCTGTTGTACATATTTGGGACTTATGGGACCCGGTGCGCCCATTTGTCCAGTGGGAGATTCAATAAGTGGGACGGGTGAGAGAACAAGTGCAGAGTTAGGTGGAGAGAGAAAGAAAGAAATAGAAAAAAAAGAGAAAGAGATATATATGGCGAAATAAGGTGAGAAATTGAAAAAAAAGATTAGATAACAGAGAGAGAGAACCGGGCACAAAAATTCAATAAAAACAGATCAAGACAGAAGGCGCCGTGTCCTCGTGCCTTCTCTCTCGTGTTCGTGTCTTGCGCTGAAACATAAGAAGGACACAAAAGCAAACAATAGAGTATAAATATAAAGAAATAGAGGGAAAGAGGAAGCGAGAAATAGAGAAACAGATAGAAATGCGAGAAATAAAGAGAGCAAGAAAGAAGAGTAAAGCAAAGATGAACAAGAAAGGCAGCCCAACTCCGCTGTTTGCTTACAGCCGTGTGCCACTAGTGCAAGGTGCGGCAATTTTTCTGTTGACGATTTCACGTTTTAGATGCGAAGCAGCTTAGAGCGGAGTTCAATCCGGTGGTGTGCGGCCTGACCACCCTAACTGCGCATGCGCCAACTCTCCCGCGAGGAGCTGGGAGAGTTGGCCAACTCTCCCGCTTCGTTTTTCCTCTCCCGTTTCTCTCTCTCCGGCGCAGCTGTGCGCTCGTATATAATGCGGCGTGCGCTCGTATATAATGCGACGCGCGCTCGCTCCGTTGCACTCTCCTTCGCAAAGGCACTATGGATGTCAACGTTGGCGCCAGTTGTAGCGGCATCGGTAACGTAAGCTGTGACAGCAGCGCAAGCAGCGTAAGCAGCACCGCTGATACACAACTCCACACACAAATCAAACATACACGGAAACATACAAATGGAAACACAAGTGAACACCAGCGCTGCTTCGCATCCCCACATGGTTCCCTTTAGTGGGAGATAGTGTAATTTTTATATCGAATCAACATGAGTGCCACGTTAGGTTTGCATGCAAAAGTGAAAACTGTTAGGAAAGGGTCAGTTAGTTTAACCAAACTGGACGGTATTTACTGGCTACAATTGCACAGGGAAAAGCGTTGAAAGCGGGTTAATAGAAGAAAGAGAGGGAAATAAAAGATAGATGTGCGCTAACGCTTGCTCAGGCCATTTTCATTCAATTACAAGCGCCCGTTCACTGCGGATCTTCAGAAAAATTTCAGTGTTTACACTTTATGAAAAATAAAAAAAGACTATGTGTGACTCCTCCCGATGTGTCCTGCATTGCCACGTATATGGCACTCATTAAAGAGATAAGTTAACTCTCTTGGGGGAGTATAATGACCCCCCAAAGAGAGTTCACATGCCTCTTTAAACAGTCATATGCGTGGCAAGCCATAAATCTCAAAAAGCAGTGAAATGACTCTTTTCCAACAATCAGAAGCCTTCCTCCATGAATAGCTCTTACTTTTACAGTTTTGAAGTAACGTGAGTGAAAAGTATGCGTTCGCTATAGTAACCAACGTCACGTAACGTGGTGTTACCATGCACCGTTCACGACTTTTGCTTCATTTATCACGGTCTGCAATGCCAATTAGAAAGAAGTAGTACTAAATGCAAAGCATTTCTTAGAGAACTTCGGCAACTTTGTGCCTATCTATCTATCTATCTATCTATCTATCTATCTATCTATCTATCTATCTATCTATCTATCTATCTATCTATCTATCTATCTATCTATCTATCTATCTGTCTATCTATCTATCTATCTGTCTGTCTGTCTGTCTGTCTATCTGTCTAGCCGCCTACGACTTTGTTCTCTCCTGGCCGTTTCGTTAATGGGACGGATACCAAATTTGGTATAACGTAATATGACTGTATGACAGACGTAAATGACAGGTCATAGCATTAAAATCATGACATGCATGTAATGAAAGGGCCTGATTTACATTATTTACATGCCATGGTCTTGGTGCTCTTGCGACCGTTTCGTTCACGTGATATGAAACAAGACTGCTATGTTATAACATGACTGCATGACGAACATAAGTAGCAGGTCCTAACATGCAAATCAAGATAAGGATGTCATGGACAGCATGATTTACATGACGGGGTCTCGGGGTGCTCGCGGCCGGCCGTTTAATTAAATGAGTATATACCTAAATTGATATGACGATACATTTCTGTATGATGTACATAAATGGCAGGTGGTAACATCGAAATCATGACGTGCATGCCATTTTACGACATGACTTACATGCCACGCTCATGGTGCGCTCGCGGCCGTTTCGCTAGCTTGACATGTACCAAATTTGGTACTGCGTGACGTAACTGTGTGACGAACATAAATAACACGTTGCAACATGAAAATCATGAATGCGTGTCATGTACGACATGACTCACGCGCTCCTCTCATGGGGCACTCGCGGCCGTTTCGCTAGCTTGAGATGTACCAAATGTGGTATTGCGGGACGTGACTGTGTGACGAACATAAAGGACAGGTGGTAACATGGAAATCATGACATGAATGCCATGTGTGACATAACTTGCATGTCCCGCTCATGGTGCGCTCGCGGCCGCTTCGCCAGCTTGCCATGTACCATAATGAACTAAATGTCATGACATCAATGACCTCCTTTGCCTCAAAGACAAACAAGGCGATATATGCAGCGCTTTGCTGACTGTTTCGAATTACATCGATTCCCACAGTGCGTGGGATCTGCCACATTAACACGAAATTGTTTAAGCCGGGGTCGACCACGGCGCCGCTGACGTATTTACGTCACGGATATGACGTTGTCAAATATACAATAACAGATGGCAAAAAAAACTTACAGAAAAGTGGTCTGTTGACGGAGTCGAACCTACGACATCTCGCTCCGCAGCGTGCGGCACGAAACGACTCGGCCACGAAGCGTACGTTCTATGGAGTACAAACGGCGAGCTATTTATATACACCATTTACTGTCGGCGGTACCCAGAGATCGGCGATTTCAGTGTGTTTTCGCTATGACTAGCGAGAAGGCTTGACGGGCGCGAGGGTGCGCTTCAAAGGTTGTAGCTCCGCGCGTTGCGATGAGCCCGCGCTTATCTCTTGATACGGGCGGTTTGTGCGTCTTGCGCTGGCGTTGAAGTTCCAGAGAGCACGAAGGTCACTTCGCTCGCTGCAGCGGTCGGCTTTACGAAAGAAGCGCGCTGCTCAACACAAAGAAGTAACAGTGGCAGTTAGTTCGTGCTCGCCCATGTACTTAGATTTCGGTGCAGGTTAAAGAACCCCAGGTGGTCGAAATTTCCGGTGCCCTCCACTACGGCGTCTCTCATAATCATATCGTGGTTTTGGGACGCTAAACTTCAGATATTATTGCTCGTCCTCTGTATACTTGTGTGCTCGTTTCGTGCGTCGTTCTTTGTGTTTGAGCAGCGCGGTTTAAGTGTCGAGTTGTGACAGTTGTTAGTTCGCGCTCGTCCTCTGTATGCTCTTTTCGTGCGGCCTTTCTGCTTGAGGAGTGAGCTGCTAGTTTCGAGCTGCTTCCCCTTCTTCGAGTGTGATTATAATTTGTCCCTATAGCATTCATCCCCTTGCTCTTGTGGCGAAACAATGCACAATAAACACTCAACAACCTCTGTATAGACACGTTTCACTTTCGCGTTTTACTGATTCCTATGACAGAGGGATCAGCCAAGCTTTCTTTTGTATTAGCGTCGCACACAGACATAATTTAGGAGTAATGTAGGTATGTTCATTCACGTCGGCGAGACTGGGTAAATAGAGATAGAGAGGGGAGAATAAACGAAAGGCGAGTATACATTGTCCAATTCGTTGTGCTACATGTCGGAAGGATGAAAAAGAGGAAGGGGGGACAAGGGTTGATTGTAGTGTATATAGTCGTATATTGGCTGATTACTTTACATCTTATAGAACTTCCGAGATATGGCTGCTCATCTGCCTCTATCTCTCAAATAGGAATATTCTGGACGCGTGTGTCCCATTTCCTCCATAATTATTAAGAATCGTGACAAGCTAGTCAAACCCACCGCGTCACGCATGCTGCTCAGTTCATAGTGAACCCAAGGTAAAAAAAAAAAGAAGTTTCCGCACGTTATGGAGTTGCGCCGGTCACCTTGTTAGCATGCACGAAAGTAAACGCCCGCTTATAAAGAGATCATCTCTCGACTATGCAGACGTGCTCTCCTATCCGCGCCTCGTACCTCGCATGAATAATGAATTTACGTACCGGAAAAGGGGCCGAAACGTGGGCCAATGTTGATGATCACATAATTTATATGTACGCACACACGCGGGAGCGCACCTCCCCTCGTCAGAGCACGGGAAACTGACCAGGTCAGCAATGCAACGAGGTACGGCACACGTACGCGGGCAAGTAAATATGACTTGTTTTCATTTTTATGCCTTTAATTACGGATCCCGGGCACCCCGGAGCGCGTGTGATACGAAGCCCGTGTTTGGAGGGTAGCCGGGTGCCTCGTTTGCATCTTGTTGAAGCACAACAGCGCACAAATTTTGAACACCAAAAAAAAAATGAACGCAGTCACACGCGAGGTTGCACGCCTTATCTACATACTCTTTACTAACTTTCAGAATGCTTGCGGCCACAAGGATTAACCAATATCAATGACGCCGGCACTAAGGAAGCGCTTCTTATCAAATGTCCTTCCCTTTGCGGCATCTCCATCACCTTGGATTATCGTTGCATCACTGGGACAATAAAGTATTTTTAAGCTTGCAGTAGCAGAGAATATTTCCGCGACCTGGAAAAACATGTACCAGCGGGCATGTCGTGCACCAGGGGCTGTCACAAGGAGTGGAGGTTCAGGGCTAACGGGTGCAACACAACCCGGAAGACGTGCGTCGTCCGTGACGTCTGATATGGTTTAGAGGATGAATGCGTGATTAAAGGATGAGGGTTCGTCGGATCAGCGACGTTCTTCTCACTGTAACACCGCTTTCTCTGGTTACACTGTTACCGTTTACTACTACAAATACTTCAAGGGTTTGTTTAATCATTAATGATGGTCGTGAGTCGCCGGGATGGAGATGTTCCACCAAGCGTCAACGCGGGTACATCCACGTTAAACAGTGCTGTAGCTGCCAAACACCAATATACATTGTGCAAGCTCTTTTATATCAATGTGCAGTAAACATTCAACAACTTTTGTAAGGACAGGTTTTACTTTCGTGTTATACCGATTCCAATGACGGAGGGATCAACTGTTCTTTTTTTTTTTTGTAAGATGGTTGAACACATCACGATGGCTACGATGCTCCCTCTGACGAAATCTGGGAGGAGTTCAAGGTGTGTAAGTAAATCAATTCATAACTGTCGCGAGGTTTAAAGTCATGGTCTAACGACATCCCTCGCGAACCACAGGGCTTTTTGGTGGTGGCGGCGGCGATGATCCGTGGCCATAGTGGCGCAAAATGCAAGGTCTTCTAGCCAAGTGCCCATAGCTTTTGTTTCGGCGGCACGCATCTTCGCATTCTGAAGACAGAGGGGCACTGATTCTCTACTCTGGCAACTCGTTCAGTAGCGGCTGTAGAGTAAGCGTTTAATTCCATTTAATGCCAACGTGCGCACTGCCGGGCAGGTCGGTTTTTCAAACACTTACACCGATCAGAGATGTGTTCTATGCCAACGACAGAAAGGTCACCGGTGCCTTCGTGTCGTTGGATCAAGCAAATGCCATCAATAGGGTAGAATATGATTATCTATACTGTGTTCCGAGAATATTCAGGTTTGCCACAGCCGTAAGTCCCCTGCATAGGGCTACTATACAACAACATGAGCAGCCGGATCCTCATCAACGGCATAGAGACAAAAAGCTTTAGTGTAGAAAAATGGCGTTTGCCAGGGATGGCAAGTCGCACCACTGCTCTCTATTTTAGATGCGAAGCATCTATTTGACTAGGCTGTGTAACGCTGTCCCTCCGTGCGTATGGACGAACGCGCCGCAACGCGCTCCCCTCGCCGCAGGTGTTGGAGCAGTGCCAAGTAGGTCACGCCGCAGCTACGCGTTGACGTCACGCTCCCCTCGCAGTGCGCGCTGACGTCACTCTCTCCCTCGCCTGCAGCGCGCTCGCCGGAGCGCCCGCAGCTGCCGCCTGACTCGCAACGACAAGACCTACGCCAGCCATCGCTTCAAACGAATCTTCCAGCGCTCACCGCAGCAGCCGCGTTAGCGCCGTTCAACCCGTGACGCCACCCGTGCGCAACGCTGCTGCTTCGCATCCCATCAGGGTTCCCTTTGGGAAGATGGTGTAAATTTTTTTCCATTGACCTCCTAATTAGGAAAGCGCAAAGTGTCATAATATTCAGGGCTCTGCAATGACAGGTCTGGGGACAGTTAGCTTCACCGCTTATGTGGTTGACATCGCTGTATTCGTGTGAAACCAAGCCAGTTTCCAAGCGTTCTTGGAGCTCTTCGAAGAGTCTGTCAGTTTATCGGCTGCTTGCCTAAACTTCGAGAAAAGCAAAGCCCTTTGTTTCGGTGGCTTCCGTGGCTCTTTGCCGAATTGTATTCAATACGTGGATGCCGTAAAAATTCTCGGGGTAGACTTTCAAGACGGGAGGTCGGCAAAAGGAATTGGGAGGACGCAGTACGTAGAGCCACGCAAGTCTTCGCGTATGCCGCTGACTTTAATTTGTCGCTTGATGCAAAAGTTACGGTGTTCAAAACGAAAGCGTGCGGATATGCAATTCTATATCGGGCACCTTGCGCTCGTACCACAACGTTTTGCTAGCCGCCTTACTTCTTTGGGCCTTCCTGTGGGACGGCAAGTCACCAAGAATTCAACACAACTTTCTGAAGCGCTCAAGAAGTTCTGGAGGACTTAGCGTGCCAAACAAGTGCGAAATCCTGACAGGCTCAACACTTAGTGCTGATAGTACGCGTGCTTTATGAAGAAATAAGTGGCGGGGAATTATCGCCTGTAAGAAGGTTAGTTAAGGCGAGAACGAAACCATTACCTCGTCTTTGGTACTAGGGGTGGTTCAGGGGCCCCTAACAATGAAAAATGTGCCGGATTATTTGGTTCTTCTCATGGATGAACTGCATTTTACAGAGGAGATGATGCAGCTCTCCAGAACAAAGGAGACCCACTTCCATGGTTTTTGCATAATTTTTTTTAAAATATGCGTGCAACTATATAGACATTCTTGACGGGTTTTCCCCATCGCTTAATATTCCGTGTAAAGTCTGAAGGCCCAACCGCATGCACGCGATTTTCGAACGACAACGACGAGCGACAACGACGAGCGACAGCGACGAGCCACAGGATTTGCCGTCGCTGAGGCCCATCCGTCTCGTCGCTGTCGCCTGCGCGTTTCTCGAAAACTAGAAAAGATCGCTTGTCGCCCGAAAGTGAGCGTGACGATTTCCGGCAACACGGCGGTACCCCTTATCCTCGCTTCGGTTGAATTTAGTCTTGATGCTTTTTATCCGCGCGTACTTGAAGGACAGAATGGTATAGACTACCTTCCTTACAGCCACGGCCTCACGCGGAGAGTGAGGCAGCGGCCGTATTTTGTCGTTAATCTTGTTATCAACGGTTCGTTTTGATGTTTCGGTAGTAGCTTGGTGAAATGGTGGTAGCTTGCTGCAATGTCAAATCGTCATGCAAAGTGCGTCGTAGCCGTCGTAGCGTATGCTTCTGGGCACCCTGTGCCGTTTAAACAAAAGATTGCGAAAAAAGAAAATCGCGAAACGCTTTTATGCCTCCCTTACGCCACGCAAGACAGTAATAAATTTGGCATGTTGTCATCGATCTACTTTTAAACTTCTTTTGGCAATTTATCGGCATGCACGCGATAGTTTTTAATCTATCAACAATGGCACTTTGTCGCCAACATGTGGTTGCACCCGTCGCGACGCGACAGCGCGACGGAGCTCGTTTGTCGCTGTTGCTCGTCGCCGTCGTTCGAAAATCGCGTGCATGCGGTTGGGCATTTAATCAATGACATCGCTCCACGCATCGTATGTTCTACGCGCGAGTAAACACTCGCGATTGCTGGCGTGTAATAAGGCTGAAGCAGAAATAAAGCAAACCGGCCATATCCGTCGCAGGGAAGGCGCATTCGATAACATCATTCCGCGAGCGGCCTGCCGTCAATTGCTGCTCAAGCAGGCAGGAGACGTCTCACACGTCTTTCGCTGGGCGAAGGAGCGCGAACGGACGCTGGGGAGAGGGGAGATGCGTGGTTCGAGCAGCAACTGCAAACTTCGATCCATAAGGGCGCGGTCGCGAGTACTCGCGCGCGCGCTATGTCGGCAGACATCAGAAGAGTGCTCGTATAGCCTTCTACGCGCTATATTCTCAACGCTTCGCGCTTTGACCACTGAGACGGCAGGCTGCGCGAAAACCGCTTGTCCCCCGCGAGCGGCCGTGTTCCTATACACCAGCATGATTGATGCAGCGCTAAAGACGGAGACGTAGAAAGAGAGTAGAAGGGACGTCTCCTTTACATCTTCGTCTTTAGCTCTGCATCAACCATGTAAGTATTCCAACTAGCCGAACTTTCCATTCCACTGCATTACACCAGCGTTTTGTAGAGTAACGCGAGATCGGATTCAAAAGAGTTATCTGCTAGCCTCACTTCGTATAACATTAAGAATTGTCGCTATCGTATTCACTGCTTCAGAATGTCGGCGAAACACATTTTTTTTTCAAAATTCAAGGGGATAAATTTCTCCCCCGCCAACTGTCCAATCTACCCCCCCTGAGGTGGAAACACCGGCGCGTCGCCGGCATTTCCACCTCCGGCGCACAGGTCTAGTACGGAGTGAACAAGGAACGATTTGGTAAATAGCTTCGCTGTTATAAAATCGCCCTTGTATATATTCCTGCTTCCTATTATGGTATATGGAACGTCATGACTATTTCCGGTAGCCTATTAGCGTAACGAGACAAAATAATCAGGTTGTTGTCTTTAACTTAGAATAGAACTCGACTGACACTAACGTTATCTTTGTCGTTTCTTTGCTGCACGTTCCATCCTGCTGCGTAGGCGGATCGACAAATGCTACGTTTGATTGCGCCATTTATTAGGGAAGTCTGCAGCCAGTTATCGGCTAACGAGGCCGTACAGCGGGGAAACGTGAGCAGTATTCTCAAGACTTTCGTCCTGGCTTGCACAATGCAGACATTTCGTAAGTGCTCTGCGCAAAGGCGCGGAAACGATGTCTCAGCCAGCACTTGCTGACCGTGCATCCACTGCCTTCGACATTGCAACACGAAGGAGACAACGTAGATAACAACACAACATCGTAGAGAGAGTTAGGTTTGTAAGTCACGGGTAAGTTGCCGTTCTTGCTGTTTCTCTTCTTTCTATTCTTTCTCTTACCACAGTCTCTGCGCACCAAACGTTTTCTACAATGAATATCGATCGAATGGACTAAGTATCATTTCATCAACACCAAACATACATAGCGTCAGAGGTCATGACACTGCATTTAGATCATAAACGGATCATTTTCATTGAACGATACGTGTCTGCGCGTGCTTTCTACTGCCATTGCAGTTTTAAATCTTTGGGATTCAAGAGCGGAGGTTGTATTCCTAATGTCATGCTTTTTCTTTCTCACTCAGCTAGCGAGAAGACGTGTGTAAGTTTGGCAAACCCCCGCTTAACCTTCGCGAAAACCATGATCATTATGCCGGCGCGCGCTCTCTTAGCCCTCTTTTTCATCGACTTTGTCGCTCCCCGAACACTGGTGCACAGCGCTCGCTCTCCCGATGCGCCGATTTGTGCGCTGGCGAATGCATTAACTCGGATGGGCGGGACTATTACAGAGCGTGATATTGTATCTTACTACCATGATCAGTGGCGCGATTTTGTACGCATTCCAAATAAGAACGGGGGCGTGTCGTGCTCAACGTCACAAGCACGTGACTGTCGTGAGCACACGTACCGATCCAAGTCAAGCCGTGTGACAGCCATTATAACCCATGCAGGCTGTCAGACGGCTTGACTTGGATCGGAACGTGTGCTCACGACAGTCACGTGCTTGTGACGTTAAGCACGACACGCCCCCGTTCTTATTTGGAATGCGTACAAAATCGCGCCACAGTAGACTTTAAGAAGACCACTGTGTGTTACGTGGTCATTGTACATACGCATCACCTCTTCCTGTCCCCATCATCATCATCATCACTCTTTTCTCCCCTTTCCTTTTCCTTATGCTGAGTACCAGGCCAGAGCGCACAAGCTCAGGCTGACCTCTCGGCCTTCTAATAAATTTCGCTCTCTCTCTCTCCCTTTTGGGATAGCCGCCTCTAACGTAGCCTACTTTTCCATATTTTTTCATATATAAATGAAAATAAAAAAGAAAGAAATATAAAGAAGGACAAATAGGTACACAGACAGAAAGAAATGTGAGCAAGTGAAATAAGATAGAAAGACAGAGAGAGGAAGAGAAAGAAAGAAACAGATGTAAAAAGAAATACAACAGCAGAGATCGACACAGAAAGGAAAGAGAAAGATAAAGAAACAAATAGACACTAAGAGAAATGGATAGAAAAAAAGAAACGACGAGAAATAGAGAAAGAGATAGAAAGACGGGAAATAGAGACAGAGAAGGAACGAGAAAACGAAAGCAAGAGAAACAAGAAAGGCCGTCTAGCTCCGCTGTTTGCTCAGCCTTGCACTACTAGTGCGAGCTGCGCCAATTTTTCTGTTGACAATTTCACATTTTATATCGAATCAACACGAGCGCCCCGTTAAATTCCCATACGAATGTGTAACTGATAGAAAAGAGTCCGATAGTCTCATGAGGTCGAACGGTATTTATTGGCTACCTTGCACAGGGAGAAGACTTGAGAGAGGGCTGATAATGGAGCGAGAAGGAAAGAAAAGGCAGATGCACGCTAACACTCGCTGAAGCCATTTTCATTCAATTATAAGCGCGCGTTCATTTCCGGATCTTCAGAAGAAGTTCACTATTTACGTGGATTCCTGTAATCACACAGTTTCTTCCATGAATAGCTCTTCCCCTTACAGTCTTGAAGTAAGGCGAGTGAAAAGTATGCGGTCGCTGTAGTAACGAACTCCACCTAACGTGGTGTTCAGATGTACTTTTCACGACCAGTTTTTTTTTTTTTCACTTATCGCTGTCCGCATTGCCAATTATAAACAAGTAGATTTTTGTATTAGCGTTGCACTCATATATTATTTACGAGTGGTATAGCGAAATTTAGTCACCTCGGCGGAAACTTGGTAAAGAAAGAATAGAGAGAGGAGAATGGAGGAAAGGCGAGTACACAATGTCCAATTTGTTGTCCTACACTTCGCAAAGGGGAAAAAAAAGGGGAAGGGTGACAAGGGATAAAAGTATTGTAGTCGTGTACAGGCTTATGACTTTACATCTCATGGAGCCTCAGAGATATAGGCTGCTCACCTTCCAATACCTATCATATAATATAATTCTGGGCGTGAGTGCACCCATTTCCTTCATAATTATTAAGAAGCGTCCCAAGCTAGTGAAATCCGCTGAGTCGCGTATCTAGCTCAGTTCATATGTAACCCAAGGTTAAAAAATTGCCCGCGTATCTGCGTGCTTCACTGCAAATGTCGTCGAAAGACGATAATCTTCTGCCGGCCGTAGTACACTTGAGATATGGACGCCATCTGGCAGTGGCGTCGGGAAACATGAGCTTGTCCAGAACCTAGGGGCCACTGCCAGGTAGCAGCACCATATCGGGTGGCAGAGGGCTTTTTCGTGCTTAGCATCGCATTTTCAGCGCAGCCTAAGAAACACTATGGTCTTTGAAATTACGTATCTATGTATTTTCTAGTAAAGGAACACACCACCTAATACTTACGTATTGATGTTGCGCCTCAGATATGCGTAATATTTGTTTTTGATCGACCATGTTCACAAGTGTGAACGCAGCCACCAGTTCAAGATGGCTGGCCTGGTGGCTGAATCGTGTATCAGACAGACAGAGAGACAGACAGACAGACAGACAGACAGAAAGACAGATCAAAATTTCGGCATTCAAGTATCCCGAGAAGGACTATCGTCATTAAAAGAAGAAAAACAAAAAAGGTTGCGCACGTTATGGCATCGCGCCCTTCTCCTTGTTAGCATGCGCGAAGGTTAACGCCCGCTTATAAAGAGATCATCTCTCGACTATGCAGACGTGCTCTCGTGTCCGCACCTCGCACCTCGAATGCATAATGAGTTTACGCACCGGAAAAGAGGCCGCAACGTGGGGTCAGAAATGGTGACCGCATAATTTATATGTACGCGCACATGCGGGAGCGCCCCTCCCCACGTCAGGGCACGGGAAACTGACCAGGTCAGCAAAGCAAATATGGCTTGTTCATATTTTTATGGATGTGATAACGCATCCCGGGCACCCCGGCGTGCGTGTGACTGTGATAGGAAGCCCATGTTTGGAGGGCAGCCGCGTGCCTCGTGATGGATCTTGTTGAAGCTTAACGGCGCACAAATTTAGCACAGCAAAAATAACGCAATAAGTGTAGTCGCACGCGTGGCTGCGTGCCTTATCAGGTAGCTCTCCTTACATACCCCTTACTGAATTTCCTGAATTTCTGAAGGGTGGTCAAATGTTCGCAGGCAAAGCTGTCCTTGAAACACATGGGATAGTGATCTGCGAAGTTTTCACTCTCCTGTACATGCGGTAAACAAGGACAATGTGTGAATACTCTCGAGGGACTTTCGTTGTGCGCTCTTGAAGGTGTAGGGAAGAGCATTTGGTAGGCAAGAGAACGGAATTTGTCATGGAACCTTAGTAAAGACATTACAATATTATCGATTCGTGCGCGAAAAGCTCGTATCTGGAACACCTTTTATGGAAAGTTCAAGCTCCATTTCTTCAGTCCCATTTTCTGCATACGCCACTGTTTTCTTCTTAATTCTGCATGAAATCTTTGGGAGCTACTTGGGTACGCGCCTCCCCAGAAAACTGGGGAGGCGCAAAGCAGGCAGTGATGGAGCAATGTTTCCTACTGGAACATGCCAATCGCTGCTAATGGGCAACGAGAGACAGAAGACTCCGACTGGACACAGAGTCCCGCAATCCGCTTTTAGTTAACGCGCACGCTGCGAATTTTTATTGTTCAACAACGCACAGAAGAAATCTCCCACCGGCACCACCTTGCAGGTCAAGATTCACTGCCATATATACGGGGTGGCCAGTGAACGGTTGTGCAGCGCGAGCAGTCGGTTTTTTCAACCAAGAAACTCGCTAGCAGACGCTGCCTGCGGCGGCGTCGCGAGGCGAGAGAGGAGGGGAGCGTAGGAGAGAGAGGGGGGGGGGGACGCGCATGCGCAGTGGGAGTGTGGACGCCGTGGGCTGGGATGCCTGGAGGAGAGAGGGGGGACGCGGGAAAGGAGAGAGAGGGGGGGACGCGCATGCGCAGTGGGAGTGTGGACGCCGCGGGCAGGGATGCCTAGATGAGAGAGGGGGGGAGCGTAGGAGGGGAGAGGGGAGGCGCATGCGCAGTGAGGGTGTGGTTGCCGCGGGGAGGGATGCCTTAGAGGAGAGAGAGGGGGAGAGGAGGTTTTCTATTTTTATTTTTTTTTGAAAGGGTTTGCGCATGCGCAGTAAGGAGGCCACGCGGCACACCACCACCACCACCACCACCGGATTAAGCTTCGCCATAAGATGCTTCACATCTAATAATGCCATCAACCCAAATGACCGCGCCATAACGCGGCCATTGGCTGATTTGAGCACCGTGAACAGCATAGTTACCGCGGCCGTCACGGGATGGCACCACGTGACCGCGCGCTTACTTGCGATCCAACTAAACGCGATCTCTCGCTCGCGTTTTCTCAGGAGCCTCCACTACCGATATGCAGCGTTTTCTGACCATGCTGAAATAGTGTTATATGACCCCTTTATTGTAAAATTTATTTTTTCAGTCGCACTTCGTAAGATTCCATCGACCATGCTGAAAAATTTTGTAATGTTCCAATACTTAATATTGAATATTTTAAAAATGTCTTATATGCCTCTGTTGAGGCATTCTGTAAGGGGGAGAGTACATAAAAGTGAGCTTCCGCAATACTTTCATAAAACAATATTATCGAGGGCTCCCGATAGCCCAATAGACCAAACACAAACGGAAATCGCCAAAACGGACCTATATAAACGCGAAAAAAAATAGACCTGAGCCCTGTAGAATAGTCTGGGATAACACTGGGTACGCGAAGAAGTGTGAGTGAAGGAGCAACCCGTTGTTGGTGATGGTTCTCGGGTTCGAACCTCCATCAACCTGCTCCCATTAGTGCGAATCTGCTTCTTTTGCCAAGGTTGAGAACCGCCAACCTGGGCCAACAGATCGGGCATTTAACTGTCTCACATCACACCGATCGCACCAGGACCCTGACAGGGCCCCTTGTCAGGATCCTGGTGCGTCATCTCCCTGTGCTCGTTTTTGTTCTCTTCACGGCTTGTCAACGACACTGGTGATAACTCTTTAGCAAAAGATTGGCTTTATGCTTCCGAATATAATTCCGTTAGCTGCTTTTTTAGCCAACGATTATTAGGCTTACATTGATGTCATCAATTATTTTCCTTGATAATTACCATAACCTTTTTGTCAAAACCGTAATAGCATTATTGCAGGCCCTCCTCTGCAGGGCTCGGCAGAGATACTCAAGAAAGTATTCAGGAATACAGATATCTAAATGCATCTGCCGGAAAGCCTAAAATACAGATACTTAGATACATTTATTTTTGTTATAACGGGATATTTCAGAGATACCTTTGCAAAACCACCAGAAAAGTATTCCGGAATACAGATACAGGAATACAGATACCAGAATGCATATATATACTGGAACACATTTCTATTTTAGGGACGCTGATGATCCCCCCAACACATTTATTACGTAAACATACAGTTGTGAATAACTTTAGTCTATTATTATATTGCTGTGCTTTAAGAAAAAGTACAGAAGAGCTGTTTTGCTGGGAATGTTCTTTTGTTAATTGCACTTAAACAGTAGCTTCTCAACTAGGCTGTCTTTTATACAGAGTCGGTTCAGCCTCAAAACAAGACTCGAGAACTCGCGATATGGCGGGCCGCCCGGAAAAAAATTAGAGGTGCTGCGCCGGCCTAATGCCCCTAGATTGCGTCGTCAGCGACGTCGGGAGTTGCACCACATTGGCTGTTCTGTGCGTGTGGGGAACCCGCTGCGCGCTCCCAGGCTGCGCAAGTGGAGGCGTGCCTATTCGCCCCGAGATCGAGGGGAGTCGCCGCCTGGTGGCCACTGGCTGAAGCGCGCCTAGTGTGGATTGCTCCTCGCGTCGTCTGCTAGCCACATAAGGCTAACATGTGCGCGTTCGCCATGCTCATCCTCAAAGGGCGGTTTGTCCCGCTCTGTTAGCGCAAGTTTAACTGTTGGTACGTTTGCCTATCACGATGTACAGAAACATTTGGCCTTGCTCGGCTGTATATGCACTGAAATAAGA
Organism: Rhipicephalus appendiculatus; assembly: GCA_030522465.1. Taxonomy (NCBI): domain Eukaryota; kingdom Metazoa; phylum Arthropoda; class Arachnida; order Ixodida; family Ixodidae; genus Rhipicephalus; species Rhipicephalus appendiculatus. The sequence continues at coordinate 496,234 of JALIZH010028122.1, forward strand.
TCAGTTTGTGCACTTGCCGAGAGTGCTGTGTATCCTCCGTTAGCCTGGATCACTGCGGTGTAGGCGCCGCTTTGTAGACGCACATCGTAAAGTGCACATGGCGTCGTGCCAAACATGAGGAGTATTAAATATTGCGTGAAAGCAGCGTTTTAGCGACTTTGTGATAAACGAAGTTTTGCATTGTTGTGAGGTGTCTAACTGCGGCGCTGTTGCTTATCGGTTATGTGACGAGCTTTAATTGTGCTTGAGATAACCTTTCATTGTACAGTCCTGGTCCCACTACTGTGAAAAATTTCTGTCTAGTAAATTCTAACACTTCGGTACTTAAATTGTCTCTTAAAAACGACAGAAAATGGAATGACACGGAGGTGATCAAACTTGAGTCACCGAGCGCAATTTTAACATTGGGCGAAATTTATACAGACACACCCATGTGCTTAGATTTGGGTTCGCTTTAAAGAATCCAGATGGTCGAAATTAATCCAGACGGCATGCCTCACACTTATGTCGTATAACTTCACACAAAACATAATTTTATATATATTTTTTAGAATGTCTTTAGCACTTTTGTGGCGTTGTATTAGACTGACGGAATGATCGGACATAATTCGCTTGAAAAAAAAAGCTTTTGTCCCATCAAATAACCGAACCTTTGTTGCATCATGGTCATGCAGATAATCAATCGAAGAAAGTTGCGTGCTGAACTGTTACGCTATCATACTGTCACTATCATTCTGTTATTGGAGTAAGTCACTATCATATATACTGTTATTGGAGTGAGAGCGAACGCGCTAAAGCGCTGCCAGCCACGTGGCTTTCCTGAATAAGCTTATAAACTGTCCTATGTTCATTTCATGGAGAACTGAATAATAAAAAATGCGGATGCGTATTCGCGGTTATTTCAGCTCATCGCCCAAGAATATGGGATTTCTTTCTTTCACATTTTTTTAGTATCCAAGACCAGCATGCATGAAGCAAAGAATGAATTAAGACGCCTTACAGCAGTGCGAAGTTGGCGGGACACAAGCTCAACACTTACAAATAAATATACAAGAAACGCATAGGCGCGCATGCGCAGGGATTCCCCTTCAGGGGGGGGCAAAGGTTCGTCGCAGCGCCCCCCCCCCCCCCCTCCCTATTAAAAATGTATGGGGCAGACTTCGCGCCCCCCCCCCCTTATGAGGTGACTAGCGGGGGGCAGCCGCCCCCCTGCCCCCCCTCGTGCGCATGCCTATGAAGAAACGCGACTGTGCGAAAACGCACAGTCGCCAAGCGCGAACATTCCTTTCAATGGCAGATTACGTTTCTCTCACAAGTAATAATAACGTTCGGCGAGCTTCGTGCATCCCTTCGGCGATGGATGACATATATATTACGCGTAGGCTGCAGTCAGCGCATTTTATTTGCCGATAATCGGCTCACACCGCTCACAAAAAAGCGCCGCTGCGTACATTTGTATTCGCGCCGCCGGCAGCTTATCCACACTGGCTGGGTGACGGTGCTGCCGCCTGTAGCCCGAACTCGGGGCGAATATCCTTGGCTTCGCAAAAAGAAAAAAAAAGAAAAAGAAAAAAGAAAACAAGAACTCATTTCCCTCTTGTAAAAGCTCAGTGAATTTGCGACAAAAAAAGTAACGAGATACCCATGTCCCGCAAAGTACCATGATATAATCAATACATTGTAATAGCATTTCACTACTGAGATACAAATACATTATTCAAATGTTTCTCTATGCAGAAATAGAGATATTCGAAAGTGTCTCTAAGATACTATCGCGAAATTGCGATACTATTGCATCTCGATACTGCCCAGCCCTGCTCCTCTGTGACGTTTCACCTGGGCTCCACTATTTCGCTCGTAATTACAAAGACAGTCGCTTCTTTTTTTACGAAGAGCAGGCACATGTCATTCTAATAGCTCAACCCAACCTTGTTATTCGTGTGACCGTACTGTCTTGCCAACCATGACTGAACTGTGCGACTACATGGAACAACTGCGTTTCGAAAATTACTGAGGTGACGAAACAAGATGTCATAGTTGTGCACAATATCTTTCGTCTCTATTACTTAGAAGAAAAAAAGTATAAGAGCGATCTCTCCACATAACATTCAAAAATTTGAACACATTTTAAATATCATTCACTGCACACACACCGGGCACAGACACTGAAAGTATGTGTATCCAAAGCTTCAAAACACGAGATCACTTTTAGGGGCGAACCTCCTTAGGGTGTGGGTCTGTCCCTCCTCTGTAGTCGTAGTAGTGTAGTGAGGAAGAGGAAGACGACGAGTTTCCTGTGGTTGTTGCTGTGCGCGCGATCTACCTTGGTGTTCCGCCTGTGCTACCTCGACTGTTTAAAGCGTTGTTGCCCCGTAATAAATCGTCGTACGACAGTAGTAGTAGGTAGGTAGGTAGGTAGGTAGCCACGTGTAGTGGAATGTACCCACTCCACGTGATAAAGATGACGATGACGCATTATAGTGGAATGTACCCACTACACGTGATAACAATGAAGTATAAGCGCGTTCCAGTATAGTGGAATGTACCCACTACACGTGATAAAGATGACGATGACGCAGTGTAGTGGAATGTGACCACTACACGTGATAACGATGAAGTATAAGCGCGTTTCAGTATAGTGGATTGTACCCACTACACGTGATAACGATGACGATGACGCTGATGACCATGAAGTATAAGCGTGTTCCAGACCACACATTCTCTTTCTGCCATGGATGAAAACCGATCGAGCTTCGCCCACTCATCATCATTCATTTCGTGGATATGCCGTGATTTTTTAGATGCGAAGCATCTTATGCTCGGGGCTCTGTCCGTCCCTCCCGGGTCCCGCGTCCCCCCGTCCCGCGTCCGGCCACTTTCATGAAGTAGGGAAGCACCCATTATGCGAACCGGAACACTGTAGTAATATGAAGGCCGTCAACCCTATCACAGTCATCAGAGTCATGGCCGAGAGCACAGAGAGCCTGCTTAGCTATGGCTAGGCAGGTGGTGTCTGTCGCCCAGGTTGACCCTATTCCTTGAGTCATGGCCGAGAGCACAGAGAGGCTGCTCAGCAATGGCTAGGCATGTGGTGTCTGTCGCCCAGGTTGACCCCGTTCCTTGATCTTGCTTGCATGTGTTTGGATGGGGCATAGTCCGTCCCTCCTTCCCGCGTCCCACACCACCGCAGCGCATGCGCGTCCCCTCCCCCCTGTCTCTCCTACGCTCACCCCCCTTTCTCTCCTCTAGAAATCCTCTACTCTACGGAGCGGCCCCCCGCGTCCCACACCCCCAACAGCGCATGCGCGTCCCCTTCCCCTATCCTCTCCTACGCACACCCCCCTTTCTCTACTCTAGGAATCACCTACTCTACGGAGCGGCTCCGGCGTCCCACATCCCCACAGCGCATGCGCGTCCTCTCTCTCTCCTCTAGCAATCCTCTACTCTACGGAGCGGCTCCGGCGTCCCACATCTTCACAGCGCATGCGCGTCCTCTCCCCCCTCTCTCCTATAGGAATCGTCTACTCTGCGGAGCGGCTCCCGCGTCCCACACCCCCCAGAGTGGATGCACGTCCCCCTCCCTCTATCTCTCTCTCCTCTCCTACGGTCCCCCCCCCCCCCCGTCCTATCCTCTAGGAATCCTCTACGGAGCGGCGCGCACGACAGGTGGTGTGACAGCTGCATACTCCGCTGGGGGGCGCCACGGCAGTTCCGCGGTATGAAAATGACGGAGCGCGCGCGCCTCATACCCTCTCCTGTGCAGCGCCGCGATGAGCGCCCGGACCGCTGCCGTGAAGTGAGAGCGGCGATGTTCCTCCCGCTCAAGCTAATTATCTCCCCGCTGCTTCGCATCCACACATGGTTCCCTTTAGCGGGAGATGGGAAATCTTTTTAATGCGTTAGGGCGGCTGGATATATAAGCTCTTGTTGTGATCGGGAGTAAATTTTCCGAAAAGGAGGAGGGATGACGACGTGCGCAGGTATGAAGGGGCCATGCGGGGCGGCCGCGTGAACCACGCGGAACGCGCTTGCCCATGCATTCCTTCAACGCTGTCGCAAGAACGTAGACGTTGTCTTGTTGGCTTTCTCTGCAGGAGCTCTATTCGGAGAAAAAAGGGGGGGTAGGTGCAGTGGGGACTTCGACGCTGGCGCGTGTTCGGCGGGGTGTCCTACGTGCTGTCCTGAAGCCGATTGGACTGTATCGTACCAGGTCTACATTCCTCTTTGCCCTCTGGCAATCAGCCACCAGCAATGGAGGGGGAGGCCATCCTAAATAATCGCGGAGTGGGCTCAGCGTCTTCGTCAGTCGACATTTGCATATGTCTCTGCAATCATCTTACTCACTGTACATATATCTAAGTACAACGGCTGTATTGTAAGATGAGAGGTCCTGAGTGACGGGCCCTACGCTCTGAGTTTCCCTAAAACTTCGTGGTGGCTTTGGTGCACACGTACCTGGTCCCGCAGTTCCCTCAAGAACCCGTACGCGGTCCCTCAAGAACAAATGTTTTAACAAGGATAAGCGTATGTTTCTTTTGTGTTACGCACATCCAAGCGCTATTGTCTTGATAAGTCTGTCTTTTTTTAGGTACCACAGTTATTTTGATATTATTTTATTTATAATCTCCCAAAAACGCAGTAATTACTTGTCCGTTCTGCAAAGTATGCAGTACAAGATCTAGAACAAGAACTGGAAGATTCGCATGTTGCCTTACGGACGTGTGATGGGCACTTCGGTGATTCGCAAAAGGAACAATTATGGCGTAGTGGGCACCTAAAGACTATACTTGCAGTAGGCAATCTAGGATGGTTTGCAGCTGCCAATGTTACGAGCACAGTCGTTCGTTTCCTGACGGCATGGTTGAGGCATGCATCGAGAATGGAAGCCAGGCTAGCAATACAGAAAGCGATGGGCACGGGGCGCGATTACGCTATCGTGTTCTACTCTTGAGGGCGAAGCTCAAGCGTCTTTCAAGGTTTTATTTCTTTTCCATGTCACCGCCATTCCTACACGTCGAACAGCATTAAGCTTTATGGTTTTCTTCAAGTTCCTCACTGGGGGGCTACGCGAAGGCCACTTGTGCAAATAAGTCGTATGGCCAGGGGGGACACAAAGTGAAATAGTAATTATTTCACTTTGTGCCACGTTTCACTAACACTTGACCATAGGTCGGCAAAATGAATGGAGCTCACTCAGACTCACTCAATAAATATATTTTTCGCTTAGGACTCACTCGGACTCAGACTCGCCAAAATTTTGCTGAAGCAGACTCACTCAGAGTCAGACTCACGAAATTTCTCTCCAACCAAACTCACTCGGACTCAGACTCACCGGTGTTTTCGTCAACCAAACTCACTCGGACTCAGACTCACCGGCGTTTTCGTCAACCAGACTCACTCGGACTCAGACTCACTAAACTTTTCCTCAAACGGACTCACTCGGACTCAGACTCATGAATATTTTCGTCAACCTGACTCACTCAGGCTCAGTCTCACCAAAATTTTGCTGAAGCAGACTCACTCGGACTCAGACACACAAAATTTCTCTCCAACCAAACTGACTCGGACTCAAACTCACCGGTGTTTTCGTCATCCAGACTCACTCGGACTCAGACTCACTAAACTTTTCCTCAAACGGACTCACTCGAACTCAGACTCATGAATATTTTCGTCAACCTGACTCACTCGGACTCAAACTCACCAAAATTTTCCTCAAGCGGACTCACTCGGACTCAGACTCACTAAAATATAACTCAGCCGGACTCATTCGGACTCAGACTCGCGAAAATATTTCTCAGCCCGACTCACTCAGACTCAGACGCACGAAAATATAACGAAAATTTAACTCAGCCGGACTCAGTCACCCCAAAATATTTGTCAACCGGACGCCCCGCAACAGCGACGCGTGTTGATCCTCTACATCGCAGGTGCCAGTGAACCGTATACTAAGAAAGGCAGGAGTCTCGACGTCGCCCACAAGTCCTCCACCATAATTGGCAGTTCCATCCCTCGAGCCAAAGACCGTGCACCTGCAGAAAAAGAAAGCGCAGGGCGTCGGGTACCGGATTGCGTGCGCCGACTGTCCCGCTTCCAACATTGGGGAAACCAAGAACTTCCATGAAAGAATGCGGCAGCACAAGAATGACCTCCGTCAATTGAACAGAGAACGGAGCGCAGTGGCAGAGCACAGCGAGCGGTTTGACCACCATACCAGTCCGGACGGCGCGGTGATCTTGGAAAAAGAAAGGAACCTTCGCCGGCGGCTCCTCCTCAAATCCTGGGGCGTTCAACAGACAGCGGGAAACATCAACCACAACACGGGGGCACTGCCCTCCCTCTACTGCCAGGGCTTGCGACGAGTCACAGCAATGCTCATACGCACGGCAAGGCCTTCTCACCCCTGAAGAAGAAGCCGATCAGCCTTCGAAACATCGGGTTTTTTAAAATAAATTTTGGTTGGACTTTTCTCTTTTCTCCAGTTTTCTGTTATCCCAACCAGGCAGACTTCTCCCAAATGTTCACCTTTCAAAGAATACATATATTTCTGTTGCAGGCCCCAAGTCTAAGGTGTGGAGCTGGTTGCTTCGTTTTGTACTCTCCCTGCATTCCTTGGGGTGTACAAAGAGCGCGAAAGCTTAGGTATGAAAAATTTGAGCCTGGGAAATGCCCATGCCATCCAGCTTTTTGCAGTGTGGACTGGACGAACAGAATGTCGGGTGAGAGACCACCGAAAGTGCTTCTGCGCGTCAAAGCTGACTATGACTGGAAAGGTGCTTGAATAGGAAAGAAAATAAAAAATAAAAAAAAAGCGGTTGTTGCTGTGCTGTGTCGGTACGGACTGAACTGCAGGCGCGCTGGGAACATATGGCAGCAATATCTCCTAAAGAGACTCCAGAATTCGAAGAGGTTATTAAAGTTTAAAAGTTCCTCAAATCGCCGAGAGGTAACAAAATTCTTTGACCACATTACAGCTTGAAGAAACTTGTTTTGGCGAGTGATGAAGCGTCGCGTATGGCATGAATGGTGCGGTTCTACTCCCTTCATCCTTGAAATCTGGCTGCTACAACTTTCAAGGTACCACAGGGGCGAGCTATATCAAACCACCCTAAATAATGCAGCCGCTGTTTAATTGATAGCGAATGACATGACAAAAGCCGATGGTGTACGTCATCGCAACATTTGTAACAAAACAGAGATGGCGCATAGCTATTGGGGAATTTTCAAGCGCAAAACAATAATTAATTGTTGGGGTTTAACGTCCCAAAACCAAGATTAATTATGAGAGACGCCGTAAAGGAGGGGCTCCGTAAATTTCGACCACCTGGGGTTCTTTAACATGAACCTAAATCTAAGTACACGGGCCTCAGACATCCTCGCCTCCATCGAAAATGCAGCCGCTTGCGGCCAGGATTCCATCCTACGACCTGCGGATCAGCACTCGAGCACCATAGCCTCTAGGCCACCGTGGCAGGTTAAAAAACACCAAGGATCGAATGAGATTTGAACCCGGGCCGTCTGTGTGGCAGTCGAGTATTCTACCACAGATCCACCGTGGTGCTCGAGCACGAAACAATGCATTCACAAGCTACCGTCCTGTCTCACAGATTCTTGTGAATGTCTTGCTAGGGGCTTAAAATTTTCCCAATCGCCACATTTATTCATGGAAAAACCGAAGCGGCATCTGGGGACACAAGCGGTTCAATGCAACAAAGAGCGAAGAGGCGCTCGATGCTCGCGAATCGTACTGCTTTGTGTGCTGCTTTGTCGCCACATGAATGATAAAGCTGGAACATTGCACTCATTCTCCGTTGCTTAGGTACCTAATTGTAGCTCAAACTCAATGTGGATCACAATTTCACGTAATTAAGGTGGCCTGGAGTTGCGCATGTGTCAGAACATGCTGCACAGCCCACTTCCATGCCCTCCTACATCCATGTTCATTCATTTCGAACGTTTGTGATTTAGACTGGAGACACAGCAATGGAATGATCGAGAAACATTCAGTTTTTCAGGTCACTAGTATTGTGCTTGGCTATGCGTTCTTCCCTCCTCTAGAGAAAGGATCACGCCAGTTTTGAAGCATGCATTAGCATAAATTGCTGTTTCTACTTTGCCATAGTCTGCATAGTGTACTCTATAAACACATTACCTACTAGCACTAAAGTTGGAGCCACTGCAATGCATAAAAATCCCTATTACATTGCCAAAAATTAAGGGTTTCATGGGAAGAAGCTCCTGTCTCGCTGGAAATTCAAACTTTAAATTTTGAAATCGCGCCGCCACGAACGGGGTCAACTCCGTGACTAACTACATTGCAAAAAATGCTGCAAATAGCTGTGCGCCTTGGAAGTATGCAATATACATTGCACGAGATTTTAGAGGTGTGGTGCTATTAATATTTCAGTTTACATTGTGTTAGCGTAAAGTTAGCTTTTTAGTCCTGTTAATATCTCACCTAATCGGTGCCTTTTGTGGCGCCACTTGATTCCGTACCTTTAAGTAAGAGTAATCAATGGTTACTATCCTGTAAATATACCTGTATTCAAAGATATGGGTGGCTTTTATCAAGGACCACCACTGGAATGAGTTCCTGGGGTGTGGAAAAATGGACAGATTTATAATTTGAAAAATAAATTATCGGGCTTTTTCAAGCTAGACATCTATACGATTACAAGGCACGTCATTAAGAGTGCCTACAAATATTTGTAGCCATAGGTAGGCAAAATAAATGGAACCTACGCAGATACACTGAATAATTATGTTTTTCGCTTAGCACTGCCCAGACACACCAAAATTTTACTCAAGTGAACTCCCTGGGACTCAAACTCATATTTTCGACAACTGGACTCATTCGCACTCATACTCCCCAAAATGTTCCACAAGCGGGCTCACTCAGACTCAGACTCACGAAGATATAACTCGGCCGGACTCACTCAGATGCTGACTCACGAATATTTTTGTCAACCGGACTCACTCGGACTCAGACTCGCCAAAATTTTCCTCAAGCGGACTCACTCGGACTCAGACTCACCTAAGTATAACTCAGCCGGACTCACTCGGACTCAGACTCACCAAAGTTTTACTCAGCCGGACTCATTCGGACTCAGACTCACCAAAATTTTCCTCAAGCGGACTCACAGTCACGCAGACTCACCAAAGTGTAACTGAGCCGGACTCACTCGGACTCAGACTCACCAAAATTTTCCTCAAGCGGACTCACTCGGACTCAGACTCACCTAAGTATAACTCAACTGGACTCACTCGGACTCAGACTCACGCCTCAATCTGAGTCTGAGTGAGTCGACTCATGAGTGAGTTTGCCGACCTATGCACTTGACAATTTATTTCTAGTGATTCCAGTAAGGTGGCATGCTTCAATTGAAAAGTTACAGACAGTCTTGTATCTACACAACTCCACTTGAAAGAATTCTTCTAGAACGTATGTGCTGCGAAATACCCGGTTTCCGAGTTTAATCGGGGTTATCATGATTATGCGCCCAAGAAAGCGAGACTGGGCGCAAAGTTCGTCCTCGATGGGATGTGCAGCACTTCTTTGTTATGGTTTGTTGTCGCATTACACGAGTATAACATTTGACCGTGAAGCTGCTAAAGCTCGACGTAATTTGTCCGTCGAAAGCCGGAATTATCATCATGAGCCGGTCCGTGCTCTCCACATCATCTTCTTCCTCTCGTGCTTCGCTCCCAGGCCACGGGCGCCAACTTCTTTGGTGTGGCATCTATTGACCCTGATGGTTGAGAGAACGAATACATAGCGAGAGAGGGAGAAATAACAAAAAAAAAGAAACAGGAAGAGAGAAATTCTCGTCCAAAAGAAATTCTTCACAAGGAAGCAGTCGAACCCACGTATTCTAGATCTGAAGTCGAGCGGCCTGACCAACTGGCTATCCAGGCACGCTAGCAGAGCACAGCATGCCTTTGTGTAGCAAGGGGGGTGGGAAAGGGAAGTGATCGCCAGGAGGGGAGCTGTTATGGTAAGTAGGAGGAAAGGGGAAAGGGGAGAGTAAACAATATTATAGATAGAGTGAGAAAGAGAAAAATAGGGAGATATGCAGGAAGCGAAGGAAAGATAGAGATAATCAAATACGTAGAACTAGAGTGAGTTATAGAGAGCGAAAAGGAAAGAATGAAGTAGGAAGCGAGTGAGAAATAGAGAGAAAGAAATGCAAGAGAAAGAAAGATAGATAGAAATAGCTAGAAAGAGAATGAAATAGAGAGAGGCAGAAATAAATAAATAAAGAGACCTTCACAAAAAAAAAAAAGAAAAAAAAGAGATGAAAAAAGAAATACAGGAAGAAAGAAAGACAGAAATTCCCAAACTTAATTAGCAAAACCTCAAAAGACAGAACTACATAGGGGCACATTAGCTCCACCCTCCCTTTAGCATTGCGCCTTTCTGTGCAAGCTACTGTAGTTTTTTGTTCTACGTAAAAGAACGAGCTACATACAATATCTTGGGCAAATGATGTTGCATAAGTGGCGTTACGGTCAGTCTTTACTTGGCCTAAGTGCTTGTTTACATATCTTGAATCATTGCAGCACATACCACAGCACACAGACAGTCACAGTCCGCCACTCTTGCGTGATACCTTCCCTCTCCAACTTTCAATCTCCCCTATCCTGTTCCCATGTCATCATCATCATCATCAGCCTGTCTACGCCCACTGCAGGGCAAAGGCCTCTCCCATGTTTCGTCAATCAACCCGGTCCTGTGCTTTCTGCTGCCACGTTATACCTGCAAACTTCTTAATCTCATCTACCCACCTAATTTTCTTTCTCCCCCCTCACGCGTTTGCCATCTCTTGGAATCCAGTCAGTTACCCTTAACCCTTTACGGCCTGACCCGCACAAATGTGCGGGTCAATAAAGACGCTCACGAAACGGCACCTGTTTCAGTTTCGGTTTCATAGCTCTGTGCCGCTGAAGTCAATGTTTACGGGAATATATCTGTTTCAGTAGTTCAATAATTTCGGCACTAGAGGGCGAGTAATCTTCCACGAAAAATGCCGTCTGAGCACGTGCGCCGACAGCAGCTACCTCAGACGTGTAAATCAACGCTCCTTCTTGTTATACATTTTTTTTTCGGGAGTGTATGCACATGAAAGGAATATTGAGACTTAGAAAAACATGCTTCGCTAAAATATTCACGCATTCTTACCACACACGCTGCGTACTCACACGTGAAAAAGTCACCCGCACGTTTGTGCGGGCTGGGCTTTAGTCTTCGTCAAGTTCACGGCAGGGCGGCGCAGGTTGGCTCTTTCGCGCGCGGTTGCGCCTGCACATTCTGTTTTTTTTATTGCGAATAGCTTTCTTGGCATCTTATTGGCGCTTCTTTGGTTGGTGTTTCCTGATGTTTTCTCATATCTGAAGTTAGCGATGCGAAGTGATGTGCGTGAATTGTGGTCACCATTTACGCAGAAAATATTAATTTTATGAATGTGTTTTGACAACATCCATTATATTTCAAAGAATTAGATTTTACATTGCCTATCATAGAGAGTTGCAATACCACCAGTGAAAATCTAAGGATAATAAATAACATTGAGGGTTAAAATTGCTGAAATTATCTAACTTAGGGAACAAGCTTCTGCGGGCGCTCAATTTTCTTTTTTTCACATGCCAAGATTTTCAAACCAGAGAATGAAGACATAGAAGAGTTATTCAGCCGCCTGATGTCTTGCGTCAGAATTGGGTAGGGACCACGTTGACGAATTGACAGAGATTCATATTCGTGGTTCGAGCCAACTTAGTGATTAAAACTGGAGTATGGAAGGCGAGTTTTTGAGCAGTCGCCTCCGTAATAACTGGGTCAGGTGACCAGTCACCCTATCCTTCCAGTTTCAGTGAAATTGATGTCTTTTGGAAAAAGACACATTCGGCTGCAAAGCCTCACCTGCTTGGAAGTGGTGAGACACCCGACGTTGTTTTTCTTGTCAAGACTCCTTTGCCGACTTTCTCACACTAATTTAATGCAACGATCTTTGAAGTTACTGCTGACAAAACGGCAGTGTGCCCTAGTTTTACACATAGAACAACTTTGCAAGCAAGTGTGCAAAATATCAAGCAGATTTAGGTATGGACCTAATCAGGGATGCATACGATCTCTCAGGAGCTTTGCTCGTCACCAGGCGCCCAAGAATTGAAAACGGAAAGAAAAGTGTGTCGCAAGATCAATCCTTAGACAACTTTTCTGCAGTGTAAAAGGCACCCGGCATAGCCAAGCGATTAGACTCAGCTGTACCACTGGCGATCAGTATACCGCTTGACATCTGCACATCACTGCAAGCTGTCAAGTGTAGCTTCTTGTTCAAGGACGCGTTGTGTGAAGTGCAACTTATACCTGTGCCTCACAAGTGACACACAATACTCTAAAATGTTGCATTCGCAGCGCTGACCACGCATTTTTTTGCTTTATCTTAGCCGTTATGAGTGTATTCCTCGCTGCAGTGAATCACATGAATAAATGCCCATCACCCACGTATGTGCGGGTCTGTTTTCTGGGGCAAAAACAGCAATTCTTACAGTTTAACCTTTGAAAACCTAATTACAATAGAGCAAACATCAATAATTTTTTGAGCAAGTTAGCAATTTTTCTATTATATTTTTCTCGGGCAGGAAAGGGTTAATGACCAGCGGTTATCCTGCCGACGTGCTACGTGCCCGGACCATATCCATTTCTTCTTCTTGATTTCAACTATGATATCCTTAACCCCCCGTTTGTTCCCTGACCCACTCTGCTCTCTTTCTGTCTCTTAAGGTTACACCTATCATTTTCCTTTCCATCGCTCGCTGCGTCGTCCTCAGTTTAAGTTGAACCCTCTTTGTAAGTCTCCAGGTTTCTGCTCAGTAGGTAAGTACCGGTAAGATGCAGCTGTTATATACCTTCCTCTTGAGGGATAGTGGTAGACTACCATTCATGATTTGATAATGCTGGCCGAATGAGCCCCATCCCATCCTTATTCTGCTAGTTATTTCACTCTCATGGTTCGGCTCCGTGGTTACTACCTGTCCTAAGTAGACGTACTCCTTTACAACTTCCAGTGTCTCGCCACCTATCGCAAAGCGCTGTTCTCTGCCAAGATTGTTCCACATTACTTTAGTTTTATGCACATTAATTTTCAGACCTACTCTTCTACTTTCCGTATCCAGTTCAGTAATCATAAGCTGTAATTCGTCTCCCGCGTTACTCATCAATGCAATGTCATCAGCGAATCGCAGGTTACTGAGATACTCTCCATTAACTCTTATCCCTAACTCTTCCCAATCTAGGGCCCTGAAAACCTCCTGTAAACACGCGGTGAATAGCATTGGAGAGATCATGTCTCCCTGCCGTACGCCCTTCTTTATTAGGATTCTGTCGCTTTCTTTATGGAGGACTATAGTGGCTGTGGATCCGCTGTAGATTTCTTCCATTATGTTTATATGGGCTTCGTCGATGCCCTGATTCCGCAGTGCCTGCATGACTGCTGATGTCTCCACCGAATCGAATGCCTTCTCGTAATCTATGAAGGCTATGTATAGGGGTTGGTTGTATTCCGCGCATTTCTCTATCACCTGATTGATAGTATGAATATGGTCTGTTGTGGAGAAGCCTGTACGAAATCCTGCCTGGTCCTTTGGTTGATTGAACCCAGGTGTAGCGTAGCAAACCGGCTTTCCTCGACATGTTCACCTCCCTGCATTTCCTTCTCAAGAATTTCTTATTATTGAAGCATTTCAAATTATGGTAAGTGGGCATCCTTACAAAACGCCCGGATGCGTTATTGTCAGTCCCAACCTTTCTACGTACTCTGCCTCAGATATCCAGAGAAATTATTAACGAGAGTGCGAAGGAGCCCTCGTCGAAATATTGTTGTTCGGCAGAGCAAAAAAAAAAGAAAAGGAGGGGGGGGGGGGGATAGCGCGAAGTGATGTCTTCATTGTGATCCCACTAAGGTAGAAATTTGTTGCAACTTGGCGAACGTGTCCGATGCTGCACTTGGGTTCATCCATCACATTGGAGAAAAGCGTTTCCAAGAGAGAAAGCGCAAAACGCCGCCAGAACTGCTGTGCTCGGTCAGTAAGCGGATGTTCGTTTTCTGCTACCCTCCATTAGTTGTTATAGCACGCGTGAACCGCGTCTCGTTTTTCAAGCTGAACGCGGTGGTTCAAAGCTAAGAAAAGGCGCTAAGAACAAGTGGCTGTACCCCCTCATTAAAAAAAAAAAAAAGACTTGTTTTGATAAAAGCAGCTAGGAGCTTGGTTACAAACGCACGAGGGAGGGAAAACAATTCTCTAATGGCTTAATCCGCATGTGAAAGTTTCCTTTATCTACTTTTTGTTCTTTTTTAGCTATATTATTTTTGCTCCTGATTTCGTTTTTCTTGATATCATAGAAGATATTGCTGATGACAAGGAGAAAAAATACGTGCACTCCTTCCACGAATACAACTGGCGCGTTAAGAAATAATAATGAATTGCATGCCATTTAAGTTAATGTCGGCTTCTTAAAGGGGCCCTCCAACACTTTTCAAGACCTCATTGTTTTACATATTTTACTAGCGCGTTGTGTAGATTGAACGCTGAAGAAATTAGTGCAGCAAGAACGGCAGTGATAGGGGCACGCATCCCGAAGTTATTCAGCCTAAAAAATTCAAAATACAATAAAATGGACGTGCCCGCCCTCCACTCGATTTTTGGCGGGGTCACCTGACCACGTTTCCCTCGCCCTGTGTGATGTCGGGTGACTCACCAATCAAGTGAACTGAAAGCTGTTACGTACCGGAAGCTGGCATGCCATATTGCCCGTTAATTCCAACCTATTGAGACGCCGTTGCGAAGGTTACAAAAAATGTGGTGCTTGAAGAGTGAACCGCACGTGCGAAACAAGGCAGCTCGCGAACGCCTCTATAATTTTTGGTAGTTTTAGTGATCTATCTTTCTGCGACGGCGTCTCTGTCAACGCTCTTATATTCAGTTTCTTCAAACAACGGCGCCTTGAGCGTTTCCGGCGCGTTTCCTCCAGTACTGTGGCGTTCTGCGCATTCTTTCGCGGCGCTACAGTTTTCAAGTTGAAAAGTTCGGAGAGCTTTAGTCTATTCCGCGTTCAGTGAAAAATAAGCACGCGAAAAAAATAAAAGAAATGCAATAATATTCTTTATTTTTATGCAACGCCGCAATTACATCTAACAACATTTATCCAATCACAGGCCTGCGCCATTCATCGTCATTTCCGCCCGCAATAGTGTTCTAGCGAGCGCCACTACGTGTTGATGCGGTCAGCACCGATGTTTTGAACCGTTAGAGGGCCCCTTTAAGCATATGAAAAGAAGCGCCTGACTACGTAGCGTTAGAGATATTTCTTACTGATTTGTGTATACTGTTCTGCAACAAGGTTCCTGCACGTCGTCGTTGTAGTCGTGTAATGCCTTTTGCATAACACAACGCGCAGTGCAGTTGCAACACCTTGCGGAATAACAAAAAAAAAGTCCGCAGCTTCCAATAGTGGCGCGCAAGGCAGAAACCAAGTTCGACATAGCTAATTGTTGCTACTTATGACAAGTTATTCCTAAAGATGTACATTTTTTTTGCAAGTTGACTAAGTATGGCTAGACTTGGCTACACTTGACTTTACATGTCACACGACTGCCTGTTGCGTGACGTCGTGGTTTTAGTCACGTGACTAGCGGCTTTGTGGTTTTATGGCGGAAACATGTCACCTTAACTAGCTCCTTACATGATGTTGAGTGATTTTACTCACGCGACTAAATGTTACGTCATTTTTCGTCGCGTGACCAGACGTTGCGTTATATTTCGTCATTTTTAGTCACGCGAATATTTACGTTATGTTACATGATTCTAGTCACGCGAATAGTTAAGTGGTGTTACGTGATTTTTACTCACGTGAGTGTTGTTACACGTGATTTTTAGTCACCTGAGTAGTTGAACGTGATGTTATGTGATTTTTATCACGTGACTGCTTGTTAGGTGATGTTACGTGATTTTATTCATGTGACTAGTTATTACGTTACGTTACGTGATTCCCAGTCGCGTGTCTGGTTGTTACGTCATGTTATGTGATTTTTAGTCGCGTAACCAACTCGCCCATCATAGTTTTATTGCGACAGCAATTATATGGAACAGTTTCGACGGGTTTTTGCCGTCGCCGTCATGTCGCGTATAAAGTCAAAATTGATAAGATCCCCCCCGCGCGTCGTACGTTGTACCCGCGGGTAATAGCACGCCAGCGGGGGCGACGAACGCGGCTGAAGCGGAGATCAAACGAGCCGGCCCAGATCCGTCACTCCGAAGCTCATGCCATGAGACCCCCCCCCCCCCCCTGTTAGACCGGCCGTCGAATGCTCAAGCAGAGAGGAAACGACCTGCCGGTCTTTAACGAGCGTGAAAAGACGCGAGGGGGGGAGCGGGGGTCCCTCGAGCAGCAACTGCGACCTTTGATTTTACGATCGCGGAAGTCGCTGGCGCGCGCGTAATCTCGCTATCTCGGCAGCCGCCAGCGGGCGGCTCGTATACACTTCTACGTGCTGCGCGGTCAACGCGAAGAGAATGGGGAGGAGTGTCCCTGGAGCGGCCGTATTCTCTTAAACCAAGCGTTTTGTAGAGTTGCGTGAGATCGGATCCAAAAGAGTTAGCTGCCAGCCTCACTTCGTATAACATTACAATTTGTTACTATCGCATTCAATGCTTCACCCTTGCGGTGAAACTGTGACTTTTTTGTATTCCACGCCGGACAAATCCGGTGCATGTGTTGTCGGAGCAAAGCAGATGTTGAAGTGGATGACGCGAGTGCATACCTGTTCATGATGACGATAATTCCTGTTCCCACTACCCGACTCCTAGAAAAGCTTCAAGGAGCTCCGGTCTCAATGATAAGGAATGGAAAGGAAAAAGAACCGCGCCATTTGTTGTCGTAGTCAAGCATAAGGTCAAGAGGTACAGAGCGAGCGCACACCAGTTTATGATGATGATAATTTGTGTTCGCACTACCCACTGAAACGAAAAGCTTAAGGAACTCCGCTCTTGCTACACCTTTGCGGTACTGAATGGATCATCGCATAGAATATTTAGAAAACACGTGTCATGCGCATCTGGTTGCCCTAGTAAGCGAGTGTTGTGTCTTATGTGCATCGGTAGGAGGGGGGGGGGGGGGGAGATTGAGCCGGGAAGCGTTGGACCAGAAGGGGCAGAACACGGCTCTTACTTTGCGTAGTTCTCTGTGCATAGCTGAAGGGCCCATTGCCTTGCTAAGTGGGAGAATGTTTATGTAGGCTTGTACGGGCTAGCGATATAATTGCGCTCCTTAATTCGTAAAAAAAGAAAACGCTTAATAAAGCCGCAAAACGTTCAGGCAACCCGACATCCTGGGAAAAATATGACTGCTGCGCAAAAGATTACTGCTGCGCTTGTTCTGTTGCAAATGATCAATTCTTTGCTCATGATCTCCTCTCACTGCTCAAATCTAACCCTAAGAAATTCTGGAAAATCTTACGCCCTAATGATCACGGTTAACCGCATTGTGTTACACGATGCTAACGGCGCTCCTCTTCCAGACAAGTGAGTGTTCCATCTGCTTTCAATCATTCGTTTTCATCTATATTCATGAAAGAAAGCTTAGATAAGCTGCCGCGGTGGTATAGCGGTTAGGGTGCTCGGCTGCTGACCCGAAAGTCGCGGGTTCGATCCCGGCCGTGGCGGTCGCATTTCGATGGAGGCGAAATGGTAGAGGCCCGTGTACTGTGCGATGTCAGTGCACGTTAAAGAACCCCATATGGTCGAAATTTCCGGAGCCCTCCACTACGGCGTCTCTCATAATCATATCGTGAAGCAGTTTTTGCAATAAATAAGAGGAGAGTAAAATCTTGAACGACAGATTGTTGGGTTTGTAGGCTTTCTACCATTCCCCAATTACATTTAGTGTGTGCATGTTTTCTTTCTTGAGCATGATGAATTAGCTACTTACCATGGGATGAAGAGTACATTTCCTAGAAGTTATCGTAGCGTAGCACGCCGCTGATAGAGAAACATTAAAGCTGTTGTGTTTAAGAATATTTATTTGTATACATTAACGTTTAAAGTGAAGGCTTGATGGGCAGCTTTATTTGAGAATAGTTGCCTACTCATGTACTCAGCTCCCGCATGACTAAGGTGTCGAATTCGCTCTTGGTGCGAAACGACATTTTGTCTATTCTTCTCGGCATTTTCAACGTTTCCGTCTGTTTCAAAGCTAGCATAGAGTTTCATTTTTTTTAGATCAGAACCGAAACAATCTAGCTTGAGAAGAAGGAATTTTTAATAATATTTGTTTATGATTGCTCCGATTCACTTAAATTACAGGAAATGTTTATGTGTTTACGACGGAGTAGTAAGTGATGGAAGAGGAAAATTCGGGAAAATTTGACAATTCGCACAAAATTCTATTGAATATAATGCCCTAAGATATGTACATTCTGAAGCAGAAAGAGAAAAAAGGGAAACACTAGTGTCACTACTCTTTTAAGTGAACCAAACACACAATAACACTTTGATGTTTACAATCATCATGTCAATTCTCCCTCATTTGGTACGTTAAGCTGTTCACAATTTTCAAATATTTTCATTAAATGAGGCTGAAAAGGTACCGAATTTTACCGGATTGTAGCAAGGGTGAATTGTAGCGAGAGATGAAAGGCACGACGTGAGGCAAAGTCCATTAAATGCAGAACTTGTGATCAGTGAAATTGTACCCGCAAATTATGAAATGCGTAACCCGCTCTCCCACAATTATAAACGCGCCGGAAAGAAAGATCCGCGTTCCACAAAAAGAGCAGAATATTACACGAATAAAGGAAGATGAACTCGAATACAGCGTATTTTGTGTTATCTTTCTCTACGTCGACTAAGATGTACCGCGGGCAATTCAAGAAAAGTGTTCAAAACCGTCAAATATCAGGAAAATGCGGTACTTGTTCGATGCCTTCACAATTACTTCTTCTATAGCCGCAGGAATCTTGATATGGCTAAAGACATCATTTGGGACAGTAATTAGGAAAGTTCAATTAGTTATCTTTTTAATTAGTGGAGTTAGACGGTTATGTCAAATGGGAGAATTGAAGTCGTCAATGCGATAAACGCAATGCAGCTCAATGATTTTTAAAAAAATGCGGACTGTATTAATAACTGCGAACTAACGAAATTTTCACTAATTCAGCGGCGAAACCGAAGCCGAAACGCGTAAGAGCGCAACTGCCATATGCTTCTGAGACGTCCAGAAGAAATGAGCGTCGGTATATCAACCATAAACCAACTTCGTAGTGTGAGTGCGCGGGCTGCGCTTACAATTATAGCACGCATGACGCACATACGTGTTAACAAACGCGGAATAACCACACGTCTGTATTTGTTCTATCGAACGGTGACGTCATCCTGGTCGTCTGCTTGTTGCGCTTATCGGTGCTTCGGTTTCGGTTTCACCGTTAAATATTGCTGAATTTCATTGAGTCACAATATTATTAGAGGCCACCCTTTCTATACTTCAAAACTGCAATGGGTTCTCGCTCGAAGGACTTGGAATTCTACCATTTGGCCTAACCGCCTAACTCCACGAGTGAAAAAGGTTATTAATTTTACTTTCTAAATTACTATCCTAAAAGATGTCGTTAGCCATCTTATGATGCCTGTGGTTATAAAACTAATTGCGAGGGCATGGAACAAATACCGGCATTTCTCTGATTTTTGAGGATTTTGAACACATTTTTTGAAACGCCTGGTACATAGCACGTATAAGTTTTTTCCCTCTTAAAAAGTAAATTATTTCCGGGGATTCGAATGCCGTGAACATACGATGCGAGTTGGATGCCTACCGTTATTGGGCAATTGACGTACTAATTTGGAACATCCGGGCTACGCTAACATGTACCGAAAAGTGCACGCGCGGACGTCTTTGAAAACCGTCGCCGTCAAAATCAAATCGCCGCAACGGTGCTGCTGTCTGCGACTTCGAGCTGAGCATCGATGCGCCATATCCACTAAGCTGTCATGGCGGCGAAGACATATGGCAGGAACTTAATGGCCACCGAGAAGAAACGGCAAGGGCAGGCGTACTAAACAAAGCAAAAAGCCCATACAAGCAACAAACCCTCCAATTTTTTTTATCTCGCCGTACTCCTACACGATTGCCGACAAAAACGACGGAAGTGTGACAGGATGCTTTCAGCGATCATCGTTATCTTTCGTCTCAGAGTGACCATCGTTATTTCTCGCTGAAAGCCCCGCGTGCTTAGGGAGCCCTCCTCGTTAAATCGCTTCAACGTTGGAACGACGCGATGTTTTTTTTTTCTCATCACCTAATCCAGAAGTGCTTGAGGCCGACGTGCGATTCTTCAACCGAGCTCTTTCCGGGTAAACAAAGCCTGTTAAGTAAATAACACGGAAGCAATCCTACACGTCCTCTTCAGAGGGCGCATATAAACAAGTGGCGTTCATTTATTTAAACGTGGGCCATTGACCACAGAAATGACGGTACTTCCGGGTTGGTCATCGTTCAGCTCAATGGCCCTTTCGCTTCCTTCCACGGCACTCTTATAATTGAGCTGGTAACAAGGGTTGTACACTTCTCCTTTCCAACGCTTATCTTGGCGCTCAGTGCGTTAAAATTGCACGAAAGCCATTTGTGCCGGACATCACCTATACCGCGGAGTTTTACAGCGGTGAGAATAAGCGCATCTTTTCACTGTCGCCTAGAATGACGTAGTTCCCTGCAGCAGTATCAAACGGGATCAACCCGCCACGGTTTTCCAATGGTTAAGGTACTCGACTGCTGACCCGAAGGTCACGGGGTCGAATCCCAGCCACGGCAGCCGCATTTTCGATGGAGGCGGGAATGATGGAGGCCCGTGTACTTTGATTTAGGTGCACGTTAAAAAATCCCAGGAAGTCGAAATTTTCGGAGCCCTCCATTAAGGCGTCTCTCATAATCATATTCTAGTTTTGGGACGTTAAATCCCAACAATTCTTATTAACGTGATCACAGCACTTCTCATAACTGCCTGGTCTTTACTGCGTCCTTGTGATGTTGCACAAAATGCAACTAGGTACGCCACTATTCCAACAAGGTACGCTACTCTAAATGGTTTCATCCTCAAACCTGAAACAAACCTGCTCATCCAACTTCTCCCTGTACTCATTATCCCGAACACATGCGCCCAATGCAGTGAATCGGTGAACGCCCATCTCGTTTCTCCCGTCGAGAACATAGGCACTGATTTAATTTGTGTTATGGTGGCGCCATGGAAGTGCCGTGCATATAGTTACGACGACAGAAGAGCACTGTCAACCCTAACCGCGGAGGAAGAAATATTTAGGAGGTGAAACTCCCGCTAGAACGGGCGTCGGTGGGCGTCCAGATAACGTCCCAAAAATATAAAAATAACATGCGCCGACGGAGGCACTGCAATTGGCGGCGCCTTGTGGCACGGAGGCGCATCCGCTAAGAAGAAATAAGAGAAAGTGCCACCAGTCGGCGCGCGGCCGGGCGAGCATGCCCGCGCGCGTGCTCTTTAGTAGCGTTTGCAAGCAGACGACAGCGGCGTTTGCTTCAGCGGGCACGTTAACTTTTTTTTTTGTGCGTTGCCTTCTGCGTAACCAGCCAGGGTAACAGCTTACGTCAGCGTCTGCTAGGGGGCTGTAATAGCGCTGCTGCACACAGTATGCTATTCTTCGCCATTTCCTAGCCTAAGATGGGACGCAGATGTTTAGTTGAAACGTGCAACAGCGGGCGAGTCTTGCAGAAAAAAATTATTGAAGGACACTTTGTACATTCCAAAGTGTGTACGGCGAAAGCGTGCGGCCATTCGACTGACTATCCCATGTCTTTTTTTCTTTTACACTCACAGTGAGATAACACACAAACCGAATGTGTGCGTGTTTTCTTGTTTAATTTTTTACGGCGAGTCGCACCGAGACGCGAGACTAATCTTCCTCCGTTCGCATGAGTTCGTATTTTCTCGCGCTTTGCGCATCGTTCAAACGCCATCTGCGCTCCAGCGCTTAAATTGACGGACCCTTTGTAAATTCCAAAGTGTGTTCCGCGAACGCCTGTGTCCATTGTCCATTGACGGATGGACGGATGGATGGACGGACGGACGGACAGACGGACAGACGGACGGACGGACGGACAGACAGACAGACAGACAGACAGACAGACAGACAGACAGACAGACAGACAGACAGACAGACAGACAGACGGACGGACGGACGGATGGACAGACGGTGTATTTCTCTTGCGAATGGTGTATTTCTCTTGCTGTCAATCGTGCATAGGGTCCTAAGCATTTGCGTAATGTTACTCGACTGCGAAACCCACCTTCATTTCTTTTGTGTACATGTATTGATCCTCCCGCTTCACACCGAAAAGTTTCTGCACCACTCATTGATTTGCACTGCCTCCAAGATCGGAAGCATTGCAAGCGTTCTGCATATCACCAGATTTTACATTGCCTCCGTGATCGGCCCACCTTTGACCTAGCGACGATGTCCAGTGATGACGCCATCAAGTGACAGCACGTTAGGGGACGTCATGGTCGCTTCATTGTCACGTCACAAATTAAGGTGAGCTGTGACGTCATGATAACATCACATCACAGCGTCACCACGTGGTGATTTCTTGCGTCTCCACGGCATGCCTACGCCGCCAACGGTCAATCTTCTCGTTTGATCAGGTATCTGTGTTTTTACTTTCTTTATGGCTCCGCAGCCACCATAGTGCTCCATAAAGAAAGCGACAAAATTACAATCAGGAAGGGTGTAAGGCAGGGAGACACGATATCCCCAATGCTTTTCATGGCTGGCCTAAAAGAGGTTTTCAGAACCCTAAATTGGGACGAGTTCGGGATAAGAGTTAGTGGAAAGTACCTTAGTAATTTGCTATTTGCCGATGACTTCAAATAATAAAGAAAGAAGAGAACGAAGTGTGGGCACGAGAGGAGGGCTAACATTTACCTAGCATGGATTTGTTTTTATGTGTCTGAGTAATTAAACCTGTGTTTTTGCTCGACTCTACCGGCGAAGACACCTCTATTCCCCATTTTATGGTGCCGAAACCGGGGATATAAGTTCCAATCTACTAGCGAACACACCTTTATTCAACTATAATGTTGCATTGATGAGTAACTCAGGGGACGACTTGCAGCTCGTGATTGCTGAATTGGACGAGGACAGTAGAACAGTAGGTCTGAAAGCTTATATGTAGAAGATTAAAGTAATGTACAACAGTCCCGGAAGAGAACAGAGCTGTGCGATAGGCAGCGAGGCACTGCAGGTGGTAAAAGGGATACCTCTACTTAGGACAAGTAGAACCATGAGACTGAAGTAACTAGAATAATAAGAATGGGGGTGGACCACATATGTCAGGCATTCTCCGATAATGAATGGTAGTTTGCCGCTATCGCTCAAGATGAAAGTATATAACAGCAACATCTAAATGGTACTTGCCTACAAAGTAGAAACCTGGAGGATTACAAAGAGGGCTCAACTTGACTTGAGGACAACGCAGCGAGCAGTCGAAAGGAAAATGATAGGTGTAACTCTAAGGGACAAGAAGAGAACCGAGTTGGTCAGGGAACAAACTGGTCTTAAAGGAAATCTTGGTCGAAATCAAGAACAAGAAATGCGAATGCGCAGGGCATTGCAGCGCGTAGGAAAGATAACCCTTGGTCCTTAAGAGTAACAGACTGGATTCCAACTGAAGGCAAATGCGCGATACGTAGAGAGAACTTTTAGTGGGAAGATTAAGTTAAGAAGTTTGCGGGTATAACGTGGCTGCATCAAGCGCAGGACCGGGTTGATTGGCGGAACATGAGAGAGGTCTTTGCCCTGCAGTGGGCGTTGCCAGGCTGATGATGGTGATGCTAGTTATGATTATGATGATGAAGTGTTCCGGGGCTCACATCTTGAGAGGGTTGAGGCTTGGGCCTAGTTGGTTCATACTTATGACAGGAAAAAAAACAGCACAAAATTCTGACAGGACACACAAGATGAAGAAGGCAGGACAACAGCGCTGTCGCCGTGCCTCTTTCATCTTCTGTGTCCTGTCAGAATTTTGCGCTGTTTGTCTCCCTGTTATAAACAGACATCATGGCTGGTGCAGCCCCGATATAGCAGGGATGCGAGCCTGACAGATTTTTCTTGTTCCCAGTGCTCCAGGAAAGCTCCAGGAAGGCCGGAACACCGTCGGTCACCGTTCCGGTGGTCTTCCAGCCTTTCAACTGGATGTCACAGAATCTCTAATAGTGGTCGCGACAACGGCCTCTCAGAAAGCTTTTTCAGCGTGTGGACCGTGTTGGAAATGGAATATCAACTCCCGACGAAACTCTTTTGAAGGAACTAAGAAATATGTACCGCCCAGATCGGTAATTTTATAGCATACCCCGTCTTATTTTTAAGGGGCCACGTAAACAAAATACCAACCGTTTTTCGCAAACATACGAAAAATTCTGGTTTTATGAATCGTAGAGTTCACGGACGTATCAAAGAGCGTAATGTGCGTACATGCAAACTGTACATTCTCTGTAGTAAACTGCTCACGCAATAAGTTGTATAGTACTTCAGTGGCATCATTCAGTTGTCGCTGACTATGGCAGTGTATAGCTTGGGAAACCGAACAAGAAGGTAGCGTCACACCCCACGAATACCGCCTGTTTTCTGTTGTTGGGTTTGGAAATTGAAATCGATGTATGGGTGCTGTTTGGTCACACATATTCATTTATTTATTATTTTTACATACAATGCAACACTGAAAGGTAGACAGAAAAAAATATACGAAAATACACTTATTAAGAAACCAAGCATGAATCAACACATCCATACAAGAAACCTTTTAAAGGCAGCGATCTCTTTTAATCAGGCAATACATTCCATTTTTCAATAGGGTACAAAAAGAAACTGAATTTAAATAGTTCAGTTAGTGGTTGAAACGGTGTAACGTTGATTTTATGGGTATTCCTTGCGGGTTTCAGTTTATCGCGAGACATATATTCATTATTTAATGTACAGCGTAAATTAGTAACCAGAGTATGCAGCAAATTTTTATATATATCGTGTTTTCATTTGCTGATCATTCAGTATTCTTGTTCTGGTTCTATGAGCTCCTACTGTTAAGGAGGAAACCACCGCATTGCAAACGTATCCAAGCGATATTGAACAAACGGTCAGGAGCTGTAAAAAAAGCACGCAGAAAAGAAAAGAAATCGATCACGCCCCAGTTCGAGAACGCGGAACCAATTACGCAGCTCTTCCGGGTTCTCGTTATTGGATTTCCGGAAGTCGAACTGCTCCAGCCTCTGCTGCGTCCTGTGGTTTTATTATTATAACAAGTACGTAGACCGAGATATATCGATATTGTCCTTCTTCGGAGATTCCTCTCTGGAATGTGTCGGGCAAGCTCTCGTATTGAACTGCCCCCCCCCCCCCCCACCCAACTCGACGGCTTGATGCCTCTCTTGTGCGCTGTTAGTGAGAGTGCAGTTTTTTTTTTTTTGCCGCTGAGCTTGATTTACTCTAGTTTACTCGCTTGCCGCGGCACAACCGACTGAGTGAGCGATAGCTGCACCCACGACAATTCACTGTGTAGTCCATTACATCAAAACGACATTTTGCAGTAAAATGAGTATATATAGTGCAATTTTATACTAAAAAATGCGTACATGTTCTACGATTTTTACTAAAAAGTATATATTTATAGTACACAAGAGCTCTATGGTGTAATTTTCGGGGGGACAAGGTGATATTGCCGGTGGCAGCCTTCAATTTTATAGGGAATATGTCATTACAGTTTAAAAATGTAATAGCCTTGACTTATAATGAAGTCAGAAATACTCCTGAAAATATTTAATGCAGAACTCATAAATGGGCGCAGCAACTTTCAAGATAGCGATCTTGCTACCATCACACTTATTACTAAGCGCTACTAACTAGACCAATTTAGTAAGATAACATATCTTGTACTAGGATAAGATATATTGCCTCGGTCGATAAGTGGCTAGCGTGCACGGCTGCTGACCCGAAGGTCGCGGGTTCGATGCCGACCGCGGCGGTCGCATTTCCATGGAGGCGAAATGGTAGAGGCCCGTGTACTGTGCGATGTCAGTGCAAGTTAAAGAACACCAAATGATCACAATTTCCGGTGCCCTCCACTACGGCATCCCTCATATCACATCTTGATTTTGGGACGTAATACCCCATATATTATTATTATTATTATTATTTACTGTGCACAACTAATGAAACCGACAGAAAATCAAGCCAAGGAAAGAACATAGGGCATCATTCGTGGTTTCCTAACTGTAGTGTCGTGATTCTCCCATAAATAGGGAAAAGAAAGTTAATTTGTACAAAAGCTCGCCCTTTCCATCGGTGGGGTGCAGTTAGGAAACCACAGATAATGGCTTCTGTGCTTTCCTTGGCTTAACTATCTGTCGATTTTCAGTAGTTGGGCATAATAAAGAACAACATGAGCACTTCAGTCGCACAAGGATGCGTAGCTTTAATGCCATGACAGCCACATTTTTGTTACTATGACGGCTAACAGTAATGCGCTAGAAGTACACAAGAAAGCGATATTACACACGAAATTACACAGGAATATTTTAATGTTAAGTTGAACTTGTTATAAGATCCTCAGCCTGTATAAAGCTAATCGGGTCGCCCTGGTAAATGCACGCCGCAATCAAATCATTTCTGCCATATGTAGGTCAAAGGTCAACTTGATGTTTCCCGCCACCCACTTTATTTTCAGACGAAATCCTCAGGTGGCTTTCGTCTTAAAATCAAAGGAGAAAGATTGGTAGATCCCAAGTACCATGGGAAACGATGTTATGCGAAGCATGCGGAGGCAAGGTGACTGGGTTGTATTTTTCTTACTCAGCGAAACGTTACAAAATGACGTTAAGGGTATGTACAGATGTTGTACTTACACACATATGTGGAACAGTCGCACATGTTTCATATAGTCAGTTGTTTACAGTCGCGTAACGATGCCAACAGAAACATGGGTACTACCTAAACCAGAAGCGGTAATCTGATATGAAGCACTTGTGATTGCGAGGATGTTAGCCCTGGATGGTGCTTCGTGAACCAACTACAGTGGATGGCGCTTAAGTATACAATTGGCGTTAACCCGACATGATGCCTGCCTCATGGGAGTGCATATGTAATGGTTATAAAATTTGATAGCCAGCACTGGAACCACAATTGGCGTTTCCCCAACATAACGCCTGCATAAGGTCTTTTTCCAAAGCAGTTCCGAGACCTGGCGTGGCTCTGTGGTAGAATACTTCATTGCCACGCAGATTGCTTGGGTTCGATTCCTGCTGGAACCCTGATATTTATTATTTGCATTCGTCGGTTTAACGCGGCTGACGTCAGTTTTTCTTAACGATCTCGCTTTTAAATTACTAATGTCTGCCCTCGCCATTCCTGGGTAGACAATAAATTGTCAAACACCTGTGGTGCATACCCGCATACCGCGGCCCGTGGTATACGGGTATGTGCCACACGCGTCTGCAGGAAAGGGTTTGAAGACGTATACGACAGCATTTTCGCCTTATTCATGCCATGACCAGCCAGACATATTCGTGAATACCTCTTAACCTCACGTACAAATTTTGGTATACCCCAAGTTAAGGAGGCCATTATGAGAGCACTCAGACGTAGGCGGCCAGATAGATAGATAGATAGATAGATAGGTACGTAGATAGAAACGCAAAAGTGCTTACAGTACGCAAAGAAATGCTTCGCATTTAAATTTGGCTGTCAGCGTTGTGGTCCTGGGGCGTCGGGAACGAGTGATGCAAAACACCATCATGATGTGTTGACGTCCCCATATTTATTTATTTATTTATTTATTTATTTTCATACTCTCAGGGCCCGAGGGCATTACAGAGAGGAGTGATCTAACAACGGTACATCAATAACTGCTACTTTGAAGGCGGCAGATTCTTCGATTGCAGCAACGGAGGCAGGAAGGTGGTTCCTGTCACGGCTTGTTTGCGGCAAAAAAGAGGCATGACAAGTGTTAGTGCGGCATGAGGGGACTTTAACTTTAAGATGGTGGTCGAACCGTGGTTATACATAATCTGGGGGAAGGAAAAGATCATTTTTGAGTGTTGGATTCGTGTAAAAGATTTTGTGAAATAGGTTTAAGCTGGAGTACTTACGGCGTGACTTAAGTGTTGGCAGACCTAAAGTAGCTTTCATTGATGAAACACTGGCGTAGCGAGAGTAATTAGAAATGACGTGATAATGATGTCAGAGATTACCGAAATTTGCGACGTCAATATGGCGTCACTTGGACGCCGCGTTACGTAAGGTCACATGATGACGTCTTCACATCGAAGCTTGGTGAAAATTGGGCCTATCACGTGACGTCCCACGTGACGCGCCTGCCATCCTGCCGGGAGTGCTAAATCACGTTAGGTGCGGAACGCTTGCGGAGGGTGACGGGGTACCATCAATACTTCGACTGAGAACAAAAAGAAGATGACACTCGCGTTCGAGTCGTTTTAGATGAATTCATAAGGGACGACGTTAGTTTTTCATGAGTGAACACAGTGTTCGTCATATGTTTGCTTTTCAAGCTCGTTACGTGCAGGAACGCCAACCTGATTAACCTGTTAAAAACACAAGGCTCGTGGCATCGTTGACAGGTAAATTGCTTAATTGATGGGCTCGCCTGCGTCTTGGTTTAAGGCTTTAGCTCCACAGGCATTGACAGCCTGTAACCATCTCCAGTGAACTTGATTATTTGATTACGTCTCCATCTTCATGAAAGTGTGCGTATTCCTTTATTTGCTTGGCTCTGGTTGGCTGTCTCCCGGCCCGCGTAATGAAGTACGCATCTTTGTTTGAATGCTAATTATTAAAAATACGAACTCTTCGTTAGATATTGCTAGGGAGGGCTATAAACGAATCGCTGCTCTTTTTAGTTTCAATGCGGGCTTTTGTGTTTATTTGTCGTGCTCCACATAAGCATATGGAGCACAACACTAACCCCACTAACCTTTATACTAACCTGTTTCACGATCATCCTTGAACCTGTTTGCTGCGCAGCTCTAGCAGTGAGTGTCGGAATTCCATTACATGTGCTGGTGCTGTTTACTTCAATCACTGTAGTGAATATTATCCACTCGTGATCATCCTTGAATGTAGCGCTGATTTCATTATATGCCTTTATGCATGTTTATTGCAAACCAATCTCTTTCTTTTTTCTTCTGAAAGCATGTGCATACCTTACCTATTATTTCTTGTAGTTTGACTTTTCGTTTCCCGAGCACAAGTTTCGCTAAAATAAAGAGTTTCGTCTTCAATAGCCAGACTGCCATCTTTTGTGTCGTCATACAATGTGCAATTCTAAGGAATATAAGCTATGGGTAGCAGCAAGATGGCTATTTGGCCTGGTTGGAATCGGTTGATGTTGAAGAAGTGCGAAAATACTCGGGGACATGTGTGTGTTCTGTGGTTTGTCGCGGTGTCTTTTCGGGCTTCTTAAAACATGAAGCTATGGGTAACCAACAAGAATTTTTTAAAGTAGTCTTGTGAGTATTTACTCAGAACTAGGTTACATGCCTATAGTTAATTTCATGGACACTTTGTGAAGCGCGGCAATCGAACCATAAGACAAATATCACGGGAACTTCCATGCGGCTCTTGCGTCACGGATGAGCAAACAACGCACCACGTGCTCCTACAGAGCGCGTATCCACGCTCTTCACCACGATGTGAGATATATGCGTTCCTATGCTATAGTAGAATTTGTGCGGAAGGGATGCATATGGAGTCGCGTGCCCTTCTACTGGGGACTAAAACCACTGAATTTATTTGCGTGCTTTACTGAGAGTAGGTTAGAGACTGCGCTTAGTAAAGTAAACGTTTTCTCTTTCTTGAAGTGTTTTGCCGCATTATTATTAGTTAGCCTTGACTAGTTTTGTTACGTAATAATTTAGGAAGGAAAATCAAGTATGAAAGCCTTTCCTTTCAGTGTTTAATTCATACTGACAGCAGAAGTACAAACCAACTGCCGTAAAACGACCTCAGAAAAGCGTGTGCTACAGACTTTACCATCAAGCGGGAACTGGACACCAAGCATGGTTCCATGATTAGGAACATCGTCCTTCGTTCCTGTAGGACGTGAATTGAATGAATAATGCAAAATATGTGCATTGAATGAATAATGCCTTTCTCAGGAACAATATAAATACGTGCATTAGATAAAGAATACAAACAAAAGGAAAATAGTGCGCACCTTGGTCATTTCTTTCGTTCGTTAACCCCCTGAGGTACACAAGAAAACTAGCGACTGGTAACATGATACAATGATGTATGTTGTGCTGTCCTTAGAAAGAACAAAAATAACTAACAAACATTATTGTACTTTTAAGGAAGAAGGTTGGGACACATACGTCCTTATGTACCTTAAGGGAACCAACACGCTGAAGTACTGGTCGATATTTTTTGTCGTATGGAAGTTTGGAAAACAATTTCTCGCCGCCGTAAAGCACAAGGGCACTGCACAGACTGTGTGAAAACTGATCGCATGATTGTCAGTTTTCGACATCGCGTAATTTGTGCACTTGCAAGTCACTTTTGACGATAGCAATACACGATAAGAGGACGCACTTTGTAGGCTGTGTCAAAGTTGAAATCCGTCTCCTCAGCTGAAACTTGTGGTCTGCAAAATGTAGAAAACATTGAAGCTGCTCAAAGTGGTTAAGAGGCATCACACATGCAATAAAAGGCAGAGTGAAGTTAGGCAGGGCTTACGAAGACTTTCTGAACACTGGCAACATGTGGTAACTCAACGAAGTTGACCCTCAGAAACGCCTCCGTTTCTTCGTTTGTTGTTGTGATACAATCCCATTTTCATGCGTGTAATGAGTACTTTCACGAGTACGTCGGAGACCACTTTATTCCAATTCATGACTACCAAGAAAATCTCAAGTGGTGCGAACACTCCCTTCATCCCCAGTTGATATGCGCCGCACTAGCCCCATCCCCCGTATGATTTGTAAATCATTTCGGCTTGTATATAGCTTACCCATGTCAATTATTTGCAGCTTTCGAGGCGGGTAAGTCAGAAGAACGGGGTGAAGTTGTTGGCGGGAGAGAGGCAGCTTGCCTTAAGCGTTTTTTTTTTTTGGCGGCGGCAAGGGAGGGGGAGGGAGGGAGAGTATTTTGTAGGCCTCGGATCGTTAGAGCTCTTAGTGTTAATATCTGCCCTAATATTAGGCACGTCATCGCGCGTAATTTTCCAAATCGTCTACGTCATAGGCTCACGGCCACCAGTTGGCCGCAGCTCTCAGAGAGAACATGGATGCCAATCAGAAGAGACATCTTCATTAGTGGGACACCACGACCGGACTGCCAGCTGTCTTGGCGAACGTGAGCACGCCTCTATTCTTGCTGGCAGCTGCCATCGCCCCCACAACGTCCATTTGAAACGTAGTTTCTTCGTCGCTGTTATCGGCAAAAAAGATTTGGTACATTTCTCATTCTGACACAAGAAATCTAGGCCGCTTTCAAGCCATCCTATTACGGGGCAAGACGCCGAGGTTGGTTAAATGACGTAGTATAGCTCACGGACGCAAAAGTAAAAACACGAAAGTATCATGCGATTCTTTCGCGCGACATTTGCTAAGGCAGAATGGCACCACACGCGTTCACGTCCGTTCAATAAAAGTAGAACCAACGTTCCGTCACGGTACATAGAGACAAATCTCTCCCACGCCAGTTTTTTTGCCGAATAATGTACAATATGTCCTCATTCAACCACTGCTTCTGCTGTCGCGGTTATTATGAAGCCTATCAAAACTAGTGCTCTGAATTTCTTAATGATAACGCACCGCAAGCTAAAAAATTTGCAACTACTTTGTCGGGCGAAAAATCTGCCCTCCGGCGTCACAAAGAGCACTCCTCGTGGAATTTCTAAAGCACTGATGCTGACGTCAGTCCTGCTAACATAATGCCCTGCTAAGCAAGCTCAAAGGAGTCGAATATGCAAATTATACGCTCATCGTCGAAGTAGTTCTCAAGATACACTTCATTTAATTATAGGGAAAATATGCGTCTCGTGTGCTTCAAAGGGTTAAAACATTCAAGGTATTTTCCATTCGTTTCGTCTAATTTTCGTTCAGATTATTCGTTGGTTGTTTTCCTTTTTTTTCATGCTCATTCAGCGTTTGCAGCCGATATTCTGTAGATTTGTGCATGAAGGCCAGCAACGCGAAAGTTTCAGCTCGACTGCTTTGTTTGGCTTCGTACCCCGGGACGTCTGTCCGGGAAAGAGACGTAGGATCACTGAGAGAGGAGCACTCAGAACCACGCTGAAGCCGCGGCTCGAAAGATTCTGCTTTCTCTCGCAGCAAATTAGGCTGGTCTTTTCTCGCCATACACTCTCGTCGTGTACACAAAACCATCGGCACACCACTGCCACGGGCCCAGACGCTCGCGCCGTGAACACACTAGCTCGCGAGGGAGCTGTTTGCATGCCTGAGTACAGCGAGAAGCTGCACCTTTCTCCCAGAAAGGTACTTTCTCTGTGCTTACCATGCAACAGGCTGCTGCAGTCAACCCTTTCACTGCGCGCCCGCGCGTATCGGCTTGCCTATAGGAGTTTACATGTTTTGCGGAAGCGGACAAGGGCAAGTTCTTGTGCTACTTGCAGCCGGGTAAACAAGCGTCCTGGATGCGTTTTTGTGTGCCCCGCTGCTCCGATGTTAAACAATTCATGGGTAGTTGCTCCTGGGTGGCCGGAGAAAGAGCAGTAGCATGATCGCCTGTACTACAACCTCACCGTTGTTGAGGCACTGGTTTTCGCTGACATGTTGGCAAGGTCGAATAGAATAAGGGTGGTGACAACACAAGGGGAAGAGATGTTGATAATGGCTCTCTGCAAAAAGGGATTTCGCTTTACTGCTCTTAGCGCTAGGTACTTCTCTCAGATTTGACTTATCATAATTCTAAAAAGACTGTCTTGATGTCAGAGAAAGCACGTGGACTTTGATTTGCGCCCAGATATGGTCAGGCACCAGGTGTTTTGATGTCCAGGGTATGCTTAACAGCTTGATTTTTCGCCAGTAGGATGGATGGATGGTCAAACTTTACTTAGAAACCTGAGAGATGCGACTAGCGCGCCGGGGGGCTTCTCCCACGGCAACGATTTTATTGGGGAAGACGTAGAATTACCATTTGACACGGGCGTTCCTTCTTATTTGCATAAATTTTGACGTAGTCTCTCGTACCCCTGACAAACAGGCAAAAGTAAAGTATTTTGCTGTAAACCACTCTTGTTACTCCGAAAGACACTTTTCAGAAAGGAGTTCAAAGCAAATGACACTGGCTGAATGCAGCATGGCTGCCCTTGCGACGTCATGCTGGCGTTTGAAAGTACAGCTATAATAAGTATGCACCGTTCGACAAATGATAATAATACTGATTAATAAAATGTCTCCTTAGCATAAATATATACTTACAGGGGCACCGTAGTAATGCGGGAGGTTTGCTTTTAGAAGCATCAGTAATAGAGGGTCAGAGGCCCCCCCCTTCTATCCCGTTGCACATGAGTAGGAAGGGTGACTCGGCAGTGCATTTTTCTTGGATCACGCATATTTCCAACAGCCCAAGAGAGAATTATGGAGGGAGCCTTCGTTGAAAAGGGACACAGATGAATTCTACACCCTTTCCGTTCGGAAGGTGGAGGGGCCATCTCCTTTCCCGAAGAATTTCCTCGGAGAAAGATGCTTCTTTGTCATGTGTTACTGTGCATGAGCTGTTTTCTGAAAGTCGTCTCCTTACGTAATAAAGGACCTCAATTTGCCTGTGTCTTAGGAGGGGTATGAATTATGAGTGATGCCTGCTGCAATATATAATCCAGTAATTCTTAAAGTACAGCGTGCAATTATGAAAAAAGGAAAAGTGAAAATAAGTGGCACTGTTTAAGGATAGTTTTAGAGCGAGTAACGGCTAGAAAACCTAATTTTTTCTTATTGAACGTACAGAAAAGCAAGAAAGATGATTCGGCTGAAGCTCTTGAAGCCTGGTGTGTACTGCTTCGTGAAGTAATCAGGCGGCTGAATTTTTCGCACGTATCGCGCTTTTTCCCGAAAACTTTCATCGATAAAATTCTGCAAAGGATACTTTCATACCTTCACCACCGTCATGATTTTAATGCCAGACGATTGTTTTCTCCTTTTCTTGTTCTGTACTGATGCTTCCAGGCTGTCTATTGGTGCTCTCGTTCCTCTTCGAAGTTTTCATTTTGTTTATTTGCTGTGTGCGTTTCGAGACGACGCAGGAACCCTCTTGTTTTCCTCCTCAATCTTTGTTTGCATCTGAAGCTCCTGTGTTGTCTTTTGTTTGTTGCACGCGTCTAAAATCCGACAGTGCCAAGGAAAAACACAGCTCATGCTCCACGGCCTTGTTACGAAGCTGCTTATTCTGCATCCCAAGTGGATGCGCTTCCGTTTGCATCTCGGAACGTTGAAACGTTTTTTTCTCAACTCGTTTCTTTACCCTCTTTTATCGACTGCGTTTGTCCCAAAAAACATTGCGCTCTAAGGAGAGGTTTGCTGATCGAGCGGAACGAACAAACAAAGCCGACGCTAGGTTCGCAACGCTGATGCTCGCAAACAACGGACCACCACTCAAAGCTGTTCCGCCAAGAGCACAGTGCACTGAAGGATTATATTGTCCTCGCTATTTGTGTTTTTATTGATGTTGCTTACAATTGACGTGCGCGTTCTTCAGAATGGAGGAAATGCGGGCATGTCTCTTGTATGGAGGGCACTTCTCATTGCGGAAAAAAGTAATCAAGACTTAAGATGCTACGCTGAGATAGTGGCGCACAGCAGCTGATTTGAAGCGGCTTGCATTGGCAATTCGAAACGCTTAACTCTGTTCCTTTTATGAAAGAGTAACAATAAATACATGAAATAAAAAAAATCTGCATAAAAATGTACAGCCGTTCTCACCTTAGGCACAACGAATCGGATCAGATTCTTGCGTTCTTATATATGGAATATGCTCGCATTTAATGGGAAGGTTCGTGGACAGCAACGCCAATGTCAAGTTTTCAAGCCTAACAACGACTACGAAGTGTTTTTGAACCCCCCCCCCCCCCTAGCCCTTCCAGTAATGAAAGAAAGGTAGGGCAGCTTTTGTATTGCGGAAAGATACTGCAACATCTGTTTTGCCTTGAACTTCTCCGAGCTCAACCGAGCAGCTTTGTAGGAGCACATCAGATGGCATGACAGTGACTGACAGGCAATGGCTCCTAAAGACTTTTTTTCGCTGTGAGAGGAACCCTCGCACTGGTTTGCGGCTCCATACGCAGAGGCTTGCCGCAAACGCTGACGGTCATGGTGAAGGGCGGTGAAGGCGTGATGGTTTCTACTGGCCAAATGGAAAAACACAGCGGCAGGTGCCTTGTTGGTTGTGAATAGTGTGGACTTGATAAGTTCAGCACTTGATAAGTTCAGTTTGAATTTCGCAAGCTCGAGTTGCGGAACCATGTGGTTTTCAGCACATACCCTTCCGCGGTGAACTTGTGCTCTTGGATGTTCATACTCTAGCAATATGTGCCAGCTTCCAGATGATATTGCGCGTGTTATGCTTGCACTCGATCGTGAGTTGTTCCTTCCCGCAGCGGTAGAATGAGACACGACCCTTCGATGGCACCATCTTTCTCGTACGAAACGAGCTTTTGTCGGAACCGACCATTTTGCCAGAATCTTACTTCGCAGGTGCCGTGGCAAGTGCAGTATTTACGATGTCTTCGGGTCTCTGTGCTCTTGTCTACGTTTGTTACGCGCAACAGTGTACGATGCTTCGTAGGTAAGGTCTACTTACTCGAGCAGACTCATCTGCACACCTCTGTCGTTGATACAGCACACGATGCGGTCCCTGAAGAGACTATCGAGTTTGATTACGATGTTCCAAATATTCTAAAAGGCTTTTGAATGACTGCAAGAGGTTACTGTGAGACTTGTTCCCCGCATGGTCGCATGTGCTGAACCTAGAATGACGAATAGCAGCAGACGTCTTGGAGCCAAGGTTGCCACTGACTTTCGAGTCAATTTCGCCAAACGACGAGCGACAAGTCGCCAAAAGTCGCAATTTTCCTTCAAATTGCGCCAAAAAAGTCGCCAATCTAGATATGTGTGGCATGCTTAGTAATAAAATTTGCAAATTGTGTGCAGCCCTGTAGAATACAGTAGCATCCGTAAACACTTAATTATATTGACGTTTTTAAATGTCCAGTCGCATTGCCCGCTTCACCATGGGAGGGCTTGGTGCGCCTGGTTTTCCGACAAGCCGTGAGATGGGACTGAGTGGCGCAAGGGTTACCACCTGTTAGAAATGGAACTCTCATCCATATTCCTTCCATCGGAGTCCGGTCGTTTCAAAGCTGAAAGTGTGGCAGACCTTCTGTGAAAGCGTGAAAGCGTTGTTTGTAGACAGCTTTACTGAAGGTAGCACGACAGAAGTCTTAAAGGAACAAATCCTTAGGGATTCTTATACCTCTTGAGTATGAACTAGGCGTCCATTTCTTATAGTCACTTAGATCTACATGCGTAAATTCGATGCGTCTGGGGCCCCAAATTAAATGAACAGGTAGACAATGTAAAATATTATATTGCAACGCACGCCAGGTCTCCGCCTCTCGGCCATAAACATCCCTAGGTACGTGGCCCCCGACGCACTTCTCGGGTTTAAAGGAAGTAACACTGCTGGTAAATGTTGGAAGCCCCAAGATATTTCACCGTCATTTGGCGAAGAACTTCCTCCTGAACGTCGTAGTTTGTCGACGCCTTTTCCTTCACTAGAAGGCCACATCTGATCCTTAACATGGACTCCAAAAGATCCAGCTTCATCTTAATGCGAAGTTCCATGTTAGTCAAGGTTACGTGAGGAAAGATTCTCTCCGCTGCGGTACCTGAGATAAGAAGTGTCAGGATCATGATGGCTCCAGCGCTTCGCGCTGCGAAAGGGCATACACACAGCAACAACGTCCCTTAATGCTAGCGCCTCATATCCAACGCTTGTGGTGGTTTCAGTTGTAGCGAATACAGGGCGAAGCAGTCGCTACAAAGAGAGAGGGACGGCGTGCGTAGCCTTCTTGATAATTTTAAATAATGTCATTGCAGTGGAACTATATGTCCGATAATCGAACAATTTAATTAACCAAACAATGAAAATAACTTCTTGTAAAATACTACGTAACCGTCGCAACGCACGCACCACGCTTTCTGTGCGGTCAAGCTTGCTCTAAACATTCGCCACAGTGCATTTTCTGAAGGCTGCCCAGAGAAACCGACTTCTTGGCCTGACCGAAGAGTAGGTTAACACTTAAACGTCCATTAAGGTATCCATTGTAAATACTAATGCCAAGATTCATTGAAAACGTTATTTATTATCCAAAGAACACAATGCAACGTCAAAAGGTTTCCTTATACAACGCTGAAATTAAAATTATTTGGGGTAGGAATATACTTCCCTATGGGCCTTCGGTCGAAGCGCACCAGTGGGAAACTTTTGAAAGCATGGTATGGCATGAACGTGAACATTGCACGTAGAGCAAGCAATCTTCGTCATCTTGTCATTTTGTTCATACAAACGACACCAGAAACATTTGAAGGTTCATGGTCCTTCCGGAAAATGTAGTACAGCTGAAAGCGGCTCTTGGTCTGGTACATCAAGTTTTTTAGGCCACCTTGGAAAGCCTTCAGGGCATGTGCGTTGCTGCCTTTTATTTTCAACAGTATCCTTTCAATAATTCTCCCAGGATCTAACGCCTTGCTTGCAGTCGTGTGGTCATATTGTATTGCATCACCAATCGAGCGAGCAATTTATGCACAATGGTTCATCCTCTTCATCATCTTCCTCGCTGTCACAAAGTTTCTTTACATCATCAGGTAAGAAAATAATGCAGTGCTTCTTCAACTGTCGAGCGCGTTTTCTTTTAGAGAAAGAGAAAATCGCTGTTCTGTTGATTGGCGGCGTGGAAGGCCCGTAGGGAAGTATATTTCCGCTGCACAATTACAATTTCAAATGTTAAGTAACTTCAGTTCCTCGTTAAATTAGGATCTTAAAGTGAACCAGATAATAGCCCTGCACTTTAGGACATTCAGTAAATGCATTTACTGACCTTTCTCACTGCGAGAAATACATTCATCCAAGAATTGTTCGGCCAACGAGTAATTTACCATATTAAAGATTTCGTTTGGAGAAATCATTGCAGTGGTCACCCCATATGGTCCAGGTGCTGCAGGAGATAAATGCCTTATTACTTCCGTCAGTTCCGGCTACGGTAACCTCATCAAATTCATCACCTGCAGTTGCGTTCACAATGTGCAGTGGTATAGTTGACGTGAATCTATCTTGTAACCCTTTCGCAATATTTTCTACTAATTCAGGGAGTTCACGGGGAGAAAGAATTGCCGAATCAATATTTTCAGAGGGTGGTAACATCTTTCGAGAGCGTAAAAATCTAAAAAAGGCTGTTTTTATTTTTATCCGAAGAAAGATCTGTTGATATCGGAGTCATCTTTTGCTTTACGTATTGTGCGTTTGAAATCTGCTGCTATGAATTTATAATCACACCAATTTTTGGGGGAAGTCGGTTGACCAGAAGTTGTTGTTATTTTCCTCCGGACACGGCTCATACCCAATAGAGGGGATTGGCCGAGTAGAAGGTGAATTTTCTCGATGCTTACGGCATTGAGTCATTCCTAGGTGCGCTAATTAATGAATTATTGATTTGAAGTGCCAATTTGCCAGTAATGAAATATGTAATGCACGCGGAATTTAGTAAAAGATTCGTTTAGGCCCGCCCAGTGATATATTCCTGGAAGAGCAATTAAAACATCCCTGTGACTGTACCCCAGAGTAGTGGCTCCAAAAGAAAGAAGAACAGGTTCTGATAACTGCAGGCCCAGTTTTCGAAGAGGTGGTATTAGTATGCTTTTCCTGAATGTATTAAATCGGCGACAAGATAATAACAAATGACCAATCGTTTGCTCTTGATTACAGAAAAGGCACAAAGGGAATAGGCTAAACTTGTTCTATGGAGGTAAAAATTGAAAGAGGTAACGCGGCAACGAAATTTTGTGATGGCAACTTCCATCATGCTTCATTTAGACAGGTCGCTGCGACAGGGAAATAACCGGTGTTTGTACTCCGGAGAAGTTGTTTCCATGCAGCTTTTTGTCTTCTAAGCCCTTCATGCAATCTGCATTCCACCATGTGCTAAAAGATCCTGCTGTGACCGAGTTTAATTTAAAAGTTTTGTTTTTTAATGATCTTTTTAAAACCGCAGACAGGCTCATAGCCCTAATATCATCCTTCATGTCCATGCGAGGAATCAAAGTACCTTTTAAGTCTTTTTTCTAATTTTACATAATTGTCGAATGAGCCGACCTTTTCGGTGAAAAAGATATTCTAGGAAAATTAATGTCAAAACTAATAGGCAGTTGATCACTATTGGTAGCACAGTCTAAAGTTTTCCACGAACCTATACTTAAGGAGGAGCGAGAAAATGTCAAGTCTTTTGCCAATTTTCTGACGGTGGGGGGCGAGGGGTTAGGCATGTGAATGTTCACTATCATCATCACCATCACTTTGTGCATGCGCTGCATCCTCGAGACCACGAGAGTGGCAGAAGAAGACAACGCCACCCTGGGTCCGGACGTTTTGCACGATGGCGGACGGTGAGAATGCCAAGAACGCTCTCCTTTTTTGTCGGCTTCTAGATTATAATACCAACGTCGCTACTCGTTTCAGAATTTGGTAGCTCCTGTACAGAGACAGCTGCCCAAAAATGGTCGCATGCGTTTTAAATCCAATGGCTTCTGGACAGTGACACAGTGTTCAGTTGGGTTACGTTTACTTTTTCCTTCATGTGAACGTGTAGCGAAATTTGGTCAGTGTTGACAACTGTACTGACAAGTGGCGACCAATGCTAATTGATTATTTCTTCGTTTAGACTTCGAATTATTTTTCAGCGCTTGGCGCCCTTCTAGAAATAAGCGCTATGAAATGAATTTATTCATCTTTATTTAGATTTGAAGACGGGATTAAAAATCTGTGGTTACGCGTTGAAGTACGCGTGCGCTACAAGGTCGATATCGAGGCATCAGCCTTACTTTTAGGGGCGAAGCTCCTTAAAGCGGCACCCGTTCGTCCCTCGTCGTTGTCGTAGTCGTAGTGCGTAACCAGTCTTACGCTTTGACCTCCAAGGTGGTGCCGGTGGGAGATTTCTCCTGTGCGTTGTTGAACAATAAAAAATTCGCAGCGTGCGCGTTAACTAAAAGCCGAATTCTTCTGTCTCTCATTCCCCATTAGCAGCCATTGGCATGTTCCAGTAGGAAACGTTAAAAAAAAAAGCCGACTTCTGCTGTCTCTCATTCCCAGTAGCAGCCATTGTTTACCTCCAAGGTAGTGCCTGGTGAGATTTCTCCTGTGCGTGATTAAACAATAAAAAATTTGTTCAAAACGCCGTTGATTGATGAAATAAACCAACGAAAGACGCCAGATGTTTTCTAAAAGCAAAACGAAAAGACGCCAGATGTTTCTAAAGCAAAACGAAAAGACGCCGCTGCTTAACGAAAGACGCCAGGTGTTTTCTAAAGCAATGATTTTATAATCAAAACCATATCGCGATACAGGTTTGTAGTTGACGATGCTCGTTGCCGTCGGTGTGTGCTCGTATGGATAAGGATGCCGCTGCAACCAGTGCAAGAACCACTTAGCTTACATTTCACCGAGCCACAAAGCGGTCATAATGAAAGGACAACGGAAACCAGCAATAAAAGTTTGATAAAACATTTAATCAATCGTTTCACGTCATTTTTATCGGGCGAATTAACGGAAGAAATTTCACGGTTTAACCGATGATTACTTCCAGGAGCTTCGCCCAATCTCATCATCATTCACCTCGTGGATCTGCCGTCAATTTTTAATGTTGCTTTATAGAAAGCCACGTTATAACGCTCACTTGGAATGCAAGTCTTCGGATATTTCATGATTCTAGTGTCCCTAAAAGTCAAAAGCGGGAATGGCTGTATCTCACGCGCACGGGCCTGAGTCTTTAATAGGACCGTGAAATTTTGACACGAAAGTGTTTTATACCGTGATCCACGAAGACTTTAGTGACGTATTTGCGTCTCATATTCGATGTCGAAAAATTGTACATGATTAGACGCAAGGAATATGTCCGTCAACGGTAGTCGAGCCCATGACCCACCTCGGGCCACGATAACAAATGCAAGGCACGCTATCCACTGCGCCACGGTCGCACTCTCTCGCTCCTATACAAAGGCGCCTTTTATACCTTACACTTTTCTATAAGAGGGCTCTTGCTCAACGGGTTGGTGTCGGCGTCTGGGAGCGGTACAGTAAAAACCGCCAGGCCTGCGCAGAAGGCGCAGCACAGCCACAGCGAAAGCTGGGAGAGCGGCCTTTAGCCTTTTTTAAACACTCTTGGGGCAACTACTACAAGCCCACTTGCATGGCACCCACTACGCTATAAATCATAATAATTTTTGTGTAGTGGGGAAGCGTCTACTATGCCATTCTTCGTCATTCTTCAGAAAAGCGCGGTGCCCGCTACACTCTTGTAACGAATTATGTGCACTTTGTTGATGCTGTGGCTGACGACGATGAAGAATTATGCCTCAGGCTTTTGTAATGGGTTGGAGCATCGAACGACCCACTCGTTACGCAATTCGCATTGCGTGACGCCTGGTTCTTACTTTACTGCTCTAAAACGCTTTACAACACACGTTAACGCGATTCCTTACCCGATATGAAGCCTGCCTAGGGTCAGTTTGCACCGCAGTTTCAATGATGGCTTTATTCCCATGTATTAAAGAAAAAAAAGCAGTGGCGTAGCTCAGTGGTAGAGTGCTGGGCTGCCACGCAGAGGACCCGGGTTCGATTCCCATTCTGTCACAGGGGTTTTTTATTTATTTAGTTTTTTTCTTATTTCGTGCGATATTGGTTACGGACACCGGCGGCGGCGGCGGCGGACAACTACGGCGCAGAAACGACCCTTGTTGTGATCTCATAACAGCTTTCGCTGTAATACATCATGACTGTGGACTCGGTGCTTATAGCTCCTGCAACACGTCGTTGCTATGCGTCCGTCCCATTCGGCCCCTTCCAATAGGAGACGTGACTGTTGTCAACGCCTTCACACACCGCGATGTGGCGACCTTAGTCCAAGCGTCGGCCTCGCTCATAGCACCCATCCATACCAAAAATATCTCGGCGACGCCGGCCTGCCTCAACTCGCTGTGACACCGCGTTCCCCGCTTACGCTCGCCCCGAGAAAGAAAAAAAAAAACGCGGCCGGTCTACAGGGCAGAAACGACGCGCATTGCATTTCCCCCCTAGTCCGGCCTTGGTGTTCAATGCGGGATGCCGACCTTAGACCAAGTACTGCGTTCAGTCAGCGACGATCTTCGGGCCGTCACACCACTTAGTCTGCTTACGCGCTCACCCTTAACTATTACAGCTACCACAAGGGTTTGATCATTGATCATGGTCGTTAGTCGTCGGAATAAACATGTACCACCAAGCGCAAACGTAATTGACATTGTACACGCACTCTTATATCAATGTACAGTGAAACATTTAACTACTTCGTTAAGGACACGTTTTGCTTTTCGTGATATAGTGATTCCTTTGACGGAGGGATCAATTATGTTTTGTTTTTTTTGTTTTTTTCATCTAAACAAGGTTATGCTGATTTATACTGTCGCAGAGTAATGTAGCAGATGGCTGCTGCTTTGCTCTGTGACATTCATTACCTTGAAAAGCGGGGAGAGTTCTCGCCCATTTAAATATCGTGTTCACGTTGCTCAACATTCGCACCATCCAAGCAACTGTCATTTCTCGTAATACTGATAAAGCAACAAAGTCAGACTGGCCATTCCGCCTTATTCGGCTAAAATGTTGTCTTGCCACTGGCGCTTGCGCGCTCCTTTTCGCCTTTTCAAACGGCTTTCCTCGTTAGCGTAAAATTGGCGAGCTTCTATGTTTGAAGTCGGCTCGACATTCGGGAAATAAATGTAATTTAGCGAGGCGTGCACAATGTCTTGGACTACAGAACAATTTACCAAAGCCGCTGTAACCTTCTGTGACGTCGCGCCTGTTGAGACATCTAGAGTGGAGACGATTGCCAAAAGCCGAGCTCGCACTCCGTATATTCTGGATACCACGCATCACGGTTCACGTGCTGGGCCACGCTACAGTGATTGACGTTGGGTGATTTAGGTAACCCCGGTGTCAGCTGTTGGTTAGGACAAATCTATTCGGAGGAGGCCGGAGTTAGAGTCCGCAGAATGGCACTCCGCGACACAACGGGAATTGAAATCGCTTAACCCGAAAGAACCCGACGGTGACATAATAATCACGTCATGTCAAAGAGGATTTATGCGTGCCATCTCCGGCAATAAACCACACAAGAATTTGTTTCTACGTTCAGGTTTAGATATTCAGGCCATTGAGCCCATTCGATTTGTCGTTTCACTTTCCTGACACTTAGACGAGCCCCCGCGCTGGAGTACTGAGGAGCGTCCAAATTCAAAGCTGCCT
The DNA here is from genome assembly GCA_030522465.1 of Rhipicephalus appendiculatus. Classification (NCBI taxonomy): domain Eukaryota; kingdom Metazoa; phylum Arthropoda; class Arachnida; order Ixodida; family Ixodidae; genus Rhipicephalus; species Rhipicephalus appendiculatus. The sequence goes on from JALIZH010028122.1 coordinate 539,875, forward strand.
TTCTCCCCCTTTTTTTTTCTCGAATAAATATATTCACTCATAAAGTGAATTACTTGATGAGTGAATATATTTACTCATCAAGTAATTACTCATCAAGTAATTCACTCATCAAGAGAAATACTTGCTTAATTATTTCGTACTGTACACATGGCGGCAAATTCAGCTTTTCAGAGTTTAGCCTAAAGGCCCTAAAGCATTGCTGTGCGCTTTATTTTCACACGTTTCAGATACAGAGAAAAGCTTCGTGAGTTCGGTTGAGGCCACTCAGAGCAGCACAAGTAGCTCAGGCAGCGCAGGCAGCGCAAGCAGCGCAAGCAGCGCAAGCAGCGCAATCAGCACCACGGCGGCCGATGCCTCGCAGAGCACCTCCGTGCAGAGCGAAGTCAGCACTGTAACGTGAGTAACGCAAAATTATGGGCGTCAATTGAGCATTAACTTCTTTCCATAACTCCACAATAAAGTTGCTTCTCTCTCTTTCTCTCTCATTAATTATATCCACACCTGCAGATCCTGCAAGCCGGGGTAAATCTTTCTTGCGCGAGTGGGGTGATTCTGTTGAATATGACACCACGCTCAAGATGGTATGAATCAGTCTGAACGGCGCTATAAACTGGTAAAGCTAGCTGATATTTGCGTGAACGTATATTATTAGGATGTGGTGTATATTCACTACAAGAGGCGCCAGAGAGCGACGTATAGGAACAACGTCGTACATACTCAATGCTGCTTGCCGTTTGGAATTTGTTCCCGCGGTATGCTACTTTCGAGCTGCCCTGCAGTCATATTGTATTGTCCAAGCTCTTAACGGTGCGGCCACCGTGGGTTCGTTACGAATAAGCAGGTCACATGCATCTGGATCTCTGTGGCGTTTGTTTTTGTAGTTTGATCAATAGAAAGCACGTAAATCCCACGTTCTAAATCTCATTTTTCACAACCCAGAAATACTGTTTCGATGACCGATAGTCCGCACTGATAAAAGAAGGTTATGTGCGAAATTGCACTTAAACAACGTACATAATCTTGAAGTACCAACTATATTTTTATTGGGAATAAACTGAGCACGTGCTGACAAATAGGTCTGATCTTTGAATTATCCATAAGAGAATGTTTCAGCCACTCAGGATGCGGAATATGTAGCGCCACAGACATGGACAGCATTGCACGGTGAAGGAAGAAAAAAAGTCAGGAGAGACATCGAGCGGCGCTGGCAGCAAGGCTAGCGTGAGGGACGCAGAAAAAAAAAAGCAGTTGGTTTTAGGCTCCGGCGCTGGAAGGATGTGTCCAGTCACGCTTTTATAATGTACTCCAATGGTAAGTACATCATTACCAAGCCGGCTGATCAATGTTTCGTGAGAGATGTTTTGTGAACTCGGCGCCTGGAAAAGAAAGCGGAAATCAATCGCTCATTCTGTGGGACGTCAACTTTTACAGGGGTACCGACCCAACGAAAGACGATGAGGACACTTATCCAGACGAAGTTGTTCCCGATCATCTGCTGCTGCATCCTAGCCCTGTTCATCCTCATGATCATCCTTATTATCCTTGTCTGCAACATCTACGTCAGTGAGTAACGGTATTTTTATACGTATTGCACTCTCCCCATACAGCTTCTCACTTATAGTATTCGTAGTACCGCACAGGTAGCACAGGTACACGACTTCGTCCGGAAGCGTATCAAAACCTAAAAGTGGTCATGCAGTTGAGCGTCACCTGATTTTGCCGGCTACTGTGGTGTTAAGCACCCTAATTGGGTTTACGCAATTTGCCTTGGCGCCACTTTTAAACTGCAAGCGTTTATTTCGGGACCAAAGCCACTTTGACTGTTTCTATCGAGCTATCTAGCCGCCTGCATCTGTGTTCTATAGTGTTGTCCCATCAACTTCGTATATCCCAACATTAGCGCAGGAGGGCATGAGTGTATGACGACGGCAATTCAAGCGTCAAGACATGAAAAAGGTGACATGTCACGTGTGGCGTATACCCGCAGCCCACGGTATGCGGGTGTGCGCCACAGGGAATTCACAGCCTATATCAACCCGGGAAAAACCAAATATGCATTGGAAAGATTATTAGACAGTTTGCATGGGTTAAAAAAAATTACACCATCTCCCTCTAAAGGGAACCATGTGTAGATGCGAAGCAGCGGGCGCTAACGCTTACGCTGGCGGCGGCGTTGACGCTGGCACTCATCGCAGCGTTGCGCAGGAGAGAAACCTGGAGAGGCGCAAAGCACGCAGTGATGGACTGGTGTTTCCTACTGGAACATGCCAATCGCTGCTAATGGGCAATGAGAGACAGAAGACTCCGACTGGACACAGAGACCCGCAGTCCGCTTTTAGTTAACGCGCACGCTGTGAATTTTTATTGTTCAACAACGCACAGGACAAATCTCCCACCGGAACTACCTTGCAGGTCAAGATCCAGTGCCATATATACGGGGGGGGGGGGGGGCCAGTGAACGGTTGTGCAGCGCGAGCTGCCGGTTTTTTCAAACAAGAAACTCGCTAGCAGACGCTGCCTGCGACGGCGTCGCGAGGCCGAGAGAGGGGAAGCATAAGAGAGGAGAGAGAGGGGGGGGACGCGCATGCGCAGTCGGGGTGTGGACGCCGCTGAAAGGGATGCCTAGAGGAGAGAGGGGGGGCAGGGGACGCGCATGCGCAGTGAGGGTGTGGTCGCTGCGGGGCGGGATGCCGAGAGGGGGGAGAGGAGGTTTTAATTTTTATTTTGTTAAAGGGTTGCGCATGCGCAGTAAGGGTGGTCACGCCGCACACCACCACCACCACAGGATTGAACTTCGCCTTAAGCTGCTTTGCATCTAAAAGAGGAAGACACACCGTTTATTACAACTGGATATTTTAATGCCACATAAGAACGCGGAAAAACATGATGCATCGACGCCTAGCCACATGCCATTTGGTACAGATCGTGGATTAATATAGTGAGTCAGCAGTTTCCTTTCAGCTGTTGCCACGGTACTGATATAACCTTAGCTGGGGTTGCAGTGTTGCCTATTCGCCTTACATAATGTACTGAACACTGAACTTTGCATATCTTCTTCTATTGCACAAGTTATAGTCTAGCGTTGCTCGGTTTAGCAGGAATACGCCATTGATCCCTGCTAACACTTGGCTTCGATGTAAGTAATGAATATGCTCTAACGCGAGCGCCTACGTTGCGTCAGACAGTATGCTACCTTTGACGCACGAATGTAGTCGACGTGCCCGGTAATGCCACGATGGGCTTACAACTACTTAAATTACACAATGGCTTCAATACACCTCGTAAAATTCGGTCAAAGCCAAGAAATGCGGCATAAGCGGCTAATCTCTCACTACTTTGCATGAAATTGGCTCCTACAATGGCACAATTTTCAACTGGAGCATGTTATAACTCACATAGTTCGACGGTGTCGCACGCACAACAGCCGGCACCAGCGAGCGGGAAGAAATACGGCCCTTGAAGTCGCACCGGTGACACCCGTTTTTGTGTGAGCCATTTTCTAATAGTTTATGCTCTACCATCGTGCGCTTGCCGGCGATCAGCTGTTTCCGGTATGACAATGCTATCTTTTTTTGCGCTCTGCTCCGGCGCTTCCCGAATAAAGTGGCGAGACATCGGCACGGCCACGGCGGCCGCCGCCACGCCGTCTTCTCACGTCTCTCTCCCTCGCTACAAAGAAGTTTGCAGCTATAACGTGGCAGCAGAAAGCACAGGAGCGGGTTGATTGGCGGAACATGGGAGAGGCATTTGCCTTGCAGAGGGGGTAGTCAGGCTGATGATGATGATGATCATGATGACGTCATAAACAGAATAAATGGTTTTACAACTACAGCTGCAATAGTATTAGAAAGAAGTATCTTTTTTTTAAGTTCCACGAACAATACTGAACAACTAATTCTGATGTGTTGTTGTAAATGAAGGTGTTGCGACATTCTGTTGCCAGTGTGGCCCTGGCTGTCCATTTCTTGGTGGGTTTCATACTCTGTAACAAACCGTATTCACACCAAGGTGGTGTAATTAATAATACTGGGAGTGTGCAGTATGACAAACAGCAGAATTCTTGTTTAAACAACTTTCATCTCTATATTGTTTTCTTTTTCCAGCTGAATACGATAATGATAGCGGTAAGTGCTTTCTGAACGTTCCTCTGTAGACGTCGTTGACTTGTCGCAGTTTAAGTAAAGGTGGGAGGACCTCGTCAGGCGCCAATGCCTTTAGTCCTCTCTCTCCTTAGTGTAACTTTGTGCGCTTGAATAAAATCAATCAATTCAACTCAATTCAAATTTTACAATACATTTCATTAGGGTGTCAAAGATCTAACTGAGAAAGCGAAGAAAAAGATCGTGCTACTCGTGTACACTCGTGTACACAGTTAATTTAGTTTCGATTGCTACAATCAAAACTGTAATAAAAATACGTAAGCAGGAGCAGAAGGCATTTTGAATGAAAACATAACCATTTAAATCAGCTAGCAAAAAAAAATATACTGCTTGTCCCTCAACTGAACTGTGACCGATATGCAATAAGCTTTCGTCATGTAACACTAAGCCATCACCTCGTCCCCTTTATTTGAAAACTTGGCGCTTGATATCTTCAAACAAGTGGTGTACAGCCGCCCATTCTTTTAACCTGAACACGCGAGCATCGACCGCCGAGTCTGTAAGCACCTGTTCCGGGCGTCTTGGTGTCCGGTTCCCGGAACAGCCTAGCAGAAGACAGCTGCGCAGGACTGTTCATGGCAGGCATGCACGTATTCTCGTTCATTTCGCCGCTGTGCTCCGTTAAACGACGCTTATCGACTGGGCGGTCGACGGTTCGCGCGTTCAGGTTAAAAAAATTGGGCGGCTGTACATTCTGCGCGAGACACTGCAGAAATGCTGGTATCAACGAAACTTGAGGCTTGAATTGTAGGTTAAAAAACCGGAACAAAGCAACAGAACGCTTAGGACGTTTTCTTTTGCGCATGCGTTGAAATTCGGCGCATGTGGTGAAAAGCACTTTTCAGCTTGCTGGTCAGATATACACGGCACTTGAAATTTAGTGCCTACGCCTTTGGTCTATCCAAATGCTTCCACGTCGTCCTTGTATTGGATGCGCGGTCGTAAGCAGCACTAGGCAAAAGTAGCAACAGACAACATTCACGTGAGCTAAGAATCCATGACATATTTTATTGTTTCTGCGACTGGGAAATTTGCGTTTAGATGGAAGGCGCAGGCTGCATTGCATCGATGCTTCAATTTTTTTAACGTGACAATCATTTACAATTTCAAGTAACAGATATGTCGCTTGCACCAGTCGATTTCCCATTTTGTTATAGATCGAACTTTCATAATATGAGCAACAATTAACTCAGTAGCTGTCTACATGCATTACATCTACGTATCACATATACTTAAAGAAATTGAAGATTCCTGCCAGATCAAGCCGCTTTTGGAACACTTGCTTCTTCTGCATTGCAGACACAACACCATCGGTGACGTACAAACCGGGCGGTACTTCGCCAGGTACAAAAAGTAAGAAATCGTTTTTTTTTAGTTTCCTTTATTTCTGGCTTAAACTGCGTAATTAAGAAGCTCCGACGGAGCAACAGCAAACGGAGAAAGGAAGAACTTATGGGCGTGATGTGGGATCGTGTGTCTAAGTAAAATATTTGTATTACTTTAAATGTTTAAAGAAGTGTTATGTGCGTAGCATTGATATAGATATTGTCCTATTTAAGGCACAACGCAGGGTTTGTTTTACAAGAGAATCGACATTTTGGGCTAGTTTGTTTTAGTAATATCTTAGAAACCTTACTACCTTTGGGTTCTACATCTACGATCCACCCTTGGAAGCAAAAAAAAAAAAAAACGAGAAATCACGAGTTTGTTGTCGGACAGAAGAAATGTCGAAAAGAGACATCAGATAAAAATCATTTCTGCTCGTAGCTCCTTATAGAAATATGTCGGGCAAGAGCATTTGCATAACATAGACTACGGTTACATGTTACATGAAAAAACACCCGAACAGGGACAAAAAGCACGCTACTGTCAGCGTAAAAGGGCTATGTTCCTAGTCTGGAGGCTGACTTAGATATATGCTATTGCAAGTGTTACAACAACACACAAAACATTTACTTCTCCGATTTCTGTGTGGACGCCCTTGCGCAGCGATGTCTTCTACATTCTCCATGATATTTGCACATAATTTCATATATAAAAAAAGGGCTCCAGCTTGAAAATATTCGACTTGACCGTATGTTTTAAATGCGAATGCATTTCTTAGTCGGGCTATGTCAGGCATCCGGCGTTGTCCGTTGTCCGGCGTTGTCCGCGGCGCTCTCTCTCCTCCCTGCGCCCCACTCTCCCGTCCGCTCGCTCGCACGTATATATATATATATATATATATATATATATATATATATATATATATATATATATATATATATATATATATATATATATATATATATATATATATATATATATATAAATAAAAGAAAAAAATAAATAAAAAAAATTAAAGAAATAAAAAAGTAAAAAAAAAATAAAAAAAATAAAAAAAATGAAAAAAGCAAAAAAAAAGCGAAAAAAAAAGATGCTGCGCCGTGCTCCCGACCGGGCTGCAGAAATTAGGCGCCTTTTCCTTCTTCGAACCACAACCACCATATATAAATGGAGTGAAGCGCGCGCGAAATGCATTCGCATTTCCTCACGATTCCCTTCGGGGAGGTGGTGGCATTTTTTTTTTCACATAGAAAATCACGGTTATTCGAATTGGGGCGTATTTTCCGTTTTCTCTTAGCCTGTGCTTTGTCACAAAGCACCCTGCAACGCATAGTTAAAATCAAATGGAGACACCATTCCAAAAATTGAACCATTAATGCGATCACGAGACGCAAAGCAGCGCGTTAAGTATACTTTGATTGATTTTTAATTATTTGTAATGCCTTTCAGCTAATGTCGGGCCGTTACCGAGAGCGAATATCCGAGTGTACATATTAGAGTAAACAGCGTCTGTGGGAAAAAAATCACGCAAAATTTTTCGTTAACAATTCCAAGAATTATTTCTGCTGTTGATTATTACGTTCACGTATGCCGGTCTCGAAAAAATATCCCGAGTACCTTCTACCCATAACTGTGAATAAGGTATTTCAACAAACACAGAAATTTAAATTTTGTGCAGGTTTTAACGGAACCCCTAAATTTTATAATAGATATACTTGTAGAGGCAGTCTTTAACTCTGAACTTATCGTTATCACTACCTTCGAAGTGGCCACAATTTCTGTTCTAAAGTGGAGAATCAGAAGACTTGCTCCAATAGTATTGCCCTGAAATTCATGTGAATAGAATGGTTTTCTTCCAATCATTTTTTAGATGATTTTTTTAAATAGGCCACATGCTTGTATATCACCTTTGTTATAAAGCGAGGCTGACATTGTGGCGTAAAAAAGAAGTGTCAGCGGAGATAATTTCATTGCTTTCACAGCTATAGCGATCCCTTCATTTCTCGGCGCAGTCATGCAGATGAGCCTTCTTTTGGCAATAAAACACTTAAGGTCTCCCAGAGTTTATACTGATAGAAATAAGCTACGAATCAACTTTAAAACGCTGCACATTATTTTGTATCTATCTAAATATCGGATAGGTTGGTTCCTCTCCGAACCTCATTTGTGAACTGCAGATGTGGCCATGGTTCCACTATTGGTGTACATATTGTTGTTTGTATTATTCATTCACGCTTACGATTTTAGTGTTTCGAGTTGGTAAATGGAAGGCATCGCAAAATCAACCGTAGTAAATACGCTTCGCCATTCATGTCCTCACACGTGTACTCCTTCTTTCTTGGGACAAGCTGACCACACTAAAAAGGCGTGATATCCGCGATATACTATCACAGCTGCGACAGAAAGCGGGCAATTGACAGTTGAATCTGAGCAATGAGCTGTGCAATACAATTCACCGCAAATGGAATACGGGTAGTATAAATTACCAGTAATACCGCACATTCCCAATGCCCCAGCCTGGCTGAAGAAAAATGGGAAATAACGCTCATGTTCGAGCTTTCTCTTTAGGACCAAGCAAGCTTCTCTTATTTGGGCGTGCTGCTGCAGTACTAATAATCATGGTTTGCCGAAAAAAAAAACACGAAAGTTGCTTTCTTAGATGAAGTTGTAACGTCGCATAGCAGTTACTATTGTGCCAAAAGCGAAAAATGCTTTGGCCCGAAGTAAAGGCTGCTTCACACCGGCGACTAGCACCGGTCGCGCGACCAAGTTAGTCGCTTTGCGACTGGTCGCAAACAGTCGCAAACAGTCGCTTCTGTAGCAAAGCGACTGCTTTTGCTCAGTCGCTCGCTGAGCGACATTTCAGTCGCGCGACTGCAGTCGCAGGACGGTTGGAACCAATCAATGAAGCCCAGAATGGACGTCAGCATTTGTTTGCAACCGGGCTCGTCGCTTTTTCCTTTCTTTTTTTATTGCGCTCCCTTGGCTCACTGATAACGATATCCGGACGTGACTTTCTGGGTTTGCGACTTCCGGTCGCTCGCATGCAGCCTCTGCCGGTGTGAACATCGGTCGCTTTCAGTCGCTTTTTTGGTCGCCAGTCGCAAATGGTCGCGCGACCGGTGCTAGTCGCCGGCGTGAATCCGCCTTAACGGTGGGCACAAAAGATAACTTACTACATGGTCTCGCCAACATAGCGCGAACTAATGTCACTGGATTCTGCAAAGTACCGCAACGCTTTGCAATGCTCCGCCGCACCACCGATCGGTAAATGGACATCGCATGATCCCTTTACTTCTTAACTGTTTGTGCCAGGCCTTGAAAAACACGCTTGGAAGACGCACTCTCCGCGTTTTTGCGCAGTCGATGTGGTCCGATTAGGCGCATTATGTAAGTTAGGGCGCGTGCATCTTTCGTGTATACAAATATTCAGATAAATCGCTTAGTGTGCACCTTCTGCGATTGCGCCGAATATAACGCGATAAATTTCAACGCGCGAGCGATGCGAACGCGGCTGCGGCACTTACTTTTTCTGATGGCCATTTCAATTAAGCGTCGCAGAAGGTGTAACTTATGCTCACATGCACATGTCGCTCAAAGCAAGTCGGTGTGTCTGTCTCTCTCAACCACTTGCAAAGCCAGAGTGTACTTTGGTGTGTTCGACTTCTCCTACCCCCCCCCCCCCCCTTAAATCTTTACATTAGTGTGCATGCATAAATGCGCACCGACATATGGGGGGGGGGGGGGGATCAATGGAATAGCCGAATTAAATTTGTGGCTACGGCTCCGGTCAGAACGTTAGCTTTGCGCGTTTTATGTCTTTATTACCCATTCTCGTTCTTACCGTTATACAACGAATCGTTTCGGGAATAGCACATAACTATGATAGCCTTCTCTGTAGGTGCCACAGAATTGAATTGTCTTGATATCCCAAGTGTCCTGATAGAATCATGAGGGGGGTGGACATTAGAAGACAAAAGAAAAGAACAAGAACAACACGAAGATAATGAATTGCACATTAGGTTACGAAGATGACAGCTGGAAAGTGGTGGTGCGCGCTCGCAGACAGATATTTAAAACATGACATCATACCTCGTCATCTATGAAATGCGAACGGCATAACGCATATTTTAGAGTTCACACAAAATGCGCGTGATGTTAGATGCGGTATCTGATACGTTTATGTTTGCTATTTGAGACGCTGATATGCTTTAAAGAGGGCTTCTTGAGCCACATGCTAGAAACCGCGTCATCCGTGACTAAAGTGTTGACCCACATTAATTTTAAAAGACTAAAATTATATTAACCTGGTGTTTCTTGTGACCCGCACTTCAATAAAGATATTAAGAAACCTTAGACAGTGCAACGGAAAGCAGTTTCTTTATACAGGGTGTTTCAAGAAATGTGTCCACTATTTTTCAAAAATCAGCAAAATGTGGTATTTGCTCGCTGTCTTCACAATTGCTTTTTCTGTAGCGGCAGGCATCTTAAGCAGGCTGAAGAGATGATTTGGGACAGTAATTAAGAAAGTTAAATTAATTAACGTTTTAATTAGCGGACTTAGGTGCTTAAGTCTAAAGGGATAATTGAAGTCCTTCAACCAAATAACCCATTTCAGCTTTCAGATTTCCAAAAAAGTGGCCCGTATTAATTATTGTGGCGTAATGAAATTCAGGCAAATTCAACGGCAAAACCGAAACCCAAGCACCGATGAGCGCAAGAAGCAGACGACTAGATTGACGTCACTGTTCAAGACAACGGTTACAGAGGTGCAGTGCTTCTCCGTTCGCTCGCGTATGTGCGTCATGCGTGCTACTACTGCAAGCGCAGCCCACACACCTACACAACGAAGTCGGTTGATGGTTGATATAACGACGTTGACTCATTCTGGACGCCTCAGACGAATATGGCAGTTGCGCTCTTCCGCGTTTCGGTTTCGGTTTCGCCGCTAAATTTGGGAGCATTTCATTACTTCGTAATTATTCCTAGAGGCCGCTTTTTCGAAATCTAAAAGCTGAAATGGGTTCTTTGCATGAAGGACCTAACTCCGCTAATTAAAAAGTTAATTAATTTAATTTTCTTAATTACTGTCCGTAATCATGTCTTCAACCATCTTAAGATGTCTGCGGCTGCAGAAAAAGCAATTGTGAAGACAGCGGCCAAATACCGCATTTTGCAGATTTTTCAAAAATAGTGGACACATTTCTTGAAACACCCTGTATATAATGCTTACGAGAGAAAAACGACTCGCCAACAACGCTAATGGCCGATAAATAACCTGCATGTTTTAAGAGCGACTGTCAGGTTGAGATTTTTACATCCCCCGCTCTATTCTCCTAAACCTAAAACACCAGACCTGAAGCTTTATTAGACGCAGAATTTCTAAACAAGTGAGACAAACATATACTTAGTCTTGGCCTTACATCGCGCGTACTACTCTTTTGATGTTTGTTTTTAGACAATCAATGAATGAAACTCGTTACGCCTTAAAGCATTTTGTGATTGTAATCCTGACTCTCACAACTACGTATCTTTCCATTCATAAATATAAAAAAAAGGAACTGTTGTGATTGTCTGATTTTCCATTTATCTTCCTGGTTATGCTCTGCATTATCTTGCTGTCATATAAGTATATTTATTTGTTATGTTATGCTCAATTGCTTCCCCATGTGTTTATTCATTTTCTTTTTTGAGCGAATTTACTTTGTCAATAGGCTTTTGTTATATCCCAAGCTTGGTATATTGACCGTAGTAGGGTGTAAAATGGAAATTTGGATCTTGGTTGCATATGCTTTTCAATCACTTTAAATACCCGAAGACTGCTGAGTGCATTTGAATTATTATACTAATTATGGTATTGTCAGCAATAGGAAGCTTACTTTATTCATCCCCCGCCCCCCTTACCACTCGCGCGACAAGACTAATTCCAGATATTTCAAATATTTTATTCAATTTCTTACGATAGTAAATTTTACAATTCAATCCGAATCGTGCCAGAGATTACCTCAGAACGTTCTTTTACATGCAAGATTGCACTTTATTATAGAATATACTACCATGACTTTACCACGTCATTACTGTTGCCCTTCTCCTATAATGCTTTATGAAAGTAGTTCAAGGGATCAACTCAAATTTTTATACAGCAAATGAGTATCCTAATCACTATAATTGATGAACCTCTGCCATCTTACTCCCAAAATCGCGAATCCAGCAAACGACAGCACTGGAGGCTCAAAACCGAGCACTGGGAAATATCCTGGTGGCAAGCGTCCCGGTCGCGGCCATCGTCCTGGCGGCAAGCATGTTCCAGGTAACACGCCCAGTAGCGGGTGCAACACCGGTAACGTAAATGTTAATAGTGTCAGAAGAATTCGAGGTAGTGGCCACCTAACCAGCAGCAGAAATATTGATGCTAGCGGACACGTGCCTAGTTTTGGACGCGTTCCTGGCAGGAGACACTCTCTAAGTAGCGGGTATAATCCAAAAATCCACACGGGAACGGATCAGAGGTATAGTGCTTATCTCGGCGCGAAATGACACCCCAATAAAGACAGGACTAGGCGCTGTTTTAAAGAGTAGCTGTGGCATTCCGGTGCAGGAACTATCGTAACCTTTTTTTCATACTGTCAGTGGGCTCGCAGAGCATTATTGTTCCATCTTTACCTTGTTTAGCAGTGAATTTTCTTTGTTTGAATGCGCCCCTATTATCAGTGTGCTCGGTCGATCAGGTCGTGGTGGTTGCTGCGCATGGTGTAGACTACGCATCTCCTTCTCATACCTTGTCGGTATAAAGAGTGGAGTGACGCTATAAACGATGTCACTTGAGAGTCGCGCCTTGTTCTGTCTTCTTTCGTCGGGTGTCGTTTCGCTCTAAAAAGTCACTATACATTCAAGCCAACTAGCCCACCAAAGTAATGTGTTTCATAGGCAGTCTACACGTACCTTGTAGGTTTCTTGTAATAAGTGCTGGACGAGCACCAGCATTGGACAAAATCCACTGCTGCAAATAGCAATGAACAATATCCCGAAGTAGCACGCAATGTTGGCACAACGTTGAAGCGACTTTCTCGATGTTGCGGCAACTTGTTGTAAACATTTGGTGCTACTACGGATCCTGCCGATGGATGTGCCGCTAGTTCAAGATAGAACTTAGGTGATAATTCAGTTCTGGGGCTGTACACGCAAAAACCAACGTATCATTATGAGGTACCTCATAGTGGCAGGCCGTAGTGTAATTTCGACGGCATCAAGTAATATAACTAACCAGTTAAAGTGTGACGGCGTGTCGTATATTGTCCCTTACCGAAATGAGCACCATTTCTGGAAATCGAACTTAATGCTTGCACGCCCCGGATGTTCAATAGCGCCATAGCCCAAGGTGGTGGCCACGCTCCTGTTAGCGCCCCCCATCCCGGTCACCGTCGACGTTCCACAGTCCAGTCCCACGTGGAGGTTGCGTGCCTCGTGCGATACCTTTTCGTAGTGGCAGACATACACCATGTAGCAAACACTTCAGTAGCGGTGGACTTGTGCCACCTGTTGCTAGGCTACGGTGTTTTGCGTCTAGGATGCAAGATATGAAGGTAAGGCATAATACAGTGCGTAATTCATGAATAACTTAATGAACTAAGCGCTTCTTATACCTTTTAACATACAGCATACTACGGTATTGCATTGCGGACAATTGGCATTGACTGATATTTCTGAAAATCACGACTTGCGCTTAGTAACCCACGTGCTACACACCTTACCCCACAACCATTCAGACACGTCGATGGTTTTCCTCAGGTGGTGGTAACGTACCAGGTAGTGGACACGTTCCTGGCTCCGGAAAAGTTCCTGGCCACGGACACGTTCCAGGTGGAGAACACGTGCCTGGTACGAGACCTTTTCCTGGTGGTAGACATATGCCACATGACGGGCACGTCGCTAGTGGCGGACGTGTCCCAGGTGGTAGTAGGCTATGGGGGGTTTACGAGTTCCGAACAATACATCAGAGGGCATATCCGAGTGGATGATTCTTGATTCATTTTAACCAGCTAAGGTTCTTAAACTCCTATTTTAAAGGCGTGGTGCCATCAAGTTTGGAAGCTATAACAAGCCTCTTGTGCGTTTCCTCTGTATACAGGGACACTCCACACGAAGGGTCGGACGCAGGAAAAGTTTTGAATATATTTCAAGTCAATTCCAAAGTGTACCTAAATGCGCATTCTCCCGATCGAGACCCATCGCTAGGGCATCAAAACTGACGTAGCTCTATAGGAAGGGCAACTAAAGTTGTAGTTACGTCATACCAGATCTGCATTGACGTAAGTGACCTCCGGACCTCCGCCACCTCCACAACGTACGTACTGATAAAGCATCGGTTCCTAGCCATCGCAACTGTCGGCGCGTTTGTTTTGCTGGTGCTTGTGTGGCAAGTGTGCCAGAGCAGACGACACTCAGCTTGATGTGCGTCATAGCCTTGTGTGGTCACGTGACCAAGCCTATTAGGCTGCTACATCACGGCCCAACTCCGCACCTATAAACCGAAACAGAAAGTTGCCCACATCAATAGGGCGATATTAAATTATTTAGCGAATATACATGAATCTTGGTGCGTGTATAATGCTTCTTAGAACTATAAGAAACTCTTGCAGCAAATAACGCGCGAGCCACAATTTGGGTGGCACCACCTCTAAAGCACACTGCCGTTCTGTATTAGAGTATATTGACAGACTCGCATTTCCGACAATGCAAACTTGCGCTCAATAACCGTGGCCATATACCTGGTAGCGAACATGTTCCTGGCCATGGAAACAACCCCGGTGGAGGAAACGTGCCCGGTACGAGACCTTTTCCTGGAGGCATGCGTATCACAGATAGCGGACACGTCCCTAGATGAGGACATGTCCTTAGTTGAGGAGATATTGCCTGGCATTTCGGACAATGAAATCTCGCGCTCTATAACATTCATGCTCCAAAGCAGTCCCACAGCCATTAAGCCACCACTTGCGGTTTTCCTCAGGTGGTGGCCACGTACCTGGTGGCGGACACGTTCCGGGCCACGGACAGGTGCCAGGTGGAGGACACGTGCCTGGTACGAAACCTTTTCCTGGTGGCAGGCAGATAGCGCACACGACCCTAGATGAGGACACGACCCCAGATGGAGACATTCACTATCATTTCGGGCAATGAAGACTTGCGCTATATAACCGTCATGCTCCAAAGCTGCCCCACAGCCATTAAGCCACCACTTGCGGTTTTCCTCAGGTGGTGGCCACGTACCTGATGGCGGACACGTGCCAGGTGGAGGACACGTGCCTGGTACGAGACCTTTTCCTGGTGGCAGGCAGATAGCACACACGTCCCTAGATGAGGACACGTCCGTAGATGGAAACGTTGACTGGCATTTCCGGGCAATGAAAACTTGAGCTCTATAACCTTCATGCTCCAAAGTTGCCCCATAGCCATTAAACCACCAAGTGCGGTTTTCCTTAGGTGGTGGCCACGTACCTGGTGGCGGACACATTCCCGGCCATGGCCACGTGCCAGGTGGAGGACACGTGCCGGGTAGGAGACCGTTTTCTGGTGGAAGGTATTTCCCAGATAGCGGACACGTCCCTAGATGAGCACACGTCCCTAGATGAGGGGACACTGACTGGAATTTCAGGCAATGAAAACTTGCTCTCTATAAAATTCATGCCTAATAGCTGCCCCACACCCATTAAGCCACCATGGCGGTTTTCCTTAGGTGGTGGAAACGTACCTGGTGGCAGACACGTTCCGGGCCATGGACACGTGCCGGGTGGAGGACACGTGCCTGGTACGAGACCTTTTCATCGTGGTAGATATAGCCCAGATAGCAGGCACATCCATAGATGAGAAGATATTGACTGCATTTCCGGCAACGAAAACTTGCGCTCTATAACCTTCACGCTCCAAAGCTGCCCTACTGCCATTAAGCCACCATGGCGGTCTTCCTCAGGTGGTGGCCACGTACCTGGTGGCGGGCCACGTTCCCGGCCATGGTCACGTGCCAGGTGGAGGACATATGCCTGGTACGAGACCTTTTCATCGTGGTAGATATATCCCAGATAGCAGACACATCCTTAGATAAGGAGATATTGACTACATTTCCGGCAATGAAAACTTGCGCTCTATAACCTTGATGCTCCAAAGCTGCCCTCCTGCCATTAAGCCACCATGGCGGTCTTCCTCAGGTGGTGGCCACGTACCTGGTGAGGGACACGTTCCGGGCCATGGTCGCGTGCCAGGTGGAAAACACGTGCCTGGTACGAGACCATTTCATCGTGGTAGATATAGCCCAGATAGCAGACACATCCATAGATGAGAAGATATTGACTGCATTTCCGGCAATGAAAACTTGCGCTCTATAACCTTCACGCTCCAAAGCTGCCCTACTGCCATTAAGCCACCATGGCGGTCTTCCTCAGGTGGTGGCCACGTACCTGGTGGCGGCCACGTTCCCGGCCATGGTCACGTGCCAGGTGGAGGACATATGCCTGGTACGAGACCTTTTCATCGTGGTAGATATATCCCAGATAGCAGACACATCCTTAGATAAGGAGATATTGACTGCATTTCCGGCAATGAAAACTTGCGCTCTATAACCTTCACGCTCCAAAGCTGCCCTACTGCCATTAAGCCACCATGGCGGTCTTCCTCAGGTGGTGGCCACGTACCTGGTGGCGGCCACGTTCCCGGCCATGGTCACGTGCCAGGTGGAGGACATATGCCTGGTACGAGACCTTTTCATCGTGGTAGATATATCCCAGATAGCAGACACATCCTTAGATAAGGAGATATTGACTACATTTCCGGCAATGAAAACTTGCACTCTATAACCTTGATGCTCCAAAGCTGCCCTCCTGCCATTAAGCCACCATGGCGGTCTTCCTCAGGTGGTGGCCACGTACCTGGTGGCGGACACGTTCCGGGCCATGGTCGCGTGCCAGGTGGAAAACACGTGCCTGGTACGAGACCTTTTCATCGTGGTAGATATAGCCCAGATAGCAGACACATCCATAGATGAGAAGATATTGACTGCATTTCCGGCAATGAAAACTTGCGCTCTATAACCTTCACGCTCCAAAGCTGCCCTACTGCCATTAAGCCACCATGGCGGTCTTCCTCAGGTGGTGGCCACGTACCTGGTGGCGGCCACGTTCCCGGCCATGGTCACGTGCCAGGTGGAGGACACATGCCTGGTACGAGACCTTTTCATCGTGGTAGATATATCCCAGATAGCAGACACATCCTTAGATAAGGAGATATTGACTGCATTTCCGGCAATGAAAACTTGCGCTCTATAACCTTCACGCTCCAAAGCTGCCCTACTGCCATTAAGCCACCATGGCGGTCTTCCTCAGGTGGTGGCCACGTACCTGGTGGCGGCCACGTTCCCGGCCATGGTCACGTGCCAGGTGGAGGACATATGCCTGGTACGAGACCTTTTCATCGTGGTAGATATATCCCAGATAGCAGACACATCCTTAGATAAGGAGATATTGACTACATTTCCGGCAATGAAAACTTGCGCTCTATAACCTTGATGCTCCAAAGCTGCCCTCCTGCCATTAAGCCACCATGGCGGTCTTCCTCAGGTGGTGGCCACGTACCTGGTGGCGGACACGTTCCGGGCCATGGACACGTGCCAGGTGGAGGACACGTGCCTGGTACGAGACATTTTTATGGTGGCAGACATATCCCTGATAGGGGGAACGTCCCCAGATGAGGACACATTGTTTGGCATTTCGGGAAATGGCAACTTCACCTCTTAACCATCATGCTCAATAGCTCTCCAACACCCATTAAGCAACGATTCGGGTTTTTCTCAGGTGGCGGCCGCGTACCTGGTAGCGGACACGTTCCCGGTCATGGAAAAGTCCCAGGTGGAAGACACGTGCCTGGTATGAGACCTTTTCCTCGTGGCAGACATATCCCAGATAGCGGATACGTCCGTAGATCAGGACACGTCCCTAGAAGAGAAGCCATTGACTGACAATTCGGGCAATGAAAAATTGCGCTTATAACCTCTATGTTCAATAGCTGCCCGGCAGCCATTAGCGACCGTTACGGTTTTCTTCAGGTGGTGGCCACGTACCAGGTGGGGGCCACGTTCCTGGGCATGGACACGTCCCAGGTGGAGGACACGTGCCTGGTGCGAGACGTTTTCTTTGTGGCAGACATATTCCAGATAGCGCACAGGTCACTACATGAGATTGGAGATAGGCTATGACGGTTTACTTAATGTGGTGGTGCCACCAAATTTGTGACTTGCGCGTTCCTTGCTGCAAGCGTTTCTTATGGCTCCAGGAAGCACGATACATGCACCAAGATTCACGTATCCTCACTACATACTTTAATATTGCTTTATTTATGTGGACAACTTTCGGTCTCGGTTTCTGGTTTCGGAGTTGGGCATTGACGCAGAAGTGTAGTGGGCTTGGTCACGTGATTACAGAAGGCTGTGGCGCACATCGTGCTGAGTATAATCTTCTCTCGCACACGTGCCACACAAGGACTAGCAAAACAAACGCGCCGACAGTTGCGATGGCTAGTAGCCGTTGCTTTCTCATATCACTACAGATCTGGTGTGGCGTCACTACAACTTTCATTGCCCTTCCTATAGAACTACGTCAGTTTTGGTGCGCAAGCCATGTGTCTCGATCAGGAGAATGATCATTTAGGTACACTTTGGATGTGAATAATATATATTCTAAATGGTTGCTGTGTTCGACTCTTCATGTGAAGTGTCCTTGTATAGAGAGGAAACCCAGAAAAGGCTTGTTATAGCCTCGAAATTTGATGGCACCTCTCCTTTAAGTACAACCTATGATGGGATCCATCCGAGTGGGCAATTCCTAATTTAGACCCCTTAGAGCTTCTATACTTTATATCCTAAAGTACACTGGCGCTTTTTATTGCGGGAAATCGACATTGACTCAGGTTTCAGGCAACGAAACACTTCCGCACAATAATCATCCTGCCCAATAGCTCCCCACAGCTATTAAGACACCACTGCGGTTTTCCTCAGGTGGCGGTCACGTATTGGGGCAAAACCGAGCGCACAAATCTTGATTTATTTAGACCGCGTAAAACATCTTTGGTGCTTTGTATTACTAGAAATCGACATTGACGCGCATTTCGGACAGTGATGACGCGCCCAATAATCTTCATGCTCAATAGCTGCCGCACTGCCATTAAGCTACTATGGCGGCTTCCCACAGGAGGCGGCCACGTACCTGGTGGCGGACACGTTCCAGGCCATGGACATGTCCCGGGCGGAAAACACGTGCCTGGTACGAGATCTTTTCTTCGTGGCTTACTATGCCACATAGCGGACATTTTACTAGATGAGGTAGTGCCCCTGGCGGAAGTAAGCTATGGCGGTTTACTTAATTACAACATGTGATGGGGCACATCCGAGGGGGCAGTTCTTAATTTTAGACCACCCAGATCTTGTTTATCTTACATCTTAAAGCACAGTGGCACTTTGTATTACAGGAAATTGACATTGACTGGTATTTCGGACATTGCAGACTTGCGCTCAATAACATTCATGCTCAATCGCTGCCCCAAAGCCATTAGCGACCATTATGGTTTTACTCAGGTGGTCGCCACGTTCCTGGTCATGGACACGTCCCAGGTGGAGGACACGTGCCGGGTACGAGATGTTTTCTTCGTGGCAGACATATGCGAGATAGCGGACACGTCCCTAGATGAGGAAGTGTCGCTGGTGGTTTTAGGCTATGGTGGTTTACTTCTTAAGTATATGTGATGTGGCCCATCCGACTTGGTAATCTTTAATTTAGACCACCTACAGCTTCTCCGTCTTATTTTAAATTACACTGGTGCTATTTATTGCGGGCAATGGACAATGACTCACACCTCGGACAATGAAGACTTGCGCACAATAATCTTCATGCCCAATAGGTCCCCACAACCATTAGGCCACCACTGCGGTTTACATCAGGTGGTAGAAACGTACCAAGTAGCGGACATATTCCTGGACATGGACATATCCCAGGTGGAATATACGTGCCTGGTACGAGACCTTACCTTTAAGGCAGACATATCCCAGATAGCGGACACGTCCCCAAGACGAGGAAGTGTCCCTGGCGGTAGTAGGCTATGGTGGTTTACTTCATAAGAATAATATATGATCGGGCACATCCGAGTGGGCAATGGTTAATTTAAACCACCTAGAGCTTCTTTATCTTATATCTTCAAGTCCACAGGCGCTATTTATTGCGGGAAACTGACAGTGACTGGTATTTCGGACATTGCAGACTTGCCCTCAGTGGCTTCATTCTCAATAGCTTCCCCACAGCCAGTAGCGACCATTACGGTTTTCCACAGGTGGTGGCCACGTACCAGGTGGTGGCCACATTCCTGGCCATGGACATGTCCCGGGCGGAAAACACGTTCCTGGTACGAGATCTTTTCTTCGTGGCTTACATATGCCACATAGCGGACATTTTCCTAGATGAGGTAGTGCCCCTGGCGGAAGTAAGCTATGGCGGTTTACTTAATTACAACATGTGATGGGGCACATCCGAGTGGGCAATTCTTAATTTAAGACCACCTAGATCTTGTTTATCTTATATCTTAAAGCACAGTGGCGCTTTGTATTACATGAAATTGTCATTGACTGGTATTTCGGACATTGCAGACTTGCGCTCAGTAACATTCATGCTCAATCACTGCCCCAAAGCCATTAGCGACCATTATGGTTTTCCTCAGGTGGTCGCCACGTTCCTGGTCATGGACACGTCCCAGGTGGAGGACACGTGCCGGGTACGAGATGTTTTCTTCGTGCCAGACATACGCGAGATAGCGGACGCGTCCCCTAGATGAGGAAGTGTCCCTGGCGGTTTTAGGCTATGGTGGTTTACTTCTTAAGTACATGTGATGGGGCCCATCCGACTTGGTAATCTTTAATTTAGACCACCTACAGCTTCTCCGTCTTATCTTAAATTACACAGGTGCTATTTATTGCGGGCAATGGAAAATGACTCACACTTCGGACAATGAAGACTTGCGCACAATAAACTTCATGCCCAATAGGTCCCCACAACCATTAGGCCACCACTGCGGTTTACATCAGGTGGTAGAAACGTACCAAGCAGCGGACATATTCCTGGACATGGACATATCCCAGGTGGAGTATACGTGCCTGGTACGAGACCTTACCTTTAAGACAGACATATCCCAGATAGCGGACACGTCCCAAGACGAGGAAGTGTCCCTGGCGGTAGTAGGCTATCGCCTTTAAGCGCACAATATGATGCACTGTCCGGGAATGTCTGAATTTCGCACAACATAATTCTAAGGCACTCGTTATTATATTCGAAGAAAGAAAATGAAGAAATAAGTTGTTTTTTGCGAGTATTGCTAATTACCCTAATTAGTATATAATTAAATATTTAATTATTCTGCAATATCTCAGGTACGACTTTTACACGAAAAGAAGGTAATCTTAGGCTCAAAATGCACACGCAGTTCGTTTTTGGCTCCGTTAACTTTGAGCGAAGAAAAATTAAACTTAAGAAGTTGGTTCTGGAACGTGGCACGTCCAGTGACCCGTCAAACATCGTAGTGCCCTCATAAAAGTGATCGGCTGCAGTCGTATGCAGCACATAGGGTTCAAGTCAAGACGCGTTGACTATGCAGAAGGTTCAATTATTCCTATGCGCAATGTATCTTGCCCTTTCTTTCCCACTAGTCCGAGGAGCTGGCAAAAACAAGTCGCGTCCACATATGTGGACGCTGCGGCTGAAGGGGCTATCGTGGTTTACCTCATAAGAACAATATATGATCGGGCACATCCGAGTGGGCAATGGCTAATTTAGACCACCTAGAGCTTCTTTATCTTGTATCTTCAAGTCCACAGGCGCTATTTATTGCGGGAAACTGACAGTGACTGGTATTTCGGACATCGCAGACTTGCCCTCAGTGGCTTCATTATTAATAGCTGCCCCACAGCCAGTAGCGACCATTACGGTTTTCCACAGGTGGTGGCCACGTACCAGGTGGTGGCCACATTCCTGGCCATGGACATGTCCCGGGCGGAAAACACGTGCCTGGTACGAGATCTTTTCTTCGTGGCTTACATATGCCACATAGCGGACATTTTCCTAGATGAGGTAGTGCCCCTGGCGGAAGTAAGCTATGGCGGTTTACTTAATTACAACATGTGATGGGGCACATCCGAGTGGGCAGTTCTTAATTTTAGACCACCTAGATCTTGTTTATCTTACATCTTAAAGCACAGTGGCGCTTTGTATTACAGGAAATTGACATTGACTGGTATTTCGGACATTGCAGACTTGCGCTCAATAACATTCATGCTCAATCGCTGCCCCAAAGCCATTAGCGACCATTATGGTTTTCCTCAGGTGGTCGCCACGTTCCTGGTCATGGACACGTCCCAGGTGGAGGACACGTGCCGGGTACGAGATGTTTTCTTCGTGGCAGACATATGCGAGATAGCGGACGCGTCCCTAGATGAGGAAGTGTCGCTGGTGGTTTTAGGCTATGGTGGTTTACTTCTTAAGTATATGTGATGTGGCCCATCCGACTTGGTAATCTTTAATTTAGACCACCTACAGCTTCTCCGTCTTATTTTAAATTACACTGGTGCTATTTATTGTGGGCAATGGACAATGACTCACACCTCGGACAATGAAGACTTGCGCACAATAATCTTCATGCCCAATAGGTCCCCACAACCATTAGGCCACCACTGCGGTTTACATCAGGTGGTAGAAACGTACCAAGTAGCGGACATATTCCTGGACATGGACATATCCCAGGTGGAATATACGTGCCTGGTACGAGACCTTACCTTTAAGGCAGACATATCCCAGATAGCGGACACGTCCCAAGACGAGGAAGTGTCCCTGGCGGTAGTAGGCTATGGTGGTTTACTTCATAAGAACAATATATGATCGGGCACATCCGAGTGGGCAATGGTTAATTTAAACCACCTAGAGCTTCTTTATCTTATATCTTCAAGTCCACAGGCGCTATTTATTGCGGGAGACTCACAGTGACTGGTATTTCAGACATCGCAGACTTGCCCTCAGTGGCTTCATTATTAATAGCTGCCCCACAGCCAGTAGCGACCATTACGGTTTTCCACAGGTGGTGGCCACGTACCAGGTGGTGGCCACATTCCTGGCCATGGACATGTCCCGGGCGGAAAACACGTGCCTGGTACGAGATCTTTTCTTCGTGGCTTACATATGCCCCATAGCGGACATTTTCCTAGATGAGGTAGTGCCCCTGGCGGAAGTAAGCTATGGCGGTTTACTTAATTACAACATGTGATGGGGCACATCCGAGTGGGCAGTTCTTAATTTTAGACCACCTAGATCTTGTTTATCTTACATCTTAAAGCACAGTGGCGCTTTGTATTACAGGAAATCGACATTGACTGGTATTTCGGACAATGCAGACTTGCGCTCAGTAACATTCATGCTCAATCACTGCCCCAAAGCCATTAGCGACCATTATGGTTTTCCTCAGGTGGTCGCCACGTTCCTGGTCACGGACATGTCCCAGGTGGAGGACACGTGCCGGGTACGAGATGTTTTCTTCGTGGCAGACTTATGCGAGATAGCGGACGCGTCCCTAGATCAGGAAGTGTCCCTAGCGGTAGTAGGCTATGGCGGTTTACTTCTCAATTACAGCATATGATTGGGCATATCCGAATGGGCAATTCCTAATTTAGACCACCTAGATCTTCTTTACCTTATGCCTAAAGCACACTAGCACTTTGTATTAAGGGGAATTGGTATTCACTGTGGTTTCAGACAATGAAGACTTGCGCACAATAATCTTCATGTCCAATAGCTTGAAGAATAGATGAAGAAGGAAGTGTCCCAGGCGGTATAGTAGGCTATGGCGCTTTACTTAAGTACAACATACCATGGAGCACATTCGAGTGGCAAATTGATAAATTAGGTCACCAAGAGCTTCTTTATCTCATATCTTAAACCACACTGGCGCTTTTTATTACGGGAAATAGACAATGACTGCGGTTACCGAAAATAATACTTGCGCAAAAATACATTTATGCTCCATAGCTGTCTCGCAGCCATTAAGCCACCATTGTGGTTTTCCTCAGGTGGGCGCCACGTGCCAGGTAGCGGACACGTCCCTGGCCACGGACATGTCCCAGGAGGAGGACACGTGCCTGGTACGAGACCTCTTGCTGGAGGCAGATATATTCCAGATAGGAGATAGGTCCATGAGGAAGTGTCCCTGGCGGTAGTAGGCTATGGTGGTTTCCTCCTTAAGGGCAACATATTATAGGGAACATCCGAGTGGGCAATTCTTAATTTAGAGCACCTACAGCGACTTTGCCTTATAATCTGAAGTACACTGGCGCTTTTGATAGGTGGAAATCAACATTGACTCCCATTTCGGACAATGAAGACTTGCCCCCCAATAACCTTTATGCTCATAGCTGCCCCACAGCCATTAATCCCCCCCTGCGGTTTTCCTCAGGTGGGCGCCATGTACCAGGTGGCAGACACGTTCCTGGCCATGGACATGTCCCAGGTGGAGGACACGTGCCTGGTACGCGACCTTTTCATGGAGGCATACATATCCCAGATAGCGGAGATGTCCCTAGATTGGAACGTGTCCCCGGCGGTAGTAGGTTATAGTGGTTCCTTCTCTAAATATAAGGTGGCGTACCTTCGAGTGAGCAATTCTTGATGACTTTATACCATCTAGAACTTCTTTATCCCCTTCAGGCGCTACGTCCACATACGTGGATGCGACTTGTTTTTGCCAGTTCCTCGGACTAGTGGGAAAGAAAGGGCAAGATACATTGTGCATAGGAATAATTGAACCTTCTGCGTAGTCAATGTGTCTTGACTTGACCCCAATCTGCTGCATACGGCTGCAGCCGATCAATTTTATGAAGGCACTACGATGTTTGACGGGTCACTGGGCTTGCCGCAATCCAGAACCAACTTCTTAAGTATTATTTTTCTTTGCCCAAAATGAACAGAGCCAAAAACGAACTGCGTGTGCATTTTGAGCCAAGATTACTTTCTTTTCGTGTAAATATCGTACTCGAGTGGTTGAAGAATGATTAAATATTTAATAATATGCTAATTAAGATTAATTAGCATAGCTCACAAAAACAACACATTTCTTCATTTTCTTTTTTTTGGAATGTAATAACGAGTGCCTTAGAATTATGTTGTGTGAAATTTATACATTTCCGGACAGCGCATCACAATGCGCGCCTGAAGGGGTTATTTGATATCCTAAAACACGCTGGCGCTTTAAATTATGAGAAATTGGCCTTGACTGGCATCTAGAACAATGAAGACCAGTTCAATAACTTTATTGCTCAATAGCTGCCCCACAGCCCATTAAGCTACCATGGCGGCTTTCCACAGGTGGTGGCCATGTACCTGGTGGCGGACACGTTCCTGGCCATGGACATGTCCCAGGTGGAGGAAACGTGCCTGGTACGAGACATTCTCATGGAGGCATACATATCCCAGATAGCACACATGTCCCTAGATAAAACGTGTCTCAGGCGGTAGTAAGTTATGGTGGTTTCTTCTTTAAAAATATATGGTGGGGCACCTCCGAGTGGGCAAGTTTTGATGAATTTAAACCACCTAAAAATTCTTTATTTGATATTATAAAACACACTGACGCTTTAATATATAGAAAATTTGCCTTGACTGGCAATTCGGACAGGAAGACCTGCTCAATAACTTTCATGCTCAATAGCTGCCCCACGGCCACTAAGCTACCATGGCGGCTTTCCACAGGTGGTGGCCATGTACCTGGTGGCAGACACGTTCCTGGCCATGGACATGTCCCAGGTGGAGGACACGTGCCTGGTACGAGACATTTTCATGGAGGCATACATATCCCAGATAGCGGACATGTCCCTAGTTAGGACGCGTCCTATGCGGTAGTAGGTTATGGTGGTTCCTTCTTTAAATTTAAGGTGGGGCACCTTCGAGTGAGCAATTCTCGATGACTTTAGACCATCTAGAACTTCTTTATTTGATATTCTAAAATACACTGGTGCTTTCAAATATGGGAAATTCGGCTTGACTGGCATTTCGGACAATGAAGACCTGCTCAATAACTTTTCTGCTCAATAGGTGCCCCACAGCCATTAAGCTACCATGGCGGCTTTACACAGGTGGTGGCCATGTACCTGGTGGCGGACACGTTCCTGGCCATGGACATGTCCCAGGTGGAGGACACGTGCCTGGTACGAGACATTTTCATGGAGGCATACATATCCCAGATAGCAGACATGTCCCTAGATAAAACGTGTCTCAGGCGGTAGTAAGTTATGGTGGTTTCTTCTTTAAAAATATATGGTTGGGCACCTCTGAGTGGGCAAGTTTTGATGAATTTAGACCACCTAAAAATTCTTTATTTGATATTATAAAACACACTGACGCTTTAATATATAGAAAATTTGCCTTGACTGGCAATTCGGACAGGAAGACCTGCTAAATAACTTTCATGCTCAATAGCTGCCCCACAGCCATTAAGCTACCATGGCGGCTTTCCACAGGTGGTGGTCATGTACCTGGTGGCAGACACGTTCCTGGCCATGGACATGTCCCAGGTGGAGGACACGTTCCTGGTATGAGACATTTTCATGGAGGCTTACATATCCCAGATAGCAGACATGTCCGTAGATTAGAACGTGTCTCAGGTGGTAGTAAGTTATGGTGGTTTCTTCTTTAAAAATATATGGTTGGGCACCTCCGAGTGGGCAAGTTTTGATGAATTTAGACCATAGCTCGGCAAACTCACTCATGAGTCGACTCACTCACACTCAGATCGAGCCGTGAGTCTGAGTCCGAGTGTGTCCGGGTGGGTAATATTTTGGTGAGTTTGAGTCCGAGTGAGTCCGGTTGAAGGAAATTTTGGTGAGTGTGAGTCCGAGTGAAGGTCAGCTCAGGAAAATTTTGGTGAGTCTGAGTCCGAGTGAGTCCAATGTTAAATACATATTTCTTGAGTGAGTCTGAGTGAGTTTCACTGTTTTTTGCCGACTTATGTTCATATCTACTCATCTTCAACATTACTCTCAGCCTTGCCTGGATTCACGTTTGTACTCACGTCTACTCAAACGTATTCCAAAGCAGTGTATTTCACACAACCATTTAAATATTTATTAATCAGAGGCGCGAATTACGTAGAGAAGTGCCTTGACCTTCCCCCCCCCCCCCCTTTTCTAACTCTTCCAAGGAAGTTCTTGATAAATATATCGTATGGTTGTCATTTCTTTCAAGAAAAATTACCTTACTAGTTTACGAGCACTCATAACTCGTATGTAGTATATCAAAAGGCGCCAAAAAGAGCACCGATTACGTGAAATATTCGTGTTATAGAGGAGTGACACCATGGTCGATAAATAATTTTAGGCTAACGGACTCATGAGTCGACTCACTCGGACTCACTCAGACTGAGATCGAGCCGTGAGTCTGAGTCTGAGTGAGTCCGGGTGAGAAATGTTTTGGTGAGTTTGAGTCCGAGTGAGTCCGGTTGAAGAAAATTTTCGTGAGTGAGTCCGAGTGAGTCCGGCTCCGAAAAATTTTGGTGAGTCTGAGTCCGAGTGAGCCCTAAGTGCAAAACATATTTCATGAGTGAGTCTGAGTGAGCTCCACAAGTTTTGCCGACCTATGATTTAGACCACCTAAAAATTCTTTATTTGATATTATAAAACACACTGACGCTTTAATATATAGAAAATTTGCCTTGACTGGCAATTCGGACAGGAAGACCTGCTCAATAACTTTCATGCTCAATAGCTGCCCCACGGCCACTAAGCTACCATGGCGGCTTTCCACAGGTGGTGGTCATGTACCTGGTGGCAGACACGTTCCAGGCCATGGACACATCCCAGGTGGAGGACACGTGCCAGGTACGAGACCTTTTCCTAGTGGCAGACATATCCCAGATAGCAGACACGCCGTAAGCTGTGAACGTGTCCCAAGCGGTGGTGGGATTGACGGCCAGTGTGTAAATAATCATAGTTGATTAGGTTTAACATCGCAATACCACGATAATATTATGGGAGACGCTCTAGTGGAGGGGTGCTAAAATTCAAAGCACCGCGGGTTCTTCAACGTGCGCCTAAATTAAGGTGCACAGGCCTCAAGCATGTTCGACTCTAAAATCAAGGGTAGCCGCTGCCAGGCTTGAATCTCGCGACCTGCGGGTCAGCATTGGAGCACCATAACCATTAGACCACCGTTGCAGGTACGTCTTCAAACCAATACATGATAATGTAGAGCAGAGTAATTCGAGATGGCGTTCACCTTTTTCAGCTTATTACCTTATATCTTCAAGCACACTAGCATTTTGTATTACGCCGCAGTGTTATCGTGCGGCATTTATAAGAATCAAGGCTTGCGCTCAGTAGTTTTCGTACTGAATAGCAGACCCAATGTCAGTAAGCCACCATGGCGGCTGTGCCAAGGTGTTGGCGACGTTGATGGTAGAAGAGGACACGTGCCTGGTAGTGGACTAATTCGAGGAATGGACAGGTCTCTCGTAGTGGACACGGCCCCAGCGTTAGTCATTTCCAACGCAGTGGACAGATCCCAGTTAATAAACTCCTGGCGGTACCAATATATGATAATGAGTCATAGCGAGCGAATGAATCTTCAGCAAAGTTAGGTATTGGGCTAATTAGTTTTTCATAATTAAAAAAACCAGCAGATCCCACGCATTGTTGGAATCGATGTAATGCGAAGCAGCCAGCAAGAAGCAAATAATGCTGTACATAATATGCATGTCATGATTTACATTAGCACGGAAAGTCGAGCTAGTTGGTAGGAATGCATATTTGAATAGCGCAAAAAAGACACAGGGACACAGGCGAGCGCCTGTATCGCCTGTAGCGCCTGTATCGTCTTTCTCGCCTGTGTCCCTGTGTCTTTTTTGCGCTATTCAAATATGATTTACATGTTAGGACGTGTCATTCATGTTCATCATACAGTCACATCGCGCAATACCAATTTTGGTGTATATCAAGCTAGCGAAACGACCGTGAGTGCGCCATGACCGTGGCATGCAAGTCATGTCGCACATGACATCTCATGATTCCCCTATTACCACTTGTGATTTATGTTCCTCATACAGTCACGTCACGCAATACCAAATCTGGTGTATATCAAGCTAGCCAAACGGCCACAAGCGTGCCATGAGCGTCGCATGCAAGTCATGTCGCCCATGACATGTCATGATTTCTATATTACCACTTGTCATTTATGTTCTTCATACAGTCACGTCACGCAATACAAAATTTGGTGTATATCAAGCTAGCGAAACGGCAATGAGAGTGCCATGAGCGTGGCATGCAAGTCATGTCGCACATGACATGTCATGATTTCCATATTACCACTTCTCGTTTATGCTCGTCATAGAGTCACGTCACTCACTACCAAATTTGGGTGTATATCAAGCTAGCGAAACGGCCACGAGAGTGTCATTGGGCCAGTTCGTGATTGTCATTTATGCTGGTCAAACAGTCACGTCACTCCAATACCAAATTTGGTGTATATCAAGCTAGCGAAAAGGCCACGAGAGTTTCATGAGCGCGGCATGCAAGCCAAGTTGCACATGAAATATCATGATTTTGTTATGAGCAATTGTCATTTCTGCTCATCATACAATCACGTCGCTCAATACCAAATTTGGTGTATATCAAGCTAGAGAAACGGCCACGAGAGTGTCATGAGCGTGGAATGCAAGTAATGTTGCACATGACGTCATGATTTCCATATAACAACTTGTCATTTATGCTCGTCATACGGTCCCCTCACTCAGTACCAAATTTGGTATACATCAAGCTAGTGAAACGGCCGCGAGCCTGCCATGAGCGTGGCATGCAAGTCATGTTGCACATCACATGTCATTATTCCGAAATGACCACTTGGCATTTATGTTCTTCATACAGTCGTGTCACTCAATACCAAATTTGGGTGGACGATTGGGCCAGTTGGTGATTCATGATCGACGTGTGTATACTGCGCGGTAGTAAACACGGATGACAAGAAAACACAAGGACAAGCGCAGACTATCAACTAAAGGTTTATTTTTCACAAACCACATATATGTGACTGAAACAGAAAAAAGAAAACACAAAAAATCTACAAAAATGATGATTTAGCTCCTAACAATCAACAAAACTTGAACATTTGATAAAATCAGATTCATGGTCCATGTGCGCCACTTGCCAGATACCGTAGCTCTTTATCTAGGAGAGCTAACGACGGTTTGCTCAAGCAGTTTCCTGGTGCCCGTGCCATTTTTTCCGCTTCGACGATCATACGGGTATGATCGTCTTTGTGCCTATACATTACGACCGTGCTTTCGAACTGCGCATGGCAGCCACTAACGTCCTGGACAGATCATGTTTCCATATGATGGAAACGAGCTTCCAAAATCAAGTTGATCGTCTAAAAGAAGCTGGCTACCTGGATTCGCTTCTCATTTCTGTGGCAGAAACAATAAAAAAGAAGAAAAAGCCCAGAAGTTGAGAGAGTACTGATCACAGGGACAAAAGCAAACGCGACAAAGTCGCGGTAATCCCTTACAAGCACCAGCTATCTCAGAAGATGAAAAAGCTCGGTCAGCACATGGGCGTGAAGGTCGTATTTTCCGCACCTTACAAACTCTCTCAGCTAGCGAAAATGACATGTGTAAACAATAAGCCCAAAAGATATTGCACTGTCAGGCATAAAACCCAGTTCGTCAGATGTGACACGAAGTTAGTTTATAGAATTCCGCTATCATGTGGTGCGTGCCACATAGGGCAGACTGGGAGATGCCTAAATGAGCGCCTGCGCGAGCACGCACGCAATGTGCGCAATGGCAGTGAGGGTTTTTTGGCTCAGCATGTCAGGAAGTGTGGCTGCCATGCACAGTTCGAAAGCACGGTCGTAATATATAGGCACAAAGACGATCATACCCGTATGATCGTCGAAGCGGAAAAAATGGCACGGGAACCAGGAAACTGCTTGAGCAAACCGTCGTTAGCTCTCCTAGATAAAGAGCTACGGTATCTGGCAAGTGGCGCACATGGATCATGAATCTGCTTTTATCAAATGTTCAAGTTTTGTTGATTGTTAGGAGCTAAATCATCATTTTTGTAGGTTTTTTGTGTTTTCTTTTTCTGTTGCAGTCATATATATGTGGTTTGTGAAAAATAAACCTTCAGTTGGTAGTCTGCGCTTGTCCTTGTGTTTTCTTGTCGTCCGTGTTTACTACCGCGCAGTATACATACGTCGACCAAATTTGGTGCATATCCAGCAAGTAAAACGGCCGGAAGCGCGCCATGAGCGTGGCATGTAAATCATGTTGTACATGTACATGACATGCAGGTCATGATTTTTATATTACCACTTGTCATTTATGTTGGTCAGGCAGAAATGTCTCATCGTACCAATTTATGGATATATCAAGTTAGGAAAACGGCCTCAGGAGCACTTTGGCCATGGCGTGTAAATCATACTTTTCATGACAAGTTTGTCATGATTTTCACGATATGACCAGCCATTCGTGTTCTTCATACAGTCATGTTATGCAATACCAATTTTGGTGTGAAGCCATTAACGATACGGCCAGGAGAGCACAAAATCGTAGGTGGCTATGAAGATAGATAGATAGATAGATAGATAGATAGATAGATAGATAGATAGATAGATAGATAGATAGATAGATAGATAGATAGATAGATAGATAGATAGATAGATAGATAGATAGATAGATAGATAGATAGATAGATAGATAGATAGATAGATAGATAGCCTTCGCGCGTTCACGGCTCAAGCTGAGAACTCTGCCTCTCGCGTTTCCGAAGTTGGGCGCGTCGCGACCCAAGTGGCTGCCATATACACCGAAGCAGGACTGAAATGATCATACCTTCGCAGAAGCGACCCTCCAGCAGGACGCTGCTCGCTAACACGACACCGCATGCGAAGCACATACACAGGACGGTCGCCAACCCGCAAATCATGCCCCTTTCGTGTAGCGGACTATGAGTTCACAAAACGAGTTAGTCAATACCGTTCTGCTTGTTTGAGAACGCCTGTGGTTCATGTGGAACTTGCGCAATGCGCCGGTGCTTGCTATACAGTATCTCTGGAACATGTATCTCGATCGCGAGTCGTTGCTTGTCGTGATGGAGATGTGTCACCCGGTGTCAACATGTCTGCCTCAACGTCTAAGGGGGGCTATAGCCACTAAACACCAATACACAATATATATCAGTGTGCATTAGACATTCAACAATTTCTCTGAAGATTCGATTCACTTTGGTGTGTTATACCGATTCCTATATCAGAGGGATCAACCACATTTTTTTTTCAATGCGAGTGCAAACGCTCGCTCCTCAATGGGAGCAGTCGGGCCACCTTGGTTCAAGAAGTTGTTGTGCGACGCCACCTAAAGGGTACGGCTGCTTGCATCCCACGTGCGTCAGATGAGGTTGGTGTCGTTGCCTTGGAGACACGGTGTACGCGCCAGCAGCAAACATCGCATCTCGCCAACACCCAGCATCACAGTCTAGCATGTTAATCAAAAGGGTTTGAAAGCGCCGCCCCGCGCATCAAGGTACAGCTTATCATTATATACTTCTTGCGACAGTGGCCATGAGGCGCCACATAAAGGGCACTCTCCCCCCCGACCGTGAAGCAGAGGCCAACTCTAACCGACAGGAAAGAGCAGCAAAGGGTCGACGGAGGGGAAGGAGAGCGGCCGGATCGGACGCATCTGACTGGCACTGAAAGAGATAGAAGACGCACTGACCTGGCGCTCCTGTTTAGATGCAAAAGCCGATACGCCAACGGCTACCTAGCGAGAAACTTCTGCGATGAACTTCAAAATTGCGGTGTGGTGCGTTGGGTTGCGTTGTCGAGCCCGAATACATGACGCAATCATACCAGCGCTGCGCATCAACCGAATGCGTTCACGTAGTGAGCGTGAAATTATATTACACCATTGACGAACTGTGGGAATTTCTTTCGAACAAGCTTTGTTAATTCACACATTAAATCTGTTACACCTGGTACCAACGCTCGGCGCAGGCCTCGCTGGACGTTCCGTTCCCGCACACACAAGACGACGGCGTATTTCTCTGTCGACCAGATTATCGACAAGCGAAAAATCTGCTCACCGCTATTGTTGCACTGTGAATCTTCTTTCTTTTTTCTGGGCACAGGTTCAATCACTAAAAAATTACGTGTTTAGCGGCTTGAGTTTCACGGTCTTTGTCGTCACAACCACTTTATAATATTGGCAATAACACTGAGGTTAAAGAAAGACACGCCGAATATTACCAACCCTTGCAAACAGTCTTCACAGATTGCGATAACGCATTTGATTCATCCACAGCCTCAGCGGTCATAAGGGTGGTGCGAAATCTGGGTGTAGACGAACCGCAAGCAGAAATAATGCGATATCTAGAACGGCTTCAAAGCCACTATAGCTCTCCTTTAAGAGAATGAAATCTCGATAGATGAGGGTGTAAGGGACACAGATACGATTACTCGGTTGCTATTCATTCCGTGTTTACACGCGGTTTTCTAGACCTCGATTGGTAACAGTAGGGGGGATAAGTTCTGATATAGAATAAGGTTCAAATCCCTCGATAAGCCGATAAAATTGTGCTGCTTAGTATATCAGAGGAATAATTATCAAGCGTGAATAAATAATCGAACAAGCAAAGGTGGGTGTAAAAGCAGCGGTGTGTCTAAGAATATATGTGCTAAGAACTAATGAAATGTTGAATCATTCATAGAAGAGTACAGCGGTTTGCCACATGTAGTGAGGTGTTGGAAGTCGTAAAGCAATGTCTATCCATGGCAGGCATTCGGTAGGTATTGAGAGATCATGAATTTCAGCTATTATCTCTCAGTAGAAAAATGTATAACAGCTTCATCTTATCAGGGTCTACGGAGCCGAAAACCAAAAGCTTACAAAAATAGTTCGAATTCATTTGAGGATGACGCAGCGAGCAATGTAAATGGAAGTGTTAGGAGTAAGAAGGCATGAGTGCAGACTGGGTGACGAAACAAGCGCTTGGTAATGCCATATTTTTCCAAGTCAAGGCAAATGAATGAGCGTGGGCACGTTATGCAGTAAGCAGTCAAGAAACAATCAGCGGTTGTTTAGGCTAAACAGGCTCGATTAAAAGAAAGTGAAGCGTGGAAGCTGAAGACAGAAATTCAGATGGGCAGACTAGAATAAGTTTCCGGGGAAAATGTGTCCGTCGCAAGTACAGGATCGGATTACTTGCAGGAACATGGCAGAGGCCACTGTACTGCAGTGGGCGTAGTTCGGCTGCTGATGACGATGACTAGTGATCATCGTAACCATCGGCGGCATTGCTCCTCAGCAAGAAATCGACATCTCTTCATGAGGGCAGCGTCGTCGCTAGAGACAAATGCCAACGCTAGCGGCCCAGAACACGGCTTCCATGATATTGTGAAAAGAGCATTAAGAAGAAATCGGAAGCAACATTTTTTTTGCAAATTGTTGGGCTATAACTAGAGCATGTAAATCTGTGCTACACAAAGAGTTTCGAGCGAGCGCATTTTCATAACTTTTAACTGGTGGCCCGGGGAATCTATCGTTTGAGTGCCCGGACAACGACTCCGGCTTTTGGTTCAAAGCACTTGGAAGTCGCTAATAACGTCAGCCTACATCACTTCATACTTATGAATGTACGTGCTTAGTGTCACCTCGAGTCACGAAATAACTTTGACCTACTTTTCCCGTGTCTCCACGTTAGCATAAAATGCTCTTATTGAGCGCCAAGCTACATTATATGTAATTACCAATTACTTGATCTAAACCTAATTTCTTCTAAGTAAGAAAGGAAGTGTGTTTTTATTGTAAGACGCACTGTTTCTTCCGTGCTATTTACTGCGATTGAGCTAAGGTTACGTTCTTGAGCGGTAAGATGGAGCTCACACATTAGCATAAATATTCCCGCCACCCTTGCGCAGGCAAGAAACCACCGTCGACGCCAAAAGCACGGGGTGCAACCTCTACGACCACCACCACTCGTAAGTGCGCAAAGACCTCATTCATATGAGGGGTCGTGTATTTCAGAAAAGTTTGGAATCAGCATGCGTCAAATCGTTCGTATGTGATCAACATACTAGTTACAGGGAAAAAATGGCTTTTGCTCCCGCCTTTGTGACAACTATTTTTCACAACGGAGCGGTTCAATTGGTTGATTCCGTCTCATAATATGTCAAGTGCAGTAGTATTGCATTTCGGCGTTTGGATCACACATCTTTCCAAGACACCTGATAGCTATTTATAGCAGGGCGTCCAGTTCTACTGGTTTTAAAAAAAAGATTTTCAGGGCGAAGGAATATATTTTAGGTTTTAACAGTGAACCGGTGGCACAGAAGTCCAAGGTGGGCGACGTCCCGAGTCCAGGATGCCGTGCTCCTCAGCTGACAGCTTCGCCCGTTTCACCAGATATTGCCGCTCTTGTGTGGTCAGCGGTCAGCTGTGCCTGTCAGCTGTGCCTCCCATCGCTTGATGCTCGTTTCCGTAATAGGTGGTTACACTGGTGGCTTCCACATTTTCATACCGCATGGTACACTGTATATTTTGCAGAGTAGCAAGTGTAGTCTTTTGTGTAGCGTAGGGATGTATGGACTCCAAGAGAGTTCTATTGGCAACGCGCTGGTCTGAACTTTCTGGAACAATGCTCTCTGTTCTCTTGTAGGGCTGGTGTGTGGGGCTGTGGGAGTCCTTTTACTAGGGGTGCGCGATTATTCGAGTTTCAAATTCGAATCGAATACTACCTAATCGAATAACTCGGTTCGACTTTCGAATAGCTAGCATTCTGTTTCGAATAATTCGACTCAGCAAATATCTAAAATGCGAAAGAGGCCAATGGTGCAGCTTGGTTATCATGCGGTGGCCAAAACGGACGCTGACGTCGTTACCGCAGGCCTTTCGTTAAAACTTTCACCTGTTATCCTGGTTCAAAAGCAAGTGCATATTTAGTTTAAAGGTGATTATGCCATTTCTGCGCGTAGAAAAAAAACATATGAGGAGCTGCTTGCGAGATGGAGCTGCACTTTATCCGTGTATCACGAAAGCTGCCGTGCGATACCTTTCCCATTCCTCCTACTTTGGTGCCCAGTGAGCGCATGTTTTCAACTGCAGGATACATCGTAACATCACGGCGAGAGAACGTGAACCCAGGTCGTGGGGAACACCTTGTGTTTCTGCACGATAATTTGTGGTCTTACGGTTGCACTCACTCACCACGTTATGTGCTCGAGGACATGAAAATATTCTAAATGTTTTGTTCTTTGTTTGAATTTTCAGTAATTTTTTTATGTTCGATATTCCATATTTTTGGCCACTATTTTGCACCAATCGAATCGAATTAGATTCCAGATGAAATTTCACAATTCGCACACCCCTACCTTTTACTCAACTTTGACGCATTTACAGCCTTGAAGTGAAATATAAAAAAAAACACATGCCTGTTTTTTTTTCTATACCACTTAAACTCTGAAAATGCATCAAAGTTCAGTACCCTCATTAGCCCAGTAATCTGCCTTAAGTCCTTCTACACAATTTGTAGTGGCTAAGACGGTCTGCACACTTTTTCGAGATAAATTCGTATAAACCTACGGTATAAACCTATCGTAAACCTTGGCCACAGGAGCACAGAGGCTTGTCCATTTTTTAATCATAATTCGGTCGTAATCGGGAAAACTTTCTTTGCGAGCCATATCGTGGTTGGACATTTGTTGATCGGTAGTCGCTCATCTAGCTAGTCTGGTTCTTATGCTGGGCATTCGTCTGAGCGGCCAGAAGTTGTATCTGAGTCTTCCGCTTCAGCTATTCAGCAAGGCTATCGCACCGCTTTCATTGCTGTCACAAACATGCAAGAAGTTTCGACATTCGCTGCCGCAGCTTCGTCGGTTGAGCAAGACGGCAACGATCACAAAAGGGTGACGCCGCCTCGCACTGGAATTTGGATGCTTCAGATTTCATCCGGTCTGGTTACATTGTCGCACCTATGCGCGAAAGGCTTTGCGCATAGTGTCCTTATTGCTGACTGAGCGAATGCCTACCGTATCTGGAGAGATGGCTCGAGGTGGCCGTACAGTCTTAAGTCGGGGAGCATGTTTTTTCCCGAGAGCACCAATCCAAATATGCATTATTGGTTTACTCACCATACACTGCGTTGAATCACATGAGGAATCGGGAATATGTAATGCAAACATGAAAGGGCTGTTGCAAATACATTCATATTTATGCTGTTAGCGTATTTGTGAAGCGTTTGAAAGTTCAGAAACTTAAGAAAATATAACGTTATCTGTAAGTAAATCTGTAGCTGAACTGTAAAATGTGGTCATACGTAATTTAAGCGCACTTAACACAGTATACAATGTGTTATATGTATAGTAAATCTGTAGATCAACTATACAAAGTAGCCACACGTATTTTAAGATCACTAAACACAACCATATAATGTGGCCACGAGTATCTGCTCGCTACCACCCCCTCACACACACTACCAATTTAGAGTGCGAAAACCTTCTGAAACACGTGAATGGTAGTTGCGAATTAATGTCATACTTTGAGGTGTTTATAGTGGTAGCTATCGGATAAGCAATATCTCGCTTCGACGCGCACCAACCGAACTATGAACCACGTCCGCTATATACGACGTAAAAGGGGCTGCCCGCAGCAGCACTGCGCCAAATTAGCGTCTCGGACCTAGTTCTTACCGCGCCCGCTGGGGCGCCAGCGCTCGGGTAGAGCTGTTGAACTCAGAAGCGCTTCCACTATGAGCAAATCCTATTCAGTGAGGCCGTAAATAACACGTTTAATACATATACATTACAACGGGAGTATAAAACGTCATTACAAGTGCAGATTACACCAGAGGTGTGAGCAGGTTCCCACAGCTATCAAAATATCTCGTAGAGTGGGCCTCAACACTCTTCGTGACATTGGCTGCGAGACCGACTCGTACAGTTCTATAGTCACGTTCTCTCACAAGGAGTCTCTCGCTATTTTCATTTACTTCACGTGGCCACATGCGTCTACGAATTGAAAACTACAAGAAAAACTTGGATCATGTGTCTCAAGTGATGCAATAACTCATATGGCCACAAAGGAACTGCTCAATGTTACGAATGATCGCCTGGTCATTTATATTGGGGATCAAGATTGGGTGATGCAGTCAGGTATCTCGGGAGGGCGCCCGAAGGGTCCGGGCATCGTTTCTCCCGAAAGGTCATGTTTATGCATCTCCCCAACTTTTTGCCAGTCTTTCTCGCGCAACGTTCAGACTCCTGATGGCCATGTCTCTTCAAACAGGTCCCCTCGCCTCCGCGCTTGACTATAAAATTACCTTGCTTAACATCCTCTCTCATTAGCCCTCTCACACAGATACGCGGAATAAAATCTCTGGTTATGTGCCGAGATTTACGGATTCTTAAGCCTTGAATGGTGACTGGAAACGAAAATTCGATTCACGTGATTTTGTCGCAAGCTTATGCAACCTCAAAAGTCACTGTATCGGTAAATTTACATTCCCGGCCCAGTTTACTGTAAAATATGCCGTAGCAACTTTAAAAAATCTTGTGAAGGTCGCCGTGTATGCATGGTTGTTTCCACCCCACATGAGCCATTGCCAGAGCTAGTGAAGTGTGGAAGCAATGTTGACATCGACAGACTACACATCTTGCTGCTATTTTGTATCTCATCTACATTCATGACTCGCTCACACACATACAGGAAAGAAAAAGCAGGACGCGAATGTATCACTCATGGGGCAAACAGGTCCAGGCACCAGCCGGGATCCATGTTGTGTTCTTGAGCAGTGGCTTCGTCACTGAAAACAATCGTCGTAAATTACGACTCACTTGCTCATAAACGCCGCCGTGACACATCTGTACACACTAGTTAAAATTGAGTGGTTGTATATGATTACTGTGGCACCTAAGGATTGTCAAGGCTGAAAGTCACAATTATAAATCTTGCTTTTTTACAGGAAGAATTACTCGTTCGGTATTAACACAACCAGAACTTTCGCAGTGAAACCTTAAAATTTTTGTTTTGAGGTGCTGTGGAAAGTAAAGTGACCAGTGTACAAGCTAAATACAGCAGTTTCCTTAATAATCACAGGGACTCGTCAGTCTTGTACAAAACCCTAACCTAATGGTATCTATTACGATGATTGCCTTATTCAGATCATTGACTGTCAATAACGACGAGTCGTGCGGACATATGCACCACCTCTTCGACATTTTTATTGGGAAGCGCCTCCTTAGAGCTTTTA
This sequence comes from Rhipicephalus appendiculatus, assembly GCA_030522465.1. Taxonomy (NCBI): domain Eukaryota; kingdom Metazoa; phylum Arthropoda; class Arachnida; order Ixodida; family Ixodidae; genus Rhipicephalus; species Rhipicephalus appendiculatus. Next base: position 578,713 of record JALIZH010028122.1, read on the forward strand.
AAATTCTTCGGTATTTGTGCTAGCTATCAGCCAGACAACGTATAACTATATATCAATTCCAAGTACCAAAGGTAAGGTTTGTTAAAAGGATCACTTGTCTCGAAACAAACTTTTAAACGACTCTTTATTTTTACTTCACTTGCGTCTTCGTTTGTCAGCTGTTAATTTTCAGTGTTTCTTGTGGATAATTTTCTTGTTTTGTGTTCTCTTCAAAGCTCCGCCAAGTTACGATCGCCGTAAGTACAGGATAATTTGCTGCATTCACTAGAATCAATCACGACGATGCCTTTTGCTGAGCATTACATAGTAATACTTTTGGGAATACTGAGATTTAGTCAGCGGCGTGTGATATAGATTTTCGTTCATAGATTTATTATTTATATACGATCTATTCCAATGCGTATATTTCAATGTGTACGTAAGTTGCAACATCGGCAGACATCATTGTACGGCTTCACGCACCTGTCACCCATAACACAGTATGTGAAGCAAAGTATAAAAATATGCGCAATTGCAGTAAACCTGAAAGCAGTAGTAAATGCGAAGAAGTAATTCGTCTGCCCTTCAGCGTCGCTGCCGTTCACAGGCAAGCGCACATTGGCGTTCTAAACCCGCAGCCTGCAAGGCGTCCATTGGAGAAAAAGAAACCTTCATTTGCGATGCAGTGACGTCCTGTCCCTTCATCCTTGCTGGCTCCCTAACCATAACTTTCCCTTTCCACCCCTTGCTATAATACTACCTACGGCTCTGCTATGCTTTACCCTCCCGTCCACCTATCCATCCTCCTCACCCCTATACCTCTCCTCGAACGCACTTCCATTTCACAACCCTATTAATGCTGTATATACACGGCTAGCATATACTGTCATGTGGTCGTGACGTTGACATAGGCAGAGACGGCGTGTCCAAAGTGAAACTCTTTATGTGGCTGAACTTGTGGCCGGGAAAATGGAAACTCAAACTACATCAAGCAATGCGCGCTGTACACTGATATTGGCGAACGGAGCGTCGGCCGTCGATAAAGTGACAAGCGGTCAAGCGCATCGGATTTTATACATGTATCATCGAAGATACCAGCGTTATCGCTAGCGGCCGCGTAGTTCCAGAACTAACTGTAATGTTCGCGTTGAGTACGTAATCTGATCGGAAGGTTATAACATTATCAGATAGTTGCCAGTCATTCGGGCGTGCTTTGCGCAAGGCAGCAGTTACATAGTAATGAGGGGGGTAACAGGAAAACAGAAAGGAGCATGTGTGGCAAGTACTATACCCTCCCCCACCTTCTTCTTTTTTCTCCTCAGTCTCACTGCGCATTTTGGACCGCCTTGTGATACTATTCTATACAAGGAATATTTATTGTTCCTAATCTCCCCCTCCTCCTTTCCTGTTGCACACCCTCGCTTCCCATTTCCACTCCTTTGCTAAATATACTATACTATACACGGCTGTGCTATGCTCTACCTTCACCCTGACATCTTTGCTCCACAGTCAACTTCCCGTTTCGCACCCGCTTTCTATATCATACTGCACACGGTTATGCTGCGCTCTACTCTACCTGCTCTTTTCCATCCTCACACTCGCATCTCTGGTCGTCACCCTTCACGTCGATTTCTCATCCCCTTGCTATACTGCACTATGCACGGCTATTCTATGCGCTACTGCCCCTCCCCTTTTTTTCCCTCGTCCTCACCCTCACTTGCCTTTTTCCTTGATATACTCTACTACGCGTGAATATGTTATGCTTTACCCTCCCCTTCTCTTTTCCGTCCTCCTCACCCTCGCATTTCTCCTGCTCATCCTCACTTGCCTTTTTCCTTGCTATACTCTACTACACAAGTATAGCATTTCTCCATTTCTTTTTTCTTTCCTCCTTACCCTCTCATTTCTCCTGCTTGCCCTATTCCGCCCTCCTGCTATACTGTACTATACAAGCCTACCGTATGTTCTACCCTCCCTCCGTACTTTCCTTCGTCTTCAACCTCAAAGTCAAACGATGTTCGCGTGGTTACGCAGCACGGTTGTCACGTACGGCGGTCAAGACAGGCTACCTAAAATATTTTAGCTCTGCGCTGGTTTTGTGGTGTTATCGCTACAAACAGTCAATATTTTTTTATCCTGTTTAATGCAAAACGTAGCGGTCGGTGCTGCCAGTTAGCGGACGCCCCGCAAGTGCTAAAACTGTGCACCGCAGTTCAGCATTGAGATCATGCAGGTGACACACCGTGAGATTCACTGAAAAGATAATAATAACTTCGGATGTTCTAGCTTCTGAACTTAACACATACTTGTAAATCGCTCAGTAATGGGTGACTAGACCTTGCGATAAGCCAATAAGGTTTGTTTAACCTGCAATTAAAACTCAGAGAACGTGCGCACTTGGACTCAGTTCCCGTCGATATGCAGTATGTATGGCGGGGAACCAATCCCTAAACATCGTGCTTAGCAGCGCAACGACAAACCAACACGGCATCTACTCGCCCACGCTAGATAAATGCCCGCGGTGAACTAATATGTTCTATATAGGTAGTCTGTGTGATTTCATTTGGTATCGCTGTAATTTTTTTATATTTCATTGTCCGGCTTTACTGCCAAACTTAAACCATACAGAAAGTATTTCGAAGGCTAGGGTTATGAAAGCACTTTATTTATAACCATGCGTAACCAAACAAACTGAATGCTCGACGTGTTTACAGTTTATGGCTCTACACAGTTGTTCGTTTAAGTAACTTTCCAAAAATTGAGGAAATGTGCGTTTCGGGTCCTCCAGTATGAAATTTAAAACTCCGCTTTATTTATCATATATGCAATGTTGCCGAACACTGTAGCCCCTTAAGGGCTTTGAAAAGGCAGATGTTTTGACGTGTTTGTACTGTTTTGTACTTCATTTTGTACTGCCGCACCTCTGTTTCATATTTTGGCTTCATGTTTTTGCACTTTCAGGTTCGTTCACACTCATCTGTGTGTTCGAGTACCTCGACAACGTCATACCGCGCAACACGCCACAGTGCACGGATTACGTGTACATTCGTTTCTTCGTTTACTCATATCGAGTTAACCAGGAACCACTCAAGTTCGAACACATCAAGCGAATGGGTAAGAAATGTTTACGGCATGCCTAGGCACTAATTTCACGATATTTTTCTTTTTCACAGAATTAAAATTGCCCGTCCGATGATCGTGAATAACTTTCATCACTGCATAAGTTGTAATGTTTCGTATGGTATGGCCCGTTTATTTTCGAATAGCCGGACATAAATGTGATGGTGAAGGCCATGGTACCCAGACGGGTTCCTTCAATTCTTTTGCGCGTTTAAAGGTTTGGCGTACCTGTAAAACGAAATTAAGAAAACATTGAAGATAAGCTAAGCATCTGGAATCTTCAGGGCGCATGCAAATAAATTTGAATCGAAAGCTAGTGGTCCCCTTCCTCTTAGCGAGCGCCGCTTTAACGCCACTGAATTAAGGTTGCATAAATAAAGCGCTTCAACTTAACGCATGATGCTTGCAACGACACCGACTATCGCACGTGACTTTCAAAGGTAATTCAGTGGAAAAGGCGCAAAGCATATTCCTTTTCATTGAAAGACTGCTCGTATTATGCATGCAAACCCATTAGCAGAAGCCACATGATTTAGGGAGATCACCGCTTCGATCTGACCGTCTTCAGTATTGGCCTATAATTGTGATCAGAAATTGTACTCTGTTTCGTAACATGAGTGGAAAGGGACAGTATTGGCAAAATACTGATACTGTGATGTCACCAACCATATTTCGTTAGTTACCGCTGGACCTTTTTTGTCAGCATTTATTTAGTTGTCAATAATATTAACAAGCCGACTTGTCGATTCTTCCTATATTTATAATGTTCCTACGTATAATAGTGTTTCGCAGTGGAAAACATATTGCATTAATATAATAACTGCTGGGGTATTACATGCCAAAACCACCGTATGAATATGAGGCGCACCGTTATGCCGGGCTCAGAATTATTGCGATATCAGTCATACGGGCACCAGAGGCAGTCATGTTTCGTATAAAGAGTACAAATCAATGACAGCGCTCCCCGTGATGTACGTTGTCTGTACAGTTCAACCAGAGATGAAACGAGCCAGTCATCTGAATTGCCCGAAAACGCATAGATGTGTGCCGAAGGGGCTGCGTGGCTCGGGCATATAAAGGCGTACTTTGATCAGACAGGCCTAACCGCCTTCACTGACGCGCGCCGTATCTTTACAGGGGAGTCCACGGACATTGGTTGAATTGAGCATCATGTGGTTCGTAGTTACCATGGCCGCCGTGGGATGCAGCCACGCGGCCGCGCGCTGGCTTCCGATCACACTTAAAGTAAACCGCGTGTTCAAAGAAAAGAAAGAAAAAGAAAGCGCTCAAGGTTAATGACGCGCGCTAACGAAGGGACGCATCTTCTTGCCATTTTGTCATCACACTCGCTTCGTAGCTTTCATTGCCCTCGCTAGTACTAGAGAAGAAAGAAAGCGCTTGGAGCAGACAACCAATTCCTGTAGCTCCACTCGTACTTGGCGGATTCCAAATTTTCTAAAGGCGAGTGATTTGTGATTTGTCACGCACAAATAATGAGACTATTCTATTGTAACTTAAAAAATTGTTGCAGGGCCCTTTTAATAATATCAAACCAGATTTCTAGAAAAGCTTGACTCCACTGTTTACTTGAAGACCGTTGGAAGTGGCAAGGCGCAGTTTAATGGATTGCACCTGTACATGATTGAAAGAAGCCACATTATGGCGTCATGAACGCGGACCCAGGCTATTTCGAAATTCGTTTGTATGAGCGGTGCAGTCATGATCGTGGAAAGTATGAATTCGCGATCCGTTACCACACTTATTAGGGGCGAAGCTCCTCAGGGTGTGGGTCGTTCCCTCCTCTTTAGTAGTAGTATGTATGTAGCCAGCTCTAGTTTTAAGAATGGCTCACTAGATGGCGTTGTGTGTATATGTCCTTGGTAATATCACTAGATGACGTTAGTGGTTTTCGTATAGTTGACGATTAAAGAGGATAGATCGCGCTGTTATAATTGGGATCGTCGGGCCGACGCGGTACTCGGAGTCGAGCACCGCGTCGCGGAGCATGCGGCGGCTCTGGTACTCACGGCGGCACTACCCATAGCCAAGGACGCGTGGCTTTCACAACTCACAGCAGCGTTCTGTGGCGATGCATGCGGAGGCGAGGCGTTGCGTCGAGCACTGGTGCGGGCTTCGGCGTCTGAGTAGGTGGCATCGTCTTCCTCTGTCGTGGAACGCGAACTGGCGTTGTCGCTGAGGCTGGGAGCGCCCGGAACACAAGTCGGCGACGCTCGTGCCCAGCTCACGATCGAACACCCAGGATCATGCAAAGACGTGACACGTGTTGTCACGTCTTTGCATGATCGAGTGAGCATTGTACGGGGGGGGATTCACAGTTACCCGAATGATCCCTCCGAGCTTCGCCCACTCACCATCATTCACTTTCGTGGATATGCTGTGATTTTTTTCCGTTTTGTCAGCGCATCCTTGGTACATGCAACAAATAACTAAACAGGTTGTGAGCTGTAAGCAACTAGGCATTTGTTTTTTCAAATGCTCCCAACATGACACCAGCCTTTAGCACTAATGCAAATAATTGCTACTTTGAGTAAATATTTGTTGATGTCTAGGTGATCATTACCTCCGAGAACATTCACCAGCTCGCGCGTGGCGGTTAGTAACACATCCCCCCGTTTGTTCCGTGGTTCACTATTCTTGTACTTTTTTTTAAATGCGAATGCATTTCATAGTCGGGCTATGTCAGGCATCCGGCGTTGTCCGGCGTTGTCCGGCGTTGTCCGGCGTTGGCCAGCGTTGTCCAGCGTTGTCCGCGGAGGAGGAGGATGAGGATTGGTTGAGGAGGTAAGCGCCGGCAGGTGTTAGATGTGAAGCATCCTATGGCGAAGCTTAATCCGGTGGTGGTGGTGGGCGGCGTGACCACCCATACTGCGCATGCGCAAGCCCTTTAAAAAATATAAATAAAAAACCTCCTCTCTCCCTCTCTCTCCTCTAGGCATCCCTCCCCGCGCTCCCACTGCCCATGCGCGTCCCCCCTCTCTCACCTCTAATACGCTCCCCCCTCCCTCCTCTAGGCATCCCTGCCCACAGCGTCCACACCCCCCACTGCGCATGCGCGTCCCCCCCCTCTCTCTCCTCTCCTACGCTACCCCCCCTCTCTCGCCTCGCGACGCCGACGCAGGCAGCGTCTGCTAGCGAGTTTCTTGGTTGAAAAAACCGACTGCTCGCGCTGCACAACCGTTCACTGTCCATCCCGTATATATGGCAATGGATCTTGACCTCCAAGGTGGTGCCGGTGGGAGATTTCTCCTGTGCGTTGTTGAACAATAAAAATTCACAGCGTGCGCGTTAACTAAAAGCCGACTGCGGGTCTCTGTGTCCAGTCGGAGTCTTCTGTCTCTCATTGCCCATTAGCAGCGATTGGCATGTTCCAGTAGGAAACACCGCTCCATCGCTGCGTGCTTTACGCATCTCCAGTTTTAAATGCGAATGCATTTCAAGTGCGTGAGGGCGCTCGCATCGCGGGAGCTCGGCGGAGCTATATATGAAAAAAGATTAAAAAAAATTAAAAAAAAGAAAAAAAAGGAAAAAAGAACAAAAAGAATAAAAATAAATAAATAAAAAAAGAACAACAGAACAAAAGCAAAAAAAAAAAAAAACAGGCGCTGCGCCGTGCTCCCGACCGGGCTGCAGAAATTAGGCGCCTTTTCCTTCTTCGAACCACAACCACCATATATAAATGGAGTGAAGCGCGCGCGAAATGCATTCGCATTTCCTCACGATTCCCTTCGGGGAGGTGGGGGCATTTTCTGATTAGCCCAGCCCGAGTTAGATTGGACAAGCGTACTATCAACATTTTTGTCATGTCACTTGTTGAGAAGCTTCGTAAGTAGCTTCCTTTCTGCAGCGCCTGTTGCTCGTTGCAGATGGGGCCGCCAAACTGTACTACGATGATACACCCGCGGTGTGGCGCAAGCTAGGATCGTACAGAGCCCTGGACAACTATGTCAAGAACAGCAAGCGCTATTTTCCCTCTCTCGCGCTGGTTCCTTGGAATCTGGGGCAGCACGTTCAGCCGGCTCATGTGAGTTTTGCGCGAACCAGGTGTCAAAACAGTACGTGTTTAATGGATGCTATAGTGCAATGAACGTTTCTCGAGACAGCAATCATATAACCTTCCTGAATATAAGCACAAATAAACTCGTGTCGTTACAAGAGCTTTACTATGGCATAAATAAAAAAAATGATTCGGAAGAGTTTTTGATCATGTAGCACTGATGGCGCGTCACCTCTGGCGTTTCTTGATGCTTTGTATTCAACAAAGCATCAAGTTGAATAATTTCACAAAAACGGCACACATAAACCCGCCCTCAAATCTGTTCCGTCAAATTGTCATCTGAAGATATATATATATATATATATATATATATATATATATATATATATATATATATATATATATATATATATATATATATATATATATATATATATATATATATATATATATATATATATATATATATATATATATATATATATATATATATATACATATATATATATATAGCTCTGGTGCCAAGGGGCTATAGCGACTATCTTTGCAATACCGCTTCGGCGCAGAACCTTGGGCCCTTCGTCGTATAGTAGGGGGCTGCAGGAAATACCTATTAAAACCACCCAACCTTTACCACTATAAGGCGCTTTGGTAGAAAGCCTTGGCTAGCTCGATCCTCGGCGATCAGCTGAGGCTGGTCGCGAAGCCACAGGACGCGACCCGAGCTTAAGCTATTCTGGACTAACGACAACTGTGCTGAAATCTCTTCTCAAACAAATACGTTTATTCTCTTTTTCTCTCTCTCCCAGCCTCTCTCTCTTTATACTTACTGACCTCTCATAGTTTTAGCCTACGTAACACTCGCGGGACAAACTTAAAGAAATTAGCCCTAAGGCGTAATAAATAGGACGAGCTATTAGTGACACCAGTAATGGGTGTATTAAAATAGCACCAACTCGTAATAGGTGACGTCAGAAACTTTAGGACAATCTGCTCTTTTGTAAAGCTGGAATATACGTAGTTAATGAGCTGTGCTACTTCAAGGCCGTTCCGATATCTGTGGCTGTGATACCTGCCACAGCGGCCTTAGACGCTGTTGGAGCGCACTTGTTAGTATTTGCAAGCTTTGATCATTTAAGCACATAATTTGTATCACATGATTAAGCGCTACTAATGTAATAGAACGTACCCTATTACAACTCTGAAAGCTGGCCACAGACAAAAAGTCGCACATTAAATGGTGATGCTGTAATGTCCTAAGCATTGAATGTAAAATAATGCGAAACTTGTAATTGAGCAGTTCTTACTTTACAAATCTCGCTATTTTCTTACGACAAACAAGGCATCGGCACCGGCTTTCCGACTTTGCTTGTCAAGCGACATTCTTTCCATAGGCCACCGAAAAATATTTTACAACCGGCCTTTCTTTTGTAAACGTTTTTTGTGGTTTCACTAACAAGGCCGGTCTGGTGTCTTGTCAATACCACAGGGCCAGCCTATGGGATGGCGACGTGTTCCGGCGTGCACTTCGTGAGACGCTGCGGAGTAACTTCAGCGACAAGCTGACCATGAGTGACTTCAATGGCTTCGCCATCATTAACACCATCATTCAGGACACCAGGATACTGGGTCGTGCCCGAGCATTCGGAGAGGTATGTACTCAATGAATACTTCTAATACCGGCAGTAATACCAGCAGTAATACCGACAGTTCTGTTTATCGCATCAAAAATATTCTATTCGATAGCCGTTCTTGATATCATCTATAAAATAGTAGTGAAACGTTATCTTAGAAGAAACTCTAACGGAATTGAGCAGAGCTCATTTAATTTGATAAAACATTTTACTGAGAGAAACAATGAAAATGAAAACTCTGAACGAATGATCTCTCCTTGCTGCTGCCAGAAAGCAGAACCTTCGAAAAACTATCTTCCATAGCTTTTCGAAGGTTGGGCTTTGCGCCAAAGGCTCTTCTACATATCTCTGAGAACACTGCACATCCGACCATATACCTGAAAAATTAATTTGGCAGCCTGCGTGCATACAGTATCCCCCCCCCCCCCCCTTTTCGACAGCTTTGACGAATGTGTTTGCTTTGATCATTCAGAACGATTGTTCGCCCAAGCCGACACTACGGCTGTAAGAGATCTCGCCGCGTATACGTTTGATCACAACTTGAGGAGAATTGTCTATATAAGCTCCAAGTGGGGAATTTTCCCAATCCTCTTTCCGATTTCGTTGTGTCACAAGTGCAATCTATTGCCTAATCTTGCAATCCTTCTTGAATATATCCATCATGGGGCTGCGAATGTACGCGTGGTACTTTGGCATAGTGGCCCTTGCAAAATGAAGCCTCTTATTGTCTTGGATATTACCGCTCGATCATTGGAAAGAATGCGGACACACAGATGAAGCGCCTTCCGGGAACCATTTATATTGGACTGTCTCGTCTTACATATATGTAAGCATTAACACCACAGCTTCAAAAACAGTATGATACAGCGCTAATATCCAAGGCTATCTAAAACCAAGTGGCCTCTATTGCTGAGCTTGAAGCCTCTGTTTTTTTGGTTTCTACTGCACTGTGTGCGCAGGCCTTCCGGTACGCAAGCCAGCCCATCCTTGAACCCGACTGGGTCTACATTCATACGGCAGCCATTTGGCCTGGTGGCAGCGGACGCGTCCCCGAAACAATGGTTTTCGATGTTCTGAGGTACGGCTTCATGCGTGAGACGTCAAAAAGTTGGAATGCTTATTCCATCGCAGAGCGGCATGAGAATGACGCATTTAATTATCAAACTGCGGGGTCGATATAATAATTATTTTACCGCGAAAGCTCTCATGAGATGAGAACAGAGGTCGATTTCAGCGGCGTACTCAAGCGCCGCCGCTGCCACTGCCACCGGTGTCCATAACCGCTGTCGCACGCAATGACAAAATATTCAGGATGGAGCGGTATTTGAACACAGGCCTTCTGCATCCAGTATAGTATCCTTTCACAGAGCCACGCCAGGGCTTGAACCTCCTTCAAAAAAAAAAAAACCTTATGCAAGCGTCATGTCTCGTTTGCATATATATTATAGCTTTGTAGAACTGTGGTATAACAAGCTGGCATCACGAGGTGCGAATTGAATAACGAGAGTGTGGTTTAAGGCTCCCCTCCCATTACAAACTGTTCCAGCAATAATTCCTCATCGTCGTCTGTCTCAGAATGCACAAAATAGCATACAGATGTGAAGTGGGTACCTCGCTTCTCCGAAGAATAAGTAATGGTGGCACAGTAGATACTTCCCTACTTCGCAAAATTATAATTTCTGGCGCGGAGTGTACCTTGTAACTGCACTCGCAGTAGTCGCGTCAAGAGACTTTACGACGGGCTCTAGAATGGCCGCTGCTCCAGCTTCCGCTATGAGTGTACTCATAGCGAAAGCTGCAGACCTGGTGTCTCATTTTTAAGAGCGTGGCTGTTTAAGACAAGTGTTAGTTCGTCCATCTTGGACAAAAAACCTCGCAGAAGGGTGAAGTCACCTCACGTTCCCCAGCTCCGCTGGCGAATCTGTGCACAGCTACGCGCTCGCTTCTATATCTAGCTATCTAGCACTTTATTGGCAAGACCGGCTACTTGCCTCAAAAAAGCTGGGCGTATATGCGCTAGTGGCGCAAGGCTAGAGACACAGTGGAGCTGATCGGCACCTAGCTTGTTCTAGCCCGAAGCTGTGCACTACTGGCTACCACCCGGAAACGCTGCAGTATATGGTTTCTGGTGCAGGGGCCACCTACCGAAACTGAAGGCTGGTTCAGAGTGATAGAGTGGAAGTTTGTGAATCTGGGAATGGCCTCGGAACACTGAGCAACGTTTAGCAGATACTTAGGGATACCGAGTAAAACTTAGCAAAACTTAACGCAACCTCGAAACACTTCACAAAACTTAGCAATGCCTAGCAATACATAAAATAGACTAGCAAAACTTACCATAAGCTTCGCGAAACCTCCAAAGGCCATGACCAGCTAGATGCTGACCAGCTTCGCTGTGTCCTTAGCCGTCCCCCACTTGTGGAAACTACTCCCACATTTTTTTTTTTGTGTTATGGACATTTACCAGGCACGTCTTCGTCTGTACATGGCCATAAACACATTAGGTCCTATGTCATCATCGCTTGTGGAGAGACATGCTGAGATTGTTGTGTGCCTCGGATGGGATCGGTTCGCCGCGTCCTCAGGGCGTACTAAACGCGTGTCGACATTGCGCCGACAAGTAGTGGAGATGCTAATTACCTAACGGTGCGCACTTTATTGTATGCAGCTTAAAGCTACGGAGAACGCCTTGTGAAATGCTTTATAGAGAGACGTGCATAAGGTCGGCAGCGCCGGTCAGTTGGACCAATAATAGGTGCGAGACGATAATTAAAGTGGTCTGCTCCAAGACTGTGTATGCGCTGAAGAACAGAAACGGAACTTTGTCGCACACTATATAAGAATAAATGTCACATTTTCAACAAGCGTTGAACCATAAAATATATTGCAGTGAAACGGGCGCGGTCTGTTACAGCGAACAGGAGTTACTTTTCAAGTAACGGGGACTCGTGCACACAGGTCATTGTTGGTTTTCTTTAGGCCTCCAAAATACCTGAACAAATGACCACTAGTGTCGCTACCTGCCGTGTGCAAATCGAAGCCTCAGTGGCAAGTACTCTGGGCTGTTCATCGGTGCAGTAGACAGCCCATTGGCATACGTGTTGCATTGCTACAGATATGACATCAGACTGAATGGCATATTTAACAGAGGTCCTAATTGATTTTTACGTTTATTTTTTCTATCGTGCATCGGTAAGCTGAAAACGATGTGTTTAAGGTAGCGATGGAGGGAGGAGTGCTGATAGAATACATTGTCTTCGTAGGAGACAGCCCTGGTCATTTAATTATGTATACATGCTACACGCAAGCGGACAGCCATCCCTCGTTTGTTTTCTTATAACGCAGCAAAAACCAAACACAACGCACCCAAAGAAAGCGGAAAAAAAAGTGATTTAAGCCGTAGTTGACGCTTCCCTTAAATGGAGGCGTTCATCGAATCAATTGCATTGCTACCGACCTCTGCCCGCAAGGATTTCATGAGGCCTAGCTGTTTTTACAGTACGTGTCTATTGCTTCCTTATGTAATCTTCCTCTGGTGTCCATGCGCAGGGACGCTGACGTAGTCGGGCTAAGCACGAGCAATACTACCGACGAGAACAACATAATCCTGGGGCGAGCGGGAGGTAACGTTTCTCCCTACAAGGCTGCTTCCCCGCCAAACCCCCTCCACGCAGTCGCTCCAGGCACCCGGGGAATGGTGAGGAACACGTCCTTTTTTCACTTGATGACTGCTTTGTCCAGTATATCATTCCTACAATGACTATTCCATTACTGGTCGTGTTTATTAGCTTATTTGCTCCTTCTTACCGACGGAAAGCAGAACACTTTATATAACAAAGACCGTTGTGAAGGACTACGCAAAGACTACACTCTTAATTAGGTCCTGGTTAAATTCTGGCTATATCCATGAAACCAGAGCAAAAATGTCCGGTATCCTGGCTATATCCAGGACTTTAAGCGGGACCCGATTAAGAGTGCATAGACACATACAGGTGCTCGCTTCCCAGGCACACCGGCAGGAAATGCGGCATTGCAAAGTGGGAATATAGTGTTGAGATATTCGTTTGTACATATTTTTGGCGGATTGCAGACCTTAGCACATGTCGTCACACTTACGAGCATTCGCCATAGTGCGACCGCAACTATAGCCCGTGTCCGTCGCGTGCGCTGCATTCATAGCCCAGGCGTGGGTGCTTCACGTGCGACTCGTGAAACTTCTCAGGAGAGAGACAGTCATGCCCCGCTGTACGAAGTGTGCAGCATGTGCGCCGCTGGGTTCGGAGTCAATTAAACTGTAAGTGGCGTCATGGGAGCAGATTTCATAATGCATTAACGTGGAAAGACAGGCGAGCAGGAATCGATGCATACCTGAAAAAACCATCTTCATGACAACAGAGAACACACAAAAGAAGGACACAACATAAGCGCTTTTCTTGCCTCCTCCATCTTCTGTGTGTTCTCCGTCTCCTCGTGCTGGTTTTTTTTTATGCTTTTACAATCTCTCAGACCATTTTCCAGGTCGTTATAGTGTAGCTGTATATGGCTAGTGGAAACTGAAATTCATCCGTCCCATATACCCCAAAACACGTAACGCCCATGAACTCCACAAACTTGGCAAATACCACAGCTCACCACTATTCCACTCAAGGCAACACAAAGACCAAAAACGCCGATTGTGATTCCATGGCCTGACGTAACCAATAATTTAGAAAGGATTTACTGAGCCACCTGGATAAACCCTAGTTATTAACATCGGAGTTGCACTTTCAGCTTCGCTGGGTAACCATTCGCACGGAGCTCTCAAGCGGTGATTTTTTTGTTTGTTGGTTAGTTTTCTGCATCGGCTTCACCAGTTCTTGGGTGTCTGCTGCCTGACCCATCCAAGAAACGACTTTCTTGAAGCATTGGGGTTCATAAAGTGTTATTACTGCACTGCTGTTATGGTGATACTCGCCGTTTGTCGTAGGTAAAAAAGACATCACGTTGAACCAGAGCCTGGTCAATTAACGCCCAAGCACTCGGTACATGTGGTTATCAGGGGAACCTGAAAAGTCTGGCCTCTGACTGGTGTTTGCCGACCGTATGTTGCGTCAAATATTGCGCAACCTGAGCCGTTCATGCTGGCAGAGTGATTGTGGACCGCGTCGTGCCAGCCTAGCAGTGGCAGCCGTACGGGACGTTTCGGACACAAGTGGCAGTAGTTTCATGCTTGTAACTCCAACCACAATTTCCGCTAATGCGCTCTTTAGTGTGCCAAAGCACTCAGGGGCACAGCGAGACATGCAGCAGATACATATTGTCAGAGTCGAGGTTGCCCCGTTTGTAGGTATTCCTGAAGCAGAAGAATTAATGAAATATAAGAGTATTTCTTAGGTGGGTAATTGATATAGTAACGGATGATTAGGTCAAACAGGCTCAGCTACAGTTTGTCTCTGCGTCGTATCCCAAATGACTCCTATTACTGTCATAATCATCACTATAGAGACCGTGAACACAGTGATCGATAGCGAATGTCAAGGTGGCCCGCGTGTTCGTAGTGTTGTGCAATGTTTCTGAATATTTCCTCGCAAGACAACCGACCTTTGCAGGTAACCTCGTGTTGTCTTTTTTTATCTTTTAAAGCTGGACATACTTGGGGAATTTCCACATTGGAAGCAAGTTTTGAAACGAAAATCGTTGTGCTTCTCCCTCACAACGTCCATCAACTACATGCGCAGCAGCGCTGATCCCATCGACTTTGTCAGCGAAGTCCACAACGACGAGGACGTGCAACGATACGGACGGGAAAGAGTGAGTATCGCCGCAGCCATAAATATAATCTCAGTTTGTAAATATCACCAAAGCGTGCCCTTTTCTCGAATGGGCGTGCGAAGCTAGACTACGCTATCCAGCGAAATGGCAATGGTGTTCCCTAGTTTTAGTCTTGCTAAAAGAGGGTTGTCCTGGTCGAGAAAACTAGTCTGGGACTCCTTTAACGAATGTGGCTGCACCCATGCTCTTAATGAACACTTGGTTGATCTAAACGTCTGAGCTGGGCAGAGTTATCTCCCATCGCCCGTAAGTTCTCCGATTCAATATACTGTGGTGTGAATAGTTTTAGACGCACTCGCCATGTGCTAAATATATATTTTTTAGGAGCCAAGCTCCTTAGGCCGGCACCCTGCCGTTCGCCGCCGCCGTTGAAGCTCCCTGGCACGGTGACAGCTGTGGCGTCTCCCCCTCACGCGGGAGGATGAATGAGCTTTATGAGCGCTGGAACGCGGATGGCGTCTACACGATGCGCAAAGCGCGAGAGTACGAACGCATGCGAAACGTAGGCAGATTAGTCTCCCTCTCCCTCTTTCTACTATTCTGCCTTCTCCCCTCAAACCGGCGAATGCGCGAAACCATCGCTTCACCCATGTCGTCCGCCCAACGGTTGGTCCATTGCCTGGACAATGAAACGCCGCGCGCAGCGAACGCCGCGTGCGTCCCATTGCTAAGGAGCTTCGCTCGTCGGTTGTATTCGTTCACGGAAAGAACTGCCAGTTTTTTGCGAAAGCTTTACTGGCCAAGACGAGCGAGTTTCGCTATGTATCTCCGCGTGGCCTTGGAGCGGAGAACAGATACGACGTGACAAGCCGCGCGATATTTAGTTGCGGCGTTGCATTTGTGCACGCGCCTACAGAGAACGGGTTCGTCGGTTCGTCTGTATACCTCTCCGAATGCCCTTCCTGAGCGTCCGAGGTGAAAACGCGAGGAGCGCGCGCGTCTGCTAGCAGATGAGCTCGCTAGCGCAAGCGTCTGTTGTTGGTTTAGGAGCCTGGCGTTTCTCGCATCGACTGCGTTGACGGCATCGGAAACTGACAAAACGATAATAGTCAGTACACGCAGTACGGAACGTTCGACTAGCCATACCGTTCGGTTGGCAAACTACGCAGTAACTTCATTTTTGGTAGAAGCAGCGCACACGGGACGAGGACAAAGCAAGAGGAGCACAAAACAGGCGCGGTTATGAAAGTTTTCGCTTGCATATACGGGCCTAGCCGAGCTGAGCCACAGTCATTTTTAGGGGCGAAGATCCTTAGGACCTAGCCTTGTCTGCCGTTGTGCTCATCGTATAGAACCTTTGCTATAGTCGAAACATATGTCAGACACATAAAGCCTTTACTATAGACATCAACGTAGACATAGGCTAATTATAAAATAAGAGATCGCTGTTCCCGGCGAAAATAACCTATCGAGAAGAATATTGATGAGTTAATCTCTACTAAAATGTGACTAGGTGGTGACGCTTCTCAAGGAAACATGTAACACGTAGGTACACGTCGAGCACTATATGTCCCAACAAATTGCCCATATTAAAATGGTATCTTGCTACCGGTAAGATAGCGGC
The DNA here is from genome assembly GCA_030522465.1 of Rhipicephalus appendiculatus. Classification (NCBI taxonomy): domain Eukaryota; kingdom Metazoa; phylum Arthropoda; class Arachnida; order Ixodida; family Ixodidae; genus Rhipicephalus; species Rhipicephalus appendiculatus. The sequence continues at coordinate 594,836 of JALIZH010028122.1, forward strand.
TTCTTTGATTCACTTTCGAGGCATATCCAGCAGTCCAGTTATTTTGCTCAATCCTCCTTGAATTGCCTAAGACAACTGGAAGGCGAAATAAATTTACATTTCTATATACACTTATGTCGCTCCATTTACATTATATGGGACAAACCTCGGGTAACGCACGGTTACTCACCGATATACGATACCAATGCTTCGCCCAATCGTCATGATTCACTTCGTGGAGATGCGTGGATTTTTTTTTCAAATATAAACGTACAAGGCGTTAGGGCTAAGCTGGAAGTTGGCTCTCTTTCAGCCTTCTTTTTTTACAGCCCAGCTGTAAAAAAATGTCACCTTAATATCTTGCGTCTGTGTGCTAATTTGGGGAGGAGCACGCGCAGTGCTGTGTTTCAAAGACAATATGCTGAACGTGTGCTATAACTTTTTACACAGCGACAATTTCAGGCTTCAATGATTTGAGAATATGCCATCCGCTTGTTTATATTGAACTATGTTGTCGCCCTGTCTGCGGTTTTGTTGTTGTTGTAGATGTTGTTGTCGTTGTTGTGGTTAAACGATGGCAGTTGTGACTGGATGATAAAGGCAGTGCTGCAATGTTCCAAACACAGAAAACAGGGACGACACAGACGAAGCGCCCTGTGTCGTCCATATTTTGTGTGCTTTGAATTTTGCAGCGCTGCCTTTATCATCCGGTATATTTCAACTAGCCCCTACAAAAACTCAGTTTTGATTGTTGGTACTGGCTACTTTGTGCCTGTGGCGCTTGTCACTAGTGACGATTGACGCTATAGAAAGCACCTTTATCGAATGAAGCTACGTGGGTAGTTCCGCACTGGCCCTGCTCTTTAGTTATTATTTCATATGGCTATATTCACGTCACGCCGCCCGTTACAGGCGCCTTATCACCCACCATGTGGTTTTCATACTTTTGTTGTTGTTTTACTTATTGAAAGGAAAATTGGGCTGTACGCTGTAGGCCACGCGGTTTCACCCACGTGTTTTATTTTATTTTTATTTTTTTTTTTGCCCATGGAGAGGATACCGTTGAAGAGCTAGATGTGTACAGGTTCGCTGTAAAAACTGCTCGCTTTTATCCCGCCATATTTGAGCCTGCCGAGGAGTTACTGTGTTTTGTGGTGTCTTTCAACGAGAAGAATGTATATAAGCGTCAGCGACCACGCACTTTCGTGTGGCACTGAATGGTGTTATAAGTCCAAATGATGAAATAAAAGATCTGTGTTTCCAAAGAAAATATTGCGCACAGAGGAGTGTTGGTGATCTGATCGTCAGTATATTTTCCAAGGTTTCGCGGCTTCTAAAGGAAATCTGCAGCGCAAGGATACTCGTGTTTTCTTTAAGCAACCTTGGTTCGACATGTCTTGTGGCGCCATAGCGGCAACCAACTCAACTAGGTGACTTCCCCCGATTTTGATGGACGCAACAGGCCGCACCTTTTCAGTTGCGTGAGGATTCCAGTGAGGAGCAATCGCAGGCACTTCAACTTTAGCGGCGGATTGACACCACGTGATCTCGCCAGTAATCACGTGACAACTATTGTCACTGTTGGTGGGTAAATGGACCTCAGTTTGACCAATCAAGTGTAAGCACGGATATTTCACTCTAACGGTTTTTACATCACCACGTTATCTCACTAGCCAATTACATGCACTCGCACACTTGCAGGTTCGTTGTCTCATGGTTTACAATGCGCGGAAGTGGTGGAATTATTTGCTCCTACGCCTTACAATTTCAATATCTAGCTAGATACCAACTGGCCTGACATCACTCGCTATTGATATGCTTTCTTGCCACGAAACCTGTATCTTTTGCATGACAGTGGTGTACGCATCGCATGTAAATTATGCCGGTTTTTATTAATGTAGGCTAGCAAGAACGTCTATTGCTGGCTTAGTATTCCCCAAGTACTGACTATTATTGGCCAATACTTCCTCAATGACTTGTAAGGTTGATTTGTAAAGTCAATATCTCAATGGTGTGTGCAGTGGCCGATGTCATTAAATTTAGGTAAATCAGCTTTACTTAGAGTAACTAGAAAAAAACATTACATCCGATTTTTTCCACACTATCAGGGAACACTCAACTAACTTCAGTTAAGGAACACAGGTATCTAGGACTAATCATATCTGATTACCTCAGATGGGAGGCAGGCGTAAACCAAGTAACGTCATCTGCATTAAAAGGCTTTTTTTTCTGAGAAGGCGCCTCCATTCAGCCCCGCATCAAGGAAGCTACTTTCCTATAACACATTTGTCAGACCAGTACTTGAGTACGAAAACGTCGTCTGGTTCCCATAAACAAATAACTTCATAAATAAACTAGAAAATGTGCAGAGGAAAGCAGTCAGGTTTATCTTCACTAAATACCGCACATCTGACACCCCCTCCGAATTAATGCATGAAGCAGGAATACTGACCCTCCGTAACCGTGCGAACTTGTTCGCCAGAAAATGCTATTTCAACTTTTCACAATAAGCTTCGTATTGATAGAAACAAATACCTATTTTACCCAGAAACGAGGCCCTTGCTTCATGAGCACCCCCCAATTTCTTCAGGAATACCGGTACAAAACTGACTGTTTTAAGTTATCTTTTTTTCCACAAGCCAATGGGGAATGGAATACTCTGCCTACATATATAACTAATTGAAATAACGAAGGCAACTTCCTCTCACTTCTTGAAAAATAGCTGTGTTTCCCAAACATGAACTGTTTGTATAGTACTAACTTTGCCGTTTTGCTTTGTGTAATGACATTATTTTCATCATGTAACGACATATTCACGCATTACATGTGTTTTCTAAGTATACACTACATTTATCATTATTATTTTTGTTTTTTTTTCCATGGCGCGTTCTTTGTAGTTGTATAAATGCGTTCTTTATACTCACCAAGTGTGTTTGTTAAATGATTTTACGTATAAGTTGTTTATAACTGTTCAAAATTGTTATCTCTGAAATGTACACTCTTGTATATCTTTATTCTATGTATACCCTTCCTGCAGAAATCCCCGTTGAGATTGGCAGTATGTCTGAAATAAATAAATATGGCTAAGAAATCGCTAATGTGGGCTATGACAACTTCAACCGCCAACATTGGCTGTGTTCCATTTAAAAACGCTATCTCAGACAGGCTAGGCTGTCTGAGATAGCCTAGGCGAGTGGCTTAATGGACACCATCCAACCCCAGTCGTCCGAGTAATGCAACGCGCCTACATGAAGTCTGAGCTCCCAATTCTTTAACTTCTTTCGTGGCACGATCTACGAAAAAGAAAACGTGGCTTACATTAGGCATCCACTTATGGGCAAATCACCATACCGGGGAGACGCGAGCAGTCAGCTCATCAGCCATCTTGTTTGGACCGCAAAGTAGCCTGCACCGTATTTGTCTTCAATGCTGTCTTCGTGAAGCTGCCTATCTCGCCAGCTACGTGAAAATCATAGTGAGGCTTAGGATGCTCACTGCCCGCTTGGCAGTCTATTCAGCCATCTACCATGGGTATCATAGAACACACCCATTGCCTCCATGCAGTGTATGGCCGAGTTGTCTATCAATCCGACGAAACATTGTCGGCCCTAGAAGCTATTCGCTCCTTCGATGAAAACAGCGCGGCGACGGCACAAAAGGAAGGCAGCTCACGGGTTCCTTTTAAATGCGAAGCATTTCTTTGCATACTGCAGACACTTTGAGGCTTTCTATATGCGTATCTATCTAGCCGCCTACGTCTGGGTGCTCTCGTGAACACCTCCTTGACTTGGTGTATACCAAAGTTTGTATGGGAGGGTAACAAGGTCTGAGGACTAGAACTGTCTGGTTATGCGATGAATTATGTGAAAACCGCGTTGGGTACGACGTCAAACGCTCTCCTCCAGACACCTGTGGCACACACCCGTATACCACGGGTCGCGGTATCCGGGTATGCGCCACAGGTGTTCCACAGTTTATATCTACCGAGGAACGGCAATAGCACACATTAGTAAATTAAATACGAGAGGGTTAAGACAAACCGAAATCGGTAGCATTGACCCGACGAATCCAAAGAATGAAGGTTGTGGTCCCAGCAGGAATCAAACCCCAGCATTCTGCGTGGCAATCAAGTATCCTACCAAAGTGCCAGGTCTCGGCACTGTTCTGCAAAAAGACCCTATGCAAGCGTAATGTTGCTGAAACCACAATTGTGGTCGCGGTGCTGTCCATCTAATTTTATAAACATTACATACAGTGAAACCTCGGTGATACGAACACGGCTCGTACGAATTTCGGGATGATACGACTTTTTCTTTGGTCGCGGCCAAGGCCCATTTGCCCGCATTGTAATGGAGTACGGTTGTTGCGTACAGATTTTCACCCCGCGACGTTTCATACGAACGTACGCTTCGCGAATGGACGAACAGGTCGCGGAAGGCGCCACTGGCGCGCGCGGGAACCTAAGCGCGGGCATGCGCGCCGCGCCGGCAATTCATCAGAGTGGAATAAACCACGGTGGATTAAACCTTCAGTGACGTGCAGTAGCCTCCGAGATTGTACACGCGAATCTTAGAGACCCTAATGCAACCCTCGTTTGCCTTTGCCTTTAGATTACTGGTGGGGTTGATGTCACGCTTGTTTAACGTGTTGACGTGTGATGCTGTTTTACACGTGCCTTCCACGACGACGCAAGCCATGTCCTCGCGCATTAGACGTCCTATGAAAGGTGTACGAAAACCGAAAGACGAAGCGGACGGTTTTGGCGAAGGCGCTAGGCCTCACAACGTCAACATGCACGATTGTAGGGAACACGAACGCTTGCCAACCTTCCGATTGCGCGGGCAGGGCCGTAAATATCCCGAAAAATATCCCCGGCACCGCCGCTATCAGAAAATAACAACAAAAAAGGACAGCGCCTCTAAAATTTTCAGGCCATTCTCCATGACGGGCAAGGCGCTTCTTAAGTCGCTTTCGCCGCAGTACTGCTGTATGATGCGAAAAAGCGTACTGAATTTGGGAAGGGAGGAAGGAAAACAAGAGAGAGGAAAGGCGGGGATATTAACTAGTTTGGCATAACCGGTATGCTACCCTGCATAGGGGGGAAGGGATGGGGGAGATTGAAAGGAGACTAAGGAAATTGGGAAGGGCCTACTTAACGTTGGTGGCTACTAGCTGTCAGGTCACAGCACCCCTGGTTCAGTAATTACACACGCGCGCATGGGCCGTACATTTACGAGGTCAAGTATGATCGTTCACGCCTTGAAAACTTAATTCGGATATCATTCGGAGCCGTTCGTGACGTTGCTGCGGCGCTGAGAAACAACAAACGAAAACGTACGCCAGGATGTTTTTGTTTCATGCTAATTTTTTATATTTTCTGGTGATACGAATTTCGGATGATACGAATATTTTTGGTTACCCCGTGAGATTCGTATCACCAAGGTTTCACTGTATGTGCTACAATGATACAGGCCTCACGTCGGGTTAACGTGATTTGTATACTTAAGCGCCATCCACTGAAGTTGCTCTACGTAGCACTATCTAGGGCTACCATCCTCGCAAGCACAAGCGCCACATTTCAGCTTACCGCTTCTGGTGTTGGTAATACCCAAGTTGCTCTTTGCACCGTTACGCAACGGCAGACAACTGGTTATATACAACATATGTGACTGTTCAACCTACATGTCTGTGCGTATAACAATCGTACATATGTTTAACGTCATTTAGTAACGTTTCGCTCAACAAAAAAATTACACCCCAGTCACCTTCTCTCCGCATGCTTCGCATGACATCGATTCCCGCGGTACGTGGTTTCTGCCGAATTTTATCTCTTCTCAGCGTTGTTTTCATCAAAGTACATTTAGCTACCAACTGCCCCAGTCATTTATTCTTTCGTCATGCGCCACAACTTCTCTGCAGTTCACAACCAGGGGCAGCAATAATATGTACCCGGTTGAAGACATGCACACCAGCTACTACTTCGACAACACAACGTACTCGCACTTTTGGCGTTACGTTCAGAACGGTGATTTGTTAACCCTCTTCGCATACGACACGGGTTCCACGCTGGAATACAAGGTATGTCATAAAAATAAAAGCGATGAGCTTAAACACGCCAAAAAGAGTGTAGGCTCGCCCAAATATAGGATGCGTTGAACTTTATCATTGTACAGGATGATTAGTTAACCCTTTCAGTCCCGGTGATTCCAATTGGAATCATAAATTATGTAGGTCAGTCAGCAAGCATCTGGTAAAGATAAAGCGTTGTTCTTCCTCAAGAGCCCGTATTTAGCATCTGCCCTACATGTGGTGTCAACATGGCACACACAATAATGCGAGGTCTCGTCTGAACGAAGAAATTTCAGGAGCGGTTGTGCTGTTCGCGCATTTTGCTGAGGCAGCGTCTTCTTTCACTGTGCAGAGATGGGGCATTTATTTTAGTTCTGTGCCAGAAATTTGAATTTTGGCTATTGGACATTATGCTATCCTGTCTAAATAACATTTTAAGTAATAAACAAAGTAAAAATTGTGGAAATATTATTAAATAATAAATATTTATTAAATTAATTGTCCCATTAATTACTCTTCACTGAAAAGTGTGAGCAAATATTTTTTTCAGTTTTTTTTGGACTACCACGATCATGTGCATCTCAAAATGTAAAAACTAGTTGCTTACATTGAAAATAGTTAATTCGGGACTGAAAGGGTTAACAGAAAATTGTTTTTACACTAAATGTATTGTGTCATGCCTCCATGATTCAATAATGGGATGTGCGAGATAATATTTCGCGTTAGAAGTGTATTCCAGTTTCTATAATTCCGTGAATAAATCCACCTGCGATGTAAACAATGGCTGTGAGTCAACTCTAAATGTGGAATTCCGAAGAGTTTGCTAAGGCTCATAATTAGGGTAAATTAATTAGGATAATGAGTAATCTGAGAAATACACATTATCTGATTGTCCTCTGTCTGACGTCCCGCCTAGTACCATGCATACAACAAAGGTGTCGCTTCCCAAAATGAGTTATTTTAACGTCTGCACATTAGAAATATTCTTGTAAAAATACTCGGGAAAACCTTTCACTAATTTTTTGTCTGCTATGCAGGCGTATGCAGCCAATCAGGCGTTAAACATTTCCTAATCAGCATTTAGCGCCTCGTTCAATGAGTGACGCTCTCGTTTCTCTTCCAAGGACTTCCTGTCAAGCGCCTACTTCCGGTTTGTCGATTATTCAGTAAAAGCCCTGTAGAATTAAAACTGCTGCAATACCGCTGCTTCTGGTTCAAGTTAAGAGTGATATCAGATACAAGTGATGTCGGAAAAGATAAACATAGGATAAGGGTCAGTTAGTTGTCAGAATAATTGATGAAAATTAAATGAATAGGTTCATTGAAAGATGACACACTTTATTTGTGAGCAGCTGCCGTCGTTACTACACCTGCCGAAGCAGATCTCAAACACGCGCTTATTTTTGCTTGGCCTCTCAGATACGCTTCGGCAATGCAAGATTACGCAAAGGTAACCAGGATGGCACACTAATTTCGACGTGCAAGTGCACCTAGCAGACAAGCAATGAAAGGATTATGGTTCCGTTCAATTTTTTCTTATCAACCTCCTCCGCCATCCTTGTGGTACATAAAGAAGCTCTGCAACGCATTTTGAGCTTGGTCAGAAAGCGCTGCCGATCTGTAGTCGAGGCACACTCGCACTCGTGATCGCGCTCAACGTAAACCGCGCCGACCACCAGTTCGAAGAAAAAAACAAAGGACAAGAAATTGTTCAAGGTCGTTAAGCGAGCTGACGCATGCACGCATCTTATTGCCCTTTTGACATCCTCCTCCCTGCGTAGCTTGCAGCGCGCTCACTAGTACGAAAGGAGAGAGTAAGCGTTTGAAGCATGCGACAAATACCTGTAACTCCGCTCGTACTGGACAGATTCTAAAAATGTTTGCGGATGTGACTCGTGAAGCGTCCTGCGCTAACAGTGACATTATTCTACTCTAACTTTGAAATGCGTTGAAAAACCCCTTAAGGAGGCGGGGTGTGCCAGTGCGCCCATATATATATATATATATATATATATATATATATATATATATATATATATATATATATATATATATATATATATATATATATATATATATATATATATATATATATATATATATATATATATATATATATATCATGTAATATCCACCCAGCTAATTGGATCATCTGTTTTCGTGGTGCGTCTTAGGTTGACGCAGAACCACGCGTTTCTGTTTTTAAGAACACTTTATGAGTTTTCTGAAAGCCAGCAGTAACTGCTCGACCGGACATTGTATGTTAAAAATTGGTGAACGTGTAATTTTCAAGCAGGAAGCCTTCAGCGGCTAATGAGAAGGGTGTCCGACGAAATGCCGGCTCGTAATGCGCACATTCGTGTGACCATCCACACGCATCGTGGATCGACGTGCGTCAGCTCAGCCTTCATTTCGTCTTTGCGGCGTTCGCTTCAATGTAAAAATAATAAGACGGCTTTCGCGTGATCTAAAGCGCATAGTAAAATAGGCCGCACCGGTTTGCTGTCGCCTTTGGTTCGTCTAAGGGGAGCGCATGGGGGACTACGAACGTTTTTTTGTTTATTATCATTACAATTAAAAGACTTTACTGTGAGTACTTTATGAATGCTGTGAAATATATATGCGGAAGGGAAACAACATTGACACTACCGAATTAGCTTGGATAAATTCTTCGGCAATCCTATTTAACTAAACGCATTAGGGGAATGGGTATCGGCGTATAAGTCATTAGAAAACGGTTCCGTTCAACTTGACAGCAGCAGTAGCTGCGGCCAGCAATACCCTATGAAGTACCTAATAGAAACTTCGCTATAAAAATATACCGGAACCTACCTAGGCGTCCCTCTGGGCCCAAATTCACAAAAAAAGTCTTAAGCTATATTTCTTCGTAAGAGAAACAGTCAGCCTATCTTGTTAGCGGACATATCATTAGTGAAAGCTGGGCCAATTGCGAGGAGCACATACCTTAGAAAGTTCTTTGGACTCTGCTCGGGCTGATTATGCTCAGCTTCTGCCATCATGTGGGTCACCGGTGGTGTAGCCGAATTGGTAAGTCAAAGCGACCTACTCATACTGCACTACGTTCGCTTTCAGGTGAACAAGATGCTCAACGCTTACGGAAACGACAAGTGCGTCGTCCTTGACGACTTGTCAGATGATGTGCAGGCCAAGTTCACCTACGCTGGCCAGACTGTTTCTTTTGGCAAGTTCGAGATACTGACAGCCGTGCAGTCTGCGATGACGAAGCGCTACGGACTACCCTTTCCTGCATAGGCGACGACGACGACGACATTGAACATTGTTGCACAGACACCTCCTTCTTGCGACTTCTTTCAGTAACCAGCTGTGAATGGATCACCGATAAGTTATTTTGTTCGATGAGCCTATACTAATAGCACACTCCTGTTGGATACAAGACGCTATGTGATTCGCAAAGTCGGTGGCTGCTTTGTGTTGCGCTAAGTTTCGTATAGGTAAGCCAATAACCCGACTCGGATCTTATGTTAATTGCCCTATGGATGTGCTACATAGTGATGTTTTTGTGTGATGATTGTTTTCGCTTTTTATTTAGTCTGTGCCAAATCGCTCATTAATCCCTTCCGTTCATGCATTATGGTAATTATTCATTCGTCGCCGTTATGTTGAAGCTTCAAATAACGACCATTTGCCACACGCTGTGTCGTGTTTATTGTGTTCATAGCTTTTTTATTGTCTCAAACGAAGTGCCAAACAACGTCTGCATGGGCTCGCAACAGAAAAAATCATCATGACTTGTGAGGTAATAAAAAGCACTCTGAAGGAGTTCATTCGTGCTCAGCCAGTGCTCGACATATTTTCGATCAGCAACCAACAGAAGCGTGCCAACTGTATTGACGTTAAGCGAATAGTTACATTTATATTATCATGTCTTTAAGTTGAGCCCCTATGCATCGTCGAGGATATCACGTTCTCTACAGACTCATTTTCTCTGTACCTGTCGCTGTGGCTCGTGAAGCAATGCCTTTATGTGTACGTGTGTGTGATTATTTGTGGACATAAATATTGGATTATGTCGGCTATTTGTTTACAAAAACTCAGAAAACATCCAACATTTGGGGGAAGTTCGAGAAACGGAATGAGACCACACCTAAACACCACCGAAAATTATCTATCCCACCACGAATTTAATTAAATAAATAAATAAATACAATAAATAAATAAATGTAACGAGACCGCACATACTAAACAGACAGTACTCTTCAGGTCGCCATTTCATCACCAAGTCTTCGTCAGACAGCCATCCATTGTCTTTCGCAGCTTGTTCATAGTAAGCTATCCACGCTTCTGGATTGTCGGACACATCGTCAAATACGTCTGACTGCATTAGTCGCAATGATTGCTTTGCCCGTTTCGTCATCTCTGCAGCGAGAGTCTCAATAACAGTGTTTTGATGCGAGATTTGCTGCTGTTGAACTGTAATGGCTCGCAACACGGTCGTTAACTCGTTAGGCGATGCCGGCCAAATCGTGGAATTACTTTTTAGTGGTGTCAGCACCAGCTCGTTGAAAGTACTTAGAGGAATGTTTACTTTCACAAAAGTCCGCTTGGAAAGTTCCTTGAAGACATGGAGGCTTCATTCAGAATGAGGTTCAGAAGCTCACCTGCAGTCACATATTCAGAAAGTTCCACAGCGTCGTCGTCCTCAACTTGATATTTCTTGAATACCGCAGAGTCGCTGCGGTTGTCCACAAAGAAAGTCACCCACATATTGGCTCTTGTCGTCGGCTGCGCCAAATTATGTAACGAGACCGCACATACTAAACAGACAGTACTCTTCAGGTCGCCATTTCCTAACTTCTTTATTCTCTTCTCCTTCCCCCCCAGTCCCCTTGGCGTGAATTTTGTCGTCTTCTTCCTCAACTCCGTGAGCTTGCTTCAATAAATAAATAAACGAGTAAATAAATAAATAAATAAATAAATAAATAAATAAATAAATAAATAAATAAAACTCCAGCAACCTCAAAGTATACATAATGCCGCCTGCTTGCATTTCTTACGCCATCGACCATGTTTTTCTGGTTGCCTGATGACCTGTGCATCTACATATTATAATAAAGCGACAGCTGTAAGTGCGTCGTTGCGCGGCCCCATGAACGAAATACCGCAGGAAATAAATAAATAAATAAATAAATAAATAAATAAATAAATAAATAAATAAATAAAACTCCAGCAACCTCAAAGTATACATAATGCCGCCTGCTTGCATTTCTTACGCCATCGACCATGTTTTTCTGGTTGCCTGATGACCTGTGCATCTACATATTCTAATAAAGCGACAGCTGTAAGTGCGTCGTTGCGCGGCCCCATGAACGAAATACCGCAGGTGACTGAGGTGGCGCAAAAACCCACGTGACATACGTGAGTAATTTGTCCTTATAACGTAACAAACCTTCAAAGTTTTTTACTTCATTATGACATCTCAAACTCAAGTGACGTAATCATGTGGCGTCATCTGTTGACGTGATCGCGTGGTCAAAGGATGGCCGATACCGAGAGAGAGAACCACCGAGTGAGTGAGGGAAAGCAATGCGGAACAGCCTCCAAAAGAAGCTCACTATAAATTGATAACTGCTGCGGGGGGTCTTGTACTAAAAGCGCGATATCATTGTCAGTCATGTCGAAGTGGAGAGCTCCGGAAATTTTGTCGGCCTGCATTCTTTAGCGTGCAGATAAATGTGAGGGAACGGGCCTGAAGCATTTTACTTTAATCGACATGCGGCCACCGCGTCGGGCCTCTTTTTTTCCTTGCGTGTGCGAACACGCGGGGAAACTCTGCGCGGCCCGGATTTGATCTTCCGGACAGGCAGCCGAGCACCATAACCACAACGCCACTGCAGTGAGTGCTTTACAATACATTAAATCACATTACCTTACGTTACACAATAGGTCAAGCGTGTAAATATACATCATGCTTGACATATGCAGAGCATACCTTATAAAATATTGTTCTTTCCTATCGTTGGTCACCTGTCTATTTTTCCCCTCAGGCAAAGAAACATTAAGATAGTATTAATGTTCTCACAGTTTTTAGTTGTTTTTGCATAAATATTGGAGACATTTGTTGTCATAGCAAAATATAAAAATACTGATCCTGGTTCTCCCGGCAATCACAAAAACTGAGCTCGCCTCTCGTATAGTAAAAGTAAGGCTAAACAAGATTACCATGACGTAAATCGCTGTTGAAATTCTTTGTTTATTCACGAAAAGCTATTTTGCTGCCTTGGTGTATTTCCAACATGCTGAAATGCTCCTGATAGGCGTATACTTGTGTGTTTCATTAAGTAAATACTGTATCTCGCCGCTCTGCAAGTTACTTGCAATATATCACGTAAAGCTCTGAATCGATTTGGGCGTGATTTTGATTTATTTGGCAATTTTCAGTGGAAATTTTCCGGTGCGCCTAGTCGATGTCTAATATTATGGCACGCAAACGACAACGAGCTGCATGTAACTGTTAATCAGATATTTTCAAAATAAAATGATAAAGACACACGAATGAACTAAGGAACACAGCAGAGAACGCATGCGTTCTGGCGCTCTAAAATACAGTGCAAACGTCGAGCGAACGTAATCTTTCGCGAGTTAAATGTCTATAAATTTGTTGGAGTGACAAATGACCTAGGATTTAATAGAGTAAAAAATTCATAAAAATCGCGGTACAGTATCGATCACGCAGCAAAAGGTGAAGTGCAGGTGGGAGGGCACAGAAGACTGACCTAATCTGTTTATTGTACACAGTTGCGAATTGGCGCTTAGCAACTGCAAAGTGACAGAAGTTGTAAAGACGTGATTGGAGACATAAAACCAAGGCCTTGAGACTGAACGCGGCAATAAAGCCGTCGGGCTTCGTAATACTGCTAGCGCGACAGTAAAACAACGTAGCTTTCACCACAGGCGCTTTCTGAGACACAACACCAGTGTTGACTCCTGCTCCATAGGGCTTTAAAATTGACATAACTTCAAGTATGCCTTGCTGAACTTATCTACTGTTCTGAACTGCTAGCCTATTACGGTTCTCGGTGCATGCCTCAACCGTGCCGTCAGGAAACGAACGACTGTGCGCGTAACATTGGCCATTTCAAAGTATCATTGAATGCCTATTGCAAGCACAGTTGTTAAGCGCCCACTACGCCATAATTATTCCTTTTGGCGAATCAGAGAAAGGCCCACCACGCGTGCGTAGGGCAACACGCGAACCGAAAGGTGTTCACTTTGTTGATGCTTCTGCTGCTGATGATGATTAAATATGGCTCAGCGCTTTGTAATGGGTGGGCCTTTAAAACACCCATGCGTTGCTCAATTCCCATAATTTCACGCCTGGCGTGATTTTACGCTTCTGCCACGCACTATATGATGCGTTAAGGAGACGCCTACCACACCCGCCGTGGTGGTTATGGTGCTCGACTGCTGACCCGCAGGTCGCGGGATCGAATCCCGGCCGCAGCGGCTGCATTTTCGATGGAGGCGAACGTGCTCGAGGCCCGTGTGCTTAGATTTAGGTACACGTTAAAGAACCCCAGGTGGTCGAAATTTCCGGAGCCCTCCACTACGGCGTCTCTCATAATCATATCGTGGTTTTGAGGCGTTAAACACCAACTATTATTATTGATACTCCTTTTGACTACATGACATTCATAATGGGTTTTTTTTCCAAACCGCTTCTACAAATATTGTGGCTCTGTGGTCGAGCATCTGCTGGCCACGTCGACGGCCTGCGTTCGATCCTCACTCGGACCCGGAAAATTTATTATTTATTTTATTTGCATCTTTCTCGATTTTTCGGTCACGGACAAGCAGATAATTTTTCGCTCACAACCGCGGACGCCGACACCGACGCTGACACGGGAATTTCTGCGAAACTAGCTCTTTAACGCTATCGCGTTAAATAACTGCAATTGCACTTGTGGCGCAAGGCTGGAATCATCAGCGGAGCTAATCATCGGCCCAGCTTTTTCAAAGCTTTTTGCTAGCCGTAATTTGTGCGGCCAGCCGGTATATGCCGTGCGGTCTACGCGAAAACTATCATTATCATAAACGGAGAGAGGTGTAAATTTAAGGGCTCGTTTGCTTTCTTAAACACAATATTAATGAGAACTAGCAGATAATGATGCTAAAGAAAGTTTCGAATTCAAAGGTCGCGGGTTCGGTCCCTGCCGGTGGCAAGTTATCTTTCTTTTCGTCCACTTTTCTTTCTTCACATTTACATGACAATTACTTCTAATAACATCCCCTATATTTCCTTTGGCATCGTTGTCTGTTAGTTCTCATTATTATCCATAAGAAGGTATTTACCACAGAAATTTGGTAAATTCCACTACACCCCACTGGTCCAATAAAAATGAAGAAGGCAACACAGGGCGGCGAGGCGACGGCGGCGAGCCAAATACCCCAGGCACGTACAACGAGAGAATACTACGGAACGGGAAAGGCAACGGTGACCCCTAGAAGACCCCGAATCGATGGAAGGTCAAGGTGAACGACGACGTGCCCGTAGGTCTATGTCAGGTACGAACGCTTGGTTTCAGCGCGAGGGTCTTTCTCAGGAGTTCGGACATCCATGTCGTGTATTTGACTGTCTGTGGTTTAACTGGAAGCTCTCTGCTCTGAGAAATAACGCAGAAACAACCTAGCATCACCTAGCTGGAGCCTAGCAACAACCTAGAACCAATCTAGAAAAACCTGCATTACCCAGGCTAACGCCTAGAAAGAATATAGAAGCAACCGTTAGCCTTCGGAATCGTCCAGTTTCGCCGTTTCAAGCCTTGCGCGGCTTAGTGCAAGCTACGCCAAGATTTTCAACACAAAACTGTTTTATGCCGGGATCCACCACGGCTCCACTGACGTATTTACGTCACGGATATGATGTTATAAAATAACAAACTAATAAACTGCAAAGCAAAGAACCAGAAGAAAAAGTTCCATCACCGGGCGTCGAACCTACGACCTCTTGCTCCGCAGCGCGCGGCGCGAAACTGCATGTACTTCAGCTTGCTAACGGCACGCTATTTATCTACACCATATGCCGTTCGGCGGTTCTCAGTGCTCGTCGACTTCAGCGCGTTTTCGTCATCACTAGCGAGATGGCGCGAAAGTGGCGGGGAGGGTGCGCTGTAAAGGTCGTCGCCCCTCTCTCTGCGATGCGCACGCGCCTCCACAAGGCGTGGTGGCTCGTGCGCGCACGCTTATCTCGAAGACTGGGGCAATGGCGCTCTTTGTACTTTCCACCGTAAGTTTGCTTTGAAGTTACAGTGGTTAAAGAGTGCACGAAGGTCACTTCGCTCGCCGCAGCGGCCGCATTTACGAAAAGAGCGCACTGCTCACACACGAAGTAACAATGTGACAGTTCGCGCTCATCCGGTGTATACTTGTGCGGTCGTTTCGTGTGTGCTTCTTTGTGTTACAGCAGCGCGCTTTCGGTGTCGAGCTGTGACAGTTGTTAGACCGCGCCCGTCTTGTGTATGCTCATTTCGTGCGTCCTTTCTGCTTTAGGTGCGCGCAGCAAATTTCGAGCTGCTTGCCGTTCTTCGCGTGACATTACAATTTATTGCTGTAGCATCATTCATTCGCCCTTGTGGCCAAACAATGCACAATAAACGCTAAACTACCTCTGTGAAGACACGTTTCACTTTCGTGTTATACCGATTCCTTTGACAGAGGGATGAGCCATCTTTTTTTAAGCTTGGCAGTCCTTCTCCCGTTTCAGTTGGTGCCCCACATAACGCACGTGTAACGTGTTTATGAATATTGCCGAGCATGACTCGGCAATCCTTCGCTAGGTGCTTTCCCGATGTGCAGGGGAAGCTCCGGTTGTCTGTTTTAACAGGTCTTTAATCACAGCACAAGGATTTCGGCGTTCCAGCTGCCCTTCCCATTGTATAAAACGGCAGGAGAAACATTCCCGCATTGCTAACGATGTGGCGTGCAACAACGTTCCCTCGAAGACATATGTTCCTGTTTGTCGTGCACGTAGGGGTCATCACATCCTGCAAATCTGTGCACAGTGCCCGTGGAATCGTAGGTTCCACTCTCCGGTTGCATAACTGGCCAAAGTTTTCCTCAATTTCTCTCTGACGCACCCAAGTGCCATTTTACTCAGGTTGATTCTGTCACAGGAATAACGTGAGTAAATTCTGGGAGGAACCTGACATAAAACGCACTTGCACTACATTTGCTTGGAATATTTCATCGCGTTTGTTTAACGTTACTAAACTTTAGCACCATCATAAATATTCAAATATGAAGCCCCTCTCGCGCGTTTCTGTAACCGCCAAAATACATGACTTTTCTTGAGCGCAGTAAAAGAACAAGAATTCAATGAAAGGGCAGTCATTATAGCGAAACAACAAGTACATCGGACGGGTTGATTAAAGCTTAAAATTTACGTAGCGACAGGATCGCTCAGCTGATATTTGAAGCTCCATGATGAATAACCTCACTTTCTTTTTTTGTTGCCCACTACAATGTCTACGCTGTCTCTTTTTCTTCAGAGAAAGCATAGTTCCCGTACCATATCAACACTCCGAATTAGCTGGAAACGGATGTATGACATTTGGATTTAGGGCTGTGAAAAGGAGAAGAAAATCAACACCCATATTAGAAATTTACGTAAAGGCATTGTAGAGAACTCGCTTCACAAACACAAAAATAAAAGGACATTTTTGTAGTCGATATTATTAACGAACATTCCGCACATACCACGGAAGGCAAAGGTGCTAAAAGCCGATGAACTAAAGCGTAGGGGGGCTCGAGAGAGAACTAACTCTGAAGGGTACATACAGGACATAAAGGCTAGGTCGTGAACCTCGTCCACCGAGTAACGTAAGGAGCTGCCTCGCTTCGGCCGCCGTGGTTCAACCCCGGTAACGTGGAGCCGATCAAGCAAGGCGCCTTCGTTTGCATACGCTCGTGCTTTCTTTCCGTTTTATATTCCCTGGGGCGAGCCTACCAAGGAGGAATGATTTATGACGCGGAAGTACGGCAACGTGCGTATGTCGAAGAGCCCTGAGCAAAAGAGCCTGCCGTAGGGATTGGATGCATTAAAGAAGGAAGAAAGAGAAAGAGCAGGCGTTTATTACAATCGATCTAAGCGCACCGACCGGCCATTGTGTATTAGACCCCATACCTTGATTTCAGTGGCGTAGCCAGTGGGGTGCCACACCGGGCCCGTGCATCCCTCCCCCCCCCCCCCCCCCCAAATCTTCCCCCATAGAATGCACAAAACAAAACGACACTTCAGTTCAAAAGTAGGGTCCCCCCCCCCCCCCCCCCGCCCCACCTAAAAAAAATTCTGCCTACGCCCCTTCTTGCATTCACCGGCCGAGGTATCGCTGCAACCTGCGCCGTAATCGCCGAAGTGATGCTTTTTTAGGGGCGAAGCTCCTCTTAGTCTAACCTTGTCCCGCGTCAGGCGTAACCGGCAGTATCTCGTGGTAATGATGACGATGACGCTGATGACCATGAAGAATATGCGCGTTCCAGACCACCTCTAGTTCCCATCGTGTGCACCGAGGAAGCAGAGCGTCCCGCAGGCGGTGTGGCCATCTATGTGAAGCAGAACACTGTAGTACAATAAGGCCGTCCACCACCACTACATTCACTAGAGTCATGGCCGAGAGCACAGAGGGGCAGCTTAGCAATGGCTAGGCAGGTGGTGTCTGTCGCCCAGGTTGGCTCCATTCCTTGATCTTGCTTGGATGTGCTTGCGGGGGCTTAGTCCATCCCTCCTTCCCGCGTCCTACAACCCTCCGGAGCATGCGCGTCCCCTCCACCTATCTCTCCTCTCCAACGCTCACCCCCCTTTCTCTCCTCTAGCAATCCTCTACTGTACCGAGCGGCGCGCGCGTCGCCTCTCTCTCCTCTCCTACGCTCACCCCCCTTTCTCTCCTCTAGGAATCCTCTACTCTACGGAGCGGCGTCCACGTTCCACATCCCCACAGCGGATGTGCGTCTTCTCCTCATCTCTCTCCCCTCTAGGAATCTTCTACGGAGCCATATAAGAACCCCTATCCCTCCGCTTCACCGACCATAAAGCCGTTATAATGAAGGGGGGACCGGAAGCCACGTCTAGCTACCATTTACGAATAAATAAAATTTCTTGTATATATATACACACAGTGTTTGTCACGTCTTTGATGATGTACTGGACGAAAATTCACGGAAGATTCACGGTTTACCGATGAACCTCCAGAGCTTCGCCCACTCATCATCATTCACTCCGTGGATATGCTGTGATTTTTTTGACGATGCAGTAGGTGCGTTTTAGATAGGCAATAAAGAAAAAAAAATGTCAGAGTTTCGCCACTAGCGCTCAGCAGTGAATGCGAGACCAAGAATATAGAATGTCACACGACGAACGACAAGCAGCTCGATACTTGCAGAGCGCCGCCGCAGCACAAGGGACGCTCAAAAAGGACGCATAGGTATACACAGGACAAGCTTGAACTAACAACTGTCATAGTTGGTACGTGTTAAAGAATATTATTTATTTATTTATTTATTTATTTATTTATTTATTTATTTATTTATTTGTACCACAGAATATACCAAAGCATTTATCCTAACCACAGTTGTAAGATCTGCAAGACCCAGGTAGCCTTGCTCCCGCATATGCTGTGGGAATGTACACCTCCAAAAATTGAAGGACACTTTGGACATTCTAAAGTGGGGTCGGCCAAAACGTTGCGGCCATTCGGCTGACTATGCCATGTCTTTTTGCTTTGTCGGACGGACGGACGGATGGACGAACACGGAGGGACACACGACGGACGCGGACACGGACGGAACGGACGGTCGGATGGATGGACGGACGGACGGACGGACGGACGGACAAAGGGACACACGGACGAATGGAGACGGACGGACGGACGGACAGACACACGGACGGACAGACGCACGGATGGACACGGGTGGATGGACGGACGGACGGACGAACAGACACGGGCGGACGGACGGACGGACACGGACGGACGGACGTGAGCTTGAGACATTAAAGGCTTTCGCCTTAATACCCGTTCATTGACACCGAGACCACCTCGTCGAGATGCATGCCGCCCTGCGCAGCTCCCACCTCGACGGCCAACATTGGGCTGCCCAGCAAGCCCGCGAAGCGGTGAAGAGGCAACACCTCGACGTCCCCACATGGCGGGCCTAGGCCCAGCCAACTCAACTGCTACAATTCAATAAAAGTTTATTCCTCCTCCCCTTTATTTATTTATTCATTTATTCACATCTTTATTTCTCTCTATCGAGCTTTCTTTTTCATTCTTCATAGCGGCCGTCCCCGAAACGCTATTTCGGGTGTAATCGGCGTGGCGTCTTTTGCCGTTCCTTCCTGCGTTCGAAAAGCAGCACAAATGCCTAACGCAAGGACCGTCACGCGAGCATGCAAACGCGGTTTAGGAATTCAAGTATTTCGAAGTGAGACTTCTCCTGAAATGTGCACTTCCTGATGTAAACCGTAGGTCTTGTCGAGCCGATCGCCGTTGGTCCGCCAGCACGAACAAAAAAAAAAGCACAGCATATCCACGGAGGTGAATGATGATGAGTGGGCGAAGCTGCGGAGGTTCATTGGTAAACCGTGAATCTTCCGTGAATTCTGCCCGGTACATCATCACCGACGTGAGATCGGGGCGTTTATACTAAAGGGTCGATGAAAGTTATGGTGACTGAAGCAATCATGGTTACACCGTGAAATCTTCAGTGGTTTCGCCCAGCAGTAATCAAAGCGATAGTGTGTGTGAAATTTTATTCGAACTTCAACGAGCGGTCGTCGTCCATGGTCCGCCAAGCAGCACGATCCGGCAAGCGCACTCGTACGGCGGTCCGCGCAATCGGAGAGCAGCTGTATTGCCAACGCCATCTAGCGTACGTTCACCCAACCGCCATATTGTACGCATGTCTATAGGACAGCGCCCTCTCGGAAACGAGACGAGAATTGGAGATGACGGCACCATATCCACGGAGTGAATGAGTAAACCGGTAATCTTCCGCAAATTCTGCGCAGTACATCATCAACGACGTGAGATCGGGCGCATTTCTACTAAAGGGTCGATGAGAGTCATGGCGACTCGCAGCTCACTTTAATTTTACATGTACGTTGTGAATTTTTTTATTGTTTAATCACGCACAGGAGACATCTCACACCGGCACTACCTTGGAGGTCGAAATCCATTGGCTACTGGCTACTCAGAATGCATGGACAACCGATGACCGCTCAAGTGATGCTATGAGGAGCTTCGCGCACCGTACCACTCTTTCTTTTTTCTAAGTCCAATCAAGCAAGTGCCCGCGCGAGGGCGGCACGCGGGCTGTCACCATGCCACCCCCCAAAGGAACATTTTTTCAACGTGCGTACCCCGCCGGGGACGTCCGTGGACGAAGTCATCGACGCCACGGAAACGTTGGTGGGGCTTCAGGAGATATACAGTGTCCAGCACCACGGAGGGTACGACTTTCAAGTCGGAGTGAACTCGTCACAAGCAGTTCAAGTCCTTTTGGCAACCAGCGGTCTACATCTCGGCACCCATGTAGTTCCCCTCGTACCAGTGGCCAGGCAAGTTGCAAGCGTCACGTGCTTGTACTTGCCATCCTACGTGTCCGACAATGAAGTCGCAACCAGTCTCAAGTCTTTCGGAACCACGTTGAAGATTGAAGAAGCTCGATACAAAGATCATCCCAGCATTCGCACCGGGACCCACTACATCAAAATGGATATGCGGCCTGAAAATCCACTTCCGAATTTCGCACGTGTGGGCGGCCACAGAGCGACTTTCGAGTACCGCGGCGTACGCCGCCTCTGCAGGCGTTGCAACCTCGAGGGCCACCTCAAGGCACAGTGCGATACTCCGCACTGTGCCAGGTGCGGAGTTTTTGGCCACAGAACGGACACCTGTACCGAATCGTGCCGACGTTGCGGCGGAGCCCACGCCAGCGTCGATTGCACCGCAAGAAAGTCGTATAGTATGGCGGCGGCCGTAGATGTAGACGAATTCCCAGTACTCAGGCGGGCGGCTTCCACAGACGAGACACGGAGACTGACTACTTTACGTCCTGCGAAGCGGCCGAAGCCGAGCGACGCTACGGATAACCTGGAACAGAACGGCACCCCTGCAAAGACGCCAGCACAAGCCGACGCCGCGACAACAAAGGGGCCGCAAAAAGAAACACGGCGGGATGCCGAGCCGCTGACGGGCACGAACAGCGAGCAACACGTGACACAAGCGAGCCATGCTAGGCCCAACCACGCTAACGCCGCCGAAGCGGAGAGGGTCACAGATAGCGGAGAGCGAGAGACAGGAGAGCCGCGCGGCGCGACGGGCGTCAGCGGCGAAGAAAGGGAAGCAGACAGAGAAGACGACGACACCAGCGTAGTCAGCTGGGCAAGCGTCGAAGACACGGTCGGTGGCGGGGTTCAAGAGCGTGGCCTCGAGAAACGTCAAAAGGACGACCTCTTCACGACGGACAAAGGCAACGAGCCGCAGGGAGACCAGAAACTCAGCCTGGAAAGAAAGCTGACGTCGGGAGCCAGGGCCGAGGCGCGCAACACGTGGTGGCATAAAAAAGGTGACGACGATGAGCCACGTAGTCGCGAGACCCGGCAACTTCTAAATGACGGACACCCCAGCAGTTCAACCGAGCAGGAGAAGACGAACAACATGCCAGGAGTCGAAGAAACGACAGAACACGAGTCGCAAGACTCCAGCCGGCTTCAACCACCGTCCGCGGGCACGCCGCAACACGGCGGCAGCTCGCAACAGCGCGGGGGGAGGGAGCCCAACATGGCGACCGAGAAGAAAATTACACCATCTCCCGCTAAAGGGAACCATGCGTAGATGTGAAGCAGCGGGCGCTAACGCTTACACTGGCGGCGGCGTTGACGCTGGCGCTCATTGCAGCGTTGCGCAGGAGAGAAAACTGGGGAGGCGCAAAGCAGGCAGTGATGGAGCAGTGTTTCCTACTGGAACATGCCAATCGCTGCTAATGGGCAATGAGAGACAGAAGATTCCGATTGGACACAGAGACCCGCACTCCGCTTTTAGTTAACGCGCACGCTGCGAATTTTTATTGTTCAACAACGCACAGGAGAAATCTCCCACCGGCACCACCTTGGAGGTCAAGATCCATTGGCATATATACGGGATGGCCAGTGAACGGTTGTGCAGCGCGAGCAGTCGGTTTTTTCAACCAAGAAACTCGCTAGCAGACGCTGCCTGCGTCGGTGTCGCGAGGCGAGAGAGGAGGGAGCGTAGGAGAGGAGAGAGAGGGGGTGACACGCATGCGCACTGGGAGTGTGAACGCCGTGGGCAGGGATGCGTAGAGGAGAGAGGGGGGAGCGTAGGAGAGGAGAGAGAGGGGGGCCGCGCATGCGCAGGGGGGACTTAGACGCCGCGGGCAGGGATGGAGAGAGGGGGGGAGTGTAAGAGGGGAGAGAGCAAGGGAGGCGCATGCGCAGTGGGGTGTGGTTGCCGCGGGGAGGGATGCCTAGAGGAGAGAGAGGGGGAGAGGAGGTTTTTTATTTTTATTTTTTTTAACTGTTTGCGCATGCGCAGTAAGGGTGGGCACGCGGCACACCACCACCACCACCACCACCACCGGATTAAGCTTCGCCATAAGATGATTCACATCTAAAAGAACGTGGCGGACTGGTCGGCCACTCAGGACCACGCAGGAACACCTTCGTCAGATGAACACGAACCCGGCGAGCTCGTTATTGACGAACACGCACCCGGGTCTCCCAGCTCCCCCCAGGCCTACCCAGCCACAAACATCTCCGATGCCAGCGGGCGTCCGCCGTGGACGACATGCCCGCAGCCGAGACCCCGAGGCCACCCACGGTGGAAACAGCATCCAGCCGCTCAGGCCTTCAGGTCTGGGCGTCCACACACAGGGCGTTGAGAAGCGCCCCCAACGCAGCATGAAGAAGGCGCGGCGGGACATAGCAGGGCGTCACCGAAGCGGCACGCCAGGAAGCGAGCGAGAGGAGGTGAAGGCAAGGCAGCGCTCAAGTCAACAGGCAGCGCCGGACGGCATAGACACGGACAGCGACTTCTACTGAATAGGTGGGTGAACTCCATGCTTCTCCCAGCCAACATGTACCAGCCTTGCGGCTGCTCACATTAAAAATGCGCCGCACAGAAGACTGAACTCTCCCGACCAAGTACAAACCTGTGCATTTCTAGCCATAAGTATACTGGTCCATAGACTGAAGTAACTGTCACGTGTTTCATAGACATGCTAGCGCTATCACTTTGCACTGTGTACAAATATTCGTTGCTTTGCATATTTGTCCTTTTCGGCGCATGTAAGGCAATGCCCGGTTCTTTTCTTTCTTTTTTTTTCCTTATGACTCGGTAATGTCATCCATTGTTGAATTTCATAACACTTCTAGTCAAATGGCGGTACGGAAAGTGCGCCGAAAAAGTCCATTGTTCACAGGCAGGTGTACAACCGTCACGTGCTTTTACTTGCCATGCTGTGGCCGATAATGAACACGCAATATAGTTTCTTGTGGTTAGGAAGCCGCTGCAATGATTTTGATTGTCCGTACGTTGCGAGCGCGTTTCTCGTGCTCTCCGCTCATGCAGCTTATCCATTGCAATGTATGCGATCGGGTTTATTACCCGTCTTCGACAAGCACCTTCCTTTTTTCTTACGATAATTTAAATGTTCACGGTTGCGTCCCTCGATGACAAAAGGCCAACTGCCCTCTTAAAGTGCAGACGATAGGTAGTGGACTGCCAACGTGAACATGTACTTTGACCAGTGCAAATTTCGTTTATTGATAATGTCCAGTGGAAACTTCACCCTGTGTAATATCATTGTCTCTAAACATGATTGTGCATCTCTGGCGATGGGTCCTGGAGGACTACTGTAAGGTTAAAGGCGATGCCTTGCTGTGCGTTATTGGGGTTTACTGCCCGTTGATATTTTTGGCGAGAATAACTGTCCATGTGCTCTCGTGTCTCAAAAATGTATTGTTCAATCAAAGCGTTCGGCCAAGCAGTGCAACCGCAGTCGACATGAGGTTTGGAATTCCACTTCCGTATTTCGCACGAGTGAGAGGCTATAGCGACCTGTCCCGTTTTTTTTTTGTTTTTTTTTTTTCAAATGTCCCTCGTAGTTATGCTTTAGACAGAGGGTGCACGGCTCGGCCATACTCTGGTCGCGATGGTAGACGACACAAGTACGTGCAGTCGATACACTGTCATTCCCTGCTACGTGCGTTGGCGCGGCCACCTGTCTCAACAGGTGGCGACGTGAGGCAGGGGACCGCTCGCTCCGCAAACATCTGTATGAGCGCATTGCGCAGAGGAAGTTGGATTGTGCAGAATTAAGGTGTAGAAGAACAGATTACTGCATGACATATCAGAACTTTCTGAGCATATTTCAATTACCTTCATGTCATCCCTTGTTCCCCCCCCTCCTTTTTTGTCTGGTACAAGGAACTTGTTAATTATTTTTGAGCACAATATGTGCAGATATGTTGATATGTGCTACGCCCTCAGTAGGGCAATCATTAAGGGTAGTTGCATACTGTGAACTTGTATATACATCATGCATCATAGATTAATTTATTTTGAGAATAGGATGTTCTCCCCGGTCCGTTGGTGGCCCAGACAGGGCGCCCCTGCATGGAGTGTGTTCAACCCTTGTTTACCAGGCGTTGGAGGGTCCACGGAACCGTGAGTGAAACACTGCCTGCCCTATAGTATTTATTGCCTAGCCTCGCACAGTGTTTGAAACACCCTGTTACACTGATTAGTGTAGAACATGGCCTCTTCGGGTATTTCCGTCTCGGGGTTTTTTTTTCTTCCTTTTTTTTTCTCCATAAGTAAAACATGTCCTTGAAAATAGTCACATGGAATATCCGGGGCTTGAGCACTACGCACAAGCAAAAATTAGTAGCAAGGGCAGCTAGGAAGCAGAAGTGCGATATCCTGTGTCTACAGGAAACGAACATTTACACGTTGAAAAAAGCCAGAGAACTCGAACAGCAGTTCTGTGCCCGAGGGTTTTTTTTCATTCCCCACACACCAGATGTGTGGAACGGCAATAATAGTGTTCAATTGGGCCCTCCTGAATGGAAGCCACATTTCCTTTGACCCAGATGGTCGAATGGTAACATTCGACTTTGAATTCCAGTCGGAACAGTTTAGACTAATAAACATTTATGCTCCGGTCAGGAGCCATGCCACAGTAGACTTTTACCGGCAGCTCAACCCGCTACTTCTGGAAAGAAAACATCTTATTCTAACAGGCGACTTTAATTGTGTACTCAACAACCTAACGGACAGAATAGGCCCCGCTAGGGAGAGAAGAGACGCATACAGAACTGAACTTAAAAAAATAGTGAACCAATTTAGCTTGGTGGACGCGTATACTTGGCAGCATGGGGAGACCTTTCAGCACACATGGGCTGGTAGTAATACGCAGGCCCGACTAGACCGTGTCTATGTGACACCATCATTACAGTCAGCAGTCACAGATTGCCAAGCTGTTGACCCCCCGCCATACGCCGTAGATATCTCGGACCACAGGCCGGTATTGGATTCTCTTGAACTCAAAGATAACCTATCCTACCGCCAGCCATGGCGAGTAGATAACAGGCTTTTTAATGACGAAACGGCGAAAGCTAGTTTACGCAACCGCTTGGCAGCCTCTATAGGTGAACGTAACTGGGATAGCCTAAAGAGGGCATGGAAGGAAATATGCACTGATGAAGGTAAAAAGTTAAAACATCGTTACTCTAATATGATAAGGACAACGCTACAACCCATCCGCATTGTCGAAAGAGGCAAGTCGACCTCTTTATTAATGAAAACTTATGTCAGCGACTTGAAACTTAGATTAGCACGGCTCAGGAGGCTAACGTCAACAGCAGCCAGCACCTCTCAAGCTAGACACTCGCCCTGCTTACACCCAGAGGTGCTAAATTACATTAATAGCACCCGACTGGAACAAATGGGAAATAAAGGCAACTTAAGTAAACAGGATATTCTACAGTTTTGTGCCCACTTCGAAAAGTTAGGCAGATGTGAACTTAGACTTAATCTAGAATCGGTCTTGGAACACCCTTTCCTACGCAACCTTCCGCAGCTCACTTCAGAGGAGTTCTGTAGCCTGGTGTCGCCCATTACCCTAGAGGAGCTTACACGAGCATTACACCGTCTACACAAGGGTTCCGCACCGGGATGCGACGGCTTGACCATAGAGTTCTACAACACATTCTGGGATATCCTGGGGCCCACCTTATGTGAAGTACTTAATGTCTTCACCAGGTCACACACGCTCCCATCATCCTTCAAGTGCGGCAGAATTATTTTGCTTCCAAAAACGCAGGACCACCTTAACGAGCCACAAAACTGGCGTCCCATTACACTTTTGGGAACAGATTACAAGTTACTAACAACTGTACTGACCCTTCGCATGCAGGAAGTTATGCCCTCGGTGATCAAATCCTGGCAGTCGTGTTCGGTCATTGGCCGCAACGTACAGACATTGAACATGTTAAATAGAGACATCATCGATTATACACGACAAAGGCAGGCGAATGGGTGGATCACTTCCTTAGATCAGGCCCAAGCATTCGATAGGGTCGAGCACAAATACATTTTCGCCACTTTGTTGGCATTTGGTTTCCCCAAGCAATTTGTGTATCTCATAATGGAACTTTATAAAGACATTTGGAGTGACTTGTCCATCAACCAAGAAATAGTTGCCTCTTTCCCAGTGACGAGAGGCGTGCGACAGGGTTGTCCCCTCTCCCCTTTGTTGTTTGCATTAACCATAGAACCTTTCCTCATTCAAATAGAGAAGCACCCAAATGTACTAGGGCTGCAGCTTCCCGAAAGTGGCACCATTAAAGTGGCGGCCTACGCAGATGACGTTGCAATATATCACAGGGATGAGGACAGCCTAGCCGCTGTTCTCAGCGTTTTTTCAGCCTATTCCAAAATCTCAGGAGCCAAGCTTAACCTGCACAAGTGCAAATCGCTCAGCCTCCATGTTACGTCTTCAACATGTCTGTATGGCATCAATGTCGTAAACAACTTAAGAATCTTGGGAATAGACTATAGTTTTAAGGGGGGCAACTGTCGAAAGCTGGAAAGAGGAACTGGAGTCCCTTGAGAAGGAGGTCACTAGGGCCATGGAATTTAGTTTTCCGTATTACGTACGAAGATACTTGCTGATGAATGTTTTCACCGGCCGTCTTTGGTTCATGACCAACTTTCTTGTACTACCGTATAAAATAGCATGTCAAGTTAAGTCACAATTTATCAAGTTCTTTTGGAATGCTCAAACACCGCTAGTCAGGTACGAGCAACTTGGTCTGCCTCGAGAGAAAGGGGGGTTGGAACATCCCGTCGCCAGTGCTGATGGCAGACATTTACGCCTTAAAGACGACTCTAAGAGTCCTGATGCTACAGGAGGATCATCCTGCAAGACAACTTGCGTCTTACTTTCTAGGAACCCAGAGCCGCCTGTTTTTACAGGCTCTGCCCCCCAGGGCCAAAGGCACTGAACCCAACCCCTTTCTATAGGCATGTCATTGGCATTTATAAAAGGATAGCCGCGCTACAACTAGAGGCCCCCCCCACTAGAAACACGCAACACGGAACTTGCGCAAGAACTTTTATTGAACACAGGATGCGAAGTGAAAAACCCGAACTTTCCATGGGTATTATTAACGCCCAGCTGGCTCCCGGGAAACATTCAAGATGTGATTTGCCGTTTTGGATGGGGTGTCTTGCCTACGGCGGACCGGATGTACAAGTGGCACTATGTAGATTCGGAGCGGTGTGTTCACTGCCAAAAATACGAAGATAAGAAACATGCACTTCTGTCGTGCTCTGTGGCCAGAACATTCTGGACCCTGGTGGGCAGGACATGCCATTCGTTGGGAATTGAAAGGTTCATTAAAAGAAGTAGATGCCCGAGTGGCGCTCTGGCACGGCTTGTGCTAACCGCCGGCTTTTTCGCTTTGTGGGAGAACAGAGGACGAGCAGTAAATCGACGCAAGGCCCGCAGAAATCAGTGGCCAATCCTGTCTCGAACCTACAACATCGTAATAGATCACTTAGAATCGAAGTTGTTTGCACTAGGAGAAGAAGAATTTCTTAAAAGATGGTCTTGTGCCTTCGTTGAAGTTGTTAACAATAGAGTCCGACTGATGTGCGGAGCGATACAAAGCCTACGCACAACGTGATTTTTTTGTTGTATGCCATTGCATTGTATAGCAATATGTAGTACCTGCCGTAATACTGTGCTGAACCTGAGACTTCGCTAGAACCTGTGAACATGTGAAAAACGAACTGTGAACCATCTTGTAAACAAGTGAATGTACCCATGTGATGCAAATAAAAGTCCTTAATGCTTCGCGCACCGTATCACTCTTTCTTTTTTCCGAAGGTCCGTGTTGCCGCCAGAACCTAAGTCCAATCAAGCAACTGCCCGCGCGAGGGCGGCACGCGTGCTGTCACCATGCCACCCCCCAAAGGAACATTTTTTCAACGTGCGTACCCCGCCGGGGACGTCCGTGGACGAAGTCATCGACGCCACGGAATCGTTGGTGGGGCTTCAGGAGATATACAGTGTCCAGCACCACGGAGGGTACGACTTTCAAGTCGGAGTCAACTCGTCACGAGCAGTTCAAGTCCTTTTGGCAACCAGCGGTCTACATCTCGGCACCCATGTAGTTCCACTCGTACCAGTGGCCAGGCAAGTCGCAAGCGTCACGTGCTTGTACTTGCCATCCTACGTGTCCGACAATGAAGTCGCAACCAGTCTCAAGTCTTTCGGAACCACGTTGAAGATTGAAGAAGCTCGATACAAAGATCATCCCAGCATTCGCACCGGGACCCACTACATCAAAATGGATATGCGGCCTGAAAATCCACTTCCGAATTTCGCACGTGTGGGCGGCCACAGAGCGACTTTCGAGTACCGCGGCGTACGCCGCCTCTGCAGGCGTTGCAACCTCGAGGGCCACCTCAAGGCACAGTGCGATACCTCGCACTGTGCCAGGTGCGGAGTTTTTGGCCACAGAAGGGACACCTGTACCGAATCGTGCCGACGTTGCGGCGGAGCCCACGCCAGCGTCGATTGCACCGCAAGAAAGTCGTATAGTATGGCGGCGGCCATGGATGTAGACGAATTCCCAGTACTCAGGCGGGCGGCTTCCACAGACGAGACACGGAGACTGACTACTTTACGTCCTGCGAAGCGGCCGAAGCCGAGCGACGCTACGGATAACCTGGAACAGAACGCCACCCCTGCAAAGACGCCAGCACAAGCCGACGCCGCGACAACAAAGGGGCCGCAAAAAGAAACGCGGCGGGATGCGGAGCCGCTGACGGGCACGAACAGCGAGCAACACGTGACACAAGCGAGCCATGCTAGGCCCAACCACGCTAACGCCGCCGAAGCGGAGAGGGTCACAGATAGCGGAGAGCGAGAGACAGGAGAGCCGCGCGGCGCGACGGGCGTCAGCGGCGAAGAAAGGGAAGCAGACAGAGAAGACGACGACACCAGCGTAGTCAGCTGGGCAAGCGTCGAAGACACGGTCGGTGGCGGGGTTCAAGAGCGTGGCCTCGAGAAACGTCAAAAGGACGACCTCTTCACGACGGACAAAGGCAACGAGCCGCAGGGAGACCGGAAACTCAGCCTGGAAAGAAAGCTGACGTCGGGAGCCAGGGCCGAGGCGCGCAACACGTGGTGGCATAAAAAAGGTGACGACGATGAGCCACGTAGTGGCGAGACCCGGCAACTTCTAAACGACGGACACCCCAGCAGTTCAACCGAGCAGGAGAAGACGAACAACATGTCAGGAGACGAAGAAACGACAGAACACGAGTCGCAAGACTCCAGCCGGCTTCAACCACCGTCCGTGGGCACGCCGCTACATGGCGGCAGCTCGCAACAGCGCGGCGGGAAGGGAGCCCAACTTGGCGCCCGAGAAGAAAAGAACGTGGCGGACGGGTCGGCCACTCAGGACCACGCAGGAACACCTTCGTCAGATGAGCACGAACCAGGCGAGCTCGTTATTGACGAACACGCACCCGGGTCTCCCACCTCCCCCGGGCCTACCCTGCCACGAACATCTCCGATGCCAGCGGGCGTCGGCCGTGGACGACATGGCCGCAGCCGAGACCCCGAGGCCACCCACGGTGGAAACAGCATCCAGCCGCTCAGGCCTTCAGGTCTGGGCGTCCACACACAGGGCGTTGAAAAGCGCCCCCCAACGCAGCATGAAGAAGGCGCGGCGGGACATAGCAGGGCGTCACCGAAGCGGCACGCCAGGCAGCGAGCGAGAGGAGGTGAAGGCAAGGCAGCGCTCAAGTCAACAGGCAGCGCCGGACGGCATAGACACGGACAGCGACTTCTACTGAATAGGTGGGTGAACTCCATGCTTCTCCCAGCCAGCATGTACCAGCCTTGCGGCTGCTCACATTAAAAAAAGCGCCGCACAAAAGACTGAACTCTCCCGACCAAGTACAAACCTGTGCATTTCTAGCCATAAGTATACTGGTCCATAGACTGAAGTAACTGTCATGTGTTTCATAGACATGCTAGCGCTATCACTTTGCACTGTGTACAAATATTCGTTGCTTTGCATATTTGTCCTTTTCGGCGCATGTAAGGCAATGCCCGGTTCTTTTCTTTCTTTTTTTTCCCTTATGACTCGGTAATGTCATCCATTGTTGAATTTCATAACACTTCTAGTCAAATGGCGGTACGGAAAGTGCGCCGAAAAAGTCCATTGTTCACAGGCAGGTGTACAACCGTCACGTGCTTTTACTTGCCATGCTGTGGCCGATAATGAACACGCAATATAGTTTCTTGTGGTTAGGAAGCCGCTGCAATGATTCTGATTGTCCGTACGTTGCGAGCGCGTTTCTCGTGCTCTCCGCTCATGCAGCTTATCCATTGCAATGTATGCGATCGGGTTTATTACCCGTCTTCGACAAGCACCTTCCTTTTTTCTTACGATAATTTAAATGTTCACGGTTGCGTCCCTCAATGACAAAAGGCCAACTGCCCTCTTAAAGTGCAGACGATAGGTAGTGGACTGCCAACGTGAACATGTACTTTGACCAGTGCAAATTTCGTTTATTGATAATGTCCAGTGGAAACTTCACCCTGTGTAATATCATTGTCTCTAAACATGATTGTGCATCTCTGGCGATGGGTCCTGGAGGACTACTGTAAGGTTAAAGGCGATGCCTTGCTGTGCGTTATTGGGGTTTACTGCCCGTTGATATTTTTGGCGAGAATAACTGTCCATGTGCTCTCGTGTCTCAAAAATTTATTGTTCAATCAAGGCGCTCGGCCAAGCAGTGCAACCGCAGTCGACTTGAGGTTTGGAACTACACTTCCGAATTTCGCACAAGTGAGAGGCTATAGCGACCTGTCCCGGCTTTTTTTTTTCAAATGTCCCTCGTAGTTATGCTCATGACAGAGGGTGCACGGCGGCCGTACACTGGTCGTGATGGTAGACGACACAAATACGTGCAGTCGATACACTGTCATTCCCTGCTACGTGTGTTGGCGCGGCCACCTGTCTCAACAGGTGGCGATGTGAGGCAGGGGACCGCTTGCTCCGCACACATCTTTATGAGCGCATTGCGCAGAGGAAGAGTTGGATTGTGCAGAATTTAAGTGTAGAAGAACAGATTACTGCATGACATATCAGAACTTTCTGAGCATATTTCAATTACCTTCATGCCATCCCTTGTTCCCCCCCCCTCCTTTTTTGTCTTGTACAAGGAACTTGTTTATTATTTTTGAGCAGAATATGTGCAGATATGTTGATATGTGCTACGAACTCAGTAGGGCAATAATTAAAGGCAGTTGCATACTGTGAACTTGTATATACATCATGCATCATAGATTAATTTATTTTGAGAATAGGATGTTCTCCCCAGTCCTTTGGTGGCCCAGACATGGCGCCCCTACATGGAGTGTGTTCAACCCTTGTTTAGCAGGCGTTGGCGGGCCCACGGAACCGTGAGTGAAACACCGCCTGTCCTATAGTATTTATTGCCTAGCTTCGCACAGTGTTTGAAACACCCTCTTACACTGATTAGTGTAGAACATGGCCTCTTCGGGTATTTCCGTCTCGGGGTTTTTTTTTTCTCCATAAATAAAACATGTCCTTGAAAATAGTCACATGGAATATCCGGGGCTTGAGCACTACGCACAAGCAAAAATTAGTAGCAAGGGCAGCTAGGAAGCAGAAGTGCGATATCCTGTGTCTACAGGAAACGAACATTTACACGTTGAAAAAAGCCAGAGAACTCGAACAGCAGTTCTGTGCCCGAGGGTTCTTTTCATTCGCCACTCACAAGATGTGTGGAACGGTAATAATAGTGTTCAATTGGGCCCTCCTGAATGGAAGCCACTTTTCCTTTGACCCAGATGGTCGAATGGTAACATTCGACTTTGAATTCCACTCGGAACAGTTTAGACTAATAAACATTTATGCTCCGGTCAGGAAATACCACGGTAGAATTTTACCGGCTGCTCAACCCGCTACTTCTGGAAAGAAAACATCTTATTCTAACAGGCGACTTTAATTGTGTACTCAACAAACTAACGGACAGAATAGGCCCCGCTAGGGAGAGAAGAGACGCATACAGAACTGAACTTAAGAAAATAGTGAACCAATTTAGCTTGGTGGACGCGTATACTTGGCAGCACGGGGAGACCTTTCAGCACACATGGTCTGGTAGTAATACGCAGTCCCGACTAGACCGTGTCTATGTGACACCATCATTACAGTCAGCAGTCACAGATTGGCAAGCTCTTGACCCCCCGCCATACGCAGTAGATATCTCGGACCACAGGCCGGTATTGGTTTCTCTTGAACTCAAAGATAGCCTATCCTACCGCCAGCCATGGCGAGTAGATAACAGGCTTTTTAATGACGAAACGGCGAAAGCTAGTTTACGCAACCGCTTGGCAGCCTCTATAGGTGAACATAACTGGGATAGCCTAAAGAGGGCATGGAAGGAAATATGCACCGATGAAGGTAAAAAGTTAAAACATCGTTACTCCAATATGATAAGGAAAACGCTACAACGCATCCGCATTGTCGAAAGAGGCAAGTCGACCTCTTTATTAAAGAAAACTTATGTCAGCGACTTGAAACTTAGATTAGCACGGCTCAGGAGGCTAACGTCAACTGCAGCTAGCACCTCTCAAGCTAGACACTCGCCCAGCTTACACCCAGAGGTGCTAAATTACATTAATAGCACCCGACTGGAACAAATGGGAAATAAAGGCAACTTAAGTAAACATGATATTCTACAGTTTTGTGCCCACTTCGAAAAGTTAGGCACATGTGAACTTAGACTTAATCTAGAATCGGCCTTGGAACACCCTTTCCTACGCAACCTTCCGCAGCTCACTCCAGAGGAGTTCTGTAGCCTAGTGTCGCCCATTACCCTAGAAGAGCTTACACGAGCATTACACCGTCTACACCGGGATGCGACGGCTTGACCATAGAGTTCTACAACACATTCTGGGATATCCTGGGGCCCACCTTATGCGAAGTACTTAATGTCTTCACCAGGTCACACACGCTCCCATCATCCTTCAAGTGCGGCAGAATTATTTTGCTTCCAAAAACGCAGGACCACCTTAACGAGCCACAAAACTGGCGTCCCATTACACTTTTGGGAACAGATTACAAGTTACTAACAACTGTACTGACCCTTCGCATGCAGGAAGTTATGCCCTCGGTGATCAAATCCTGGCAGTCGTGTTCGGTCATTGACCGCAACGTACAGACATTGAACATGTTAAATAGAGACATCATCGATTATACGCGACAAAGGCAGGCGAATGGGTGGATCACTTCCTTATATCAGGCCCAAGCATTCGATAGGGTCGTGCACAAATACATTTTCGCCACACTGTTGGCATTTGGTTTCCCCAAGCAATTTGTGTATCTCATAATGGAACTTTATAAGGACATTTGGAGTGACTTGTCCATGAACCAAGAAATAGTTGCCTCTTTCCCAGTGACGAGAGGCGTGCGACAGGGTTGTCCCCTCTCCCCTCTGTTTGCATTAACCATAGAACCTTTCCTCATTCAAATAGAGAAGCACCCAAATGTACTAGGGCTGCAGCTCCCCGGAAGTGGCACTATTAAAGTGGCGGCCTACGCAGATGACGTTGCAATATATCGCAGGGATGAGGACAGCCTAGCCGCTGTTCTCAGCGTTTTTTCAGCCTATTCCAAAATCTCAGGAGCCAAACTTAACCTGCACAAGTGCAAATCACTCAGCCTCCATTCTACGTCTTCAACATGGCTGCATGGCATCAATGTCGTAAATAACTTAAGAATCTTGGGAATAGACTATAGTTTCAATAGGGCAACTGGCGAAAGCTGGACAGAGGAACTGGAGTCCCTTGAGAAGGAGGTCACTAGGGCCATGGAATTTAGTTTTCCGTATTACGTACGAAGATACTTGCTGATGAATGTTTTCACCGGCCGTCTTTGGTTCATGACCAACTCTCTTGTACTACCGTATAAAATAGCATGTCAAGTTAAGTCACAATTTATCAAGTTCTTTTGGAATGCTAAAACACCCCTAGTCAGGTACGAGCAACTTGGTCTGCCTCGAGAGAAAGGGGGTTGGAACATCCCGTCGCCAGTGGTGATGGCAGACATTTACGCCTTAAAGACGACTCTAAGAGTTCTGATGCTACAGGAGGATCATCCTGCAAGACAACTTGCGTCTTACTTTCTAGGAACCCAGAGCCGCCTGTTTTTACAGCCTCTGCCACGATGGCCAAAGGCATTGAACCCAACCCCTTTCTACAGGCATGTCATTGGCATTTATAAAAGGATAGCCGCGCTACAACTAGAGCCCCCCCCCCCCCCCCCCCCACTAGAAACACGCAACACGGAACTTGCACAAGAACTTTTATTGAACACAGGATGCGAAGTGAAAAATCCGAACTTTCCATGGGTATTATTAACGCCCAGCTGGCTCCCGGGAAATATTCAAGATGTGATTTGGCGCTTTGGATGCGGTGTCTTGCCTAAGGCGGACCGGATGTACAAGTAGCATTATGTAGATTCGGAGCAGTGTGTTCACTGCAAAAAATACGAAGATAACAAACATGCACTACTGTCATGCTGTGTGGCCAGAACATTCTGGACCCTGGTGGGCAGGACATACCATTCGTTGGGAATTGAAAGGTTCATTAAAAGAAGTAGATGCCCGAGTGGCGCTCTAGCACGGCTTGTGCTGTCCGCCGGCTTTTTCGCTTTGTGGGAGAACAGAGGGCGAGCAGTAAATCAACGCAAGGCCCGCAGAAATCAGTGGCCAATCCTGTCTCGAACCTACAACATCGTAATAGATCACTTAGAATCGGAGTTCTTTGCACTAGGAGAAGAAGAATTTCTTAAAAAATGGTCTTGTGCCTTCGTTGAAGTTGTTAACAATAGAGTCCGACTGATGTGCGGAGCGATGCAAAGCCTACGCACAGTGTGATTTTTTGTTGCATGCCATTGCATTGTATAGCAATATGTAGTACCTGCTGTAATACTGTGCTGAACCTGAGACTTCGCTACGACCTGTTAACATGTGAAAAACGAACTGTTAACCATCTTGTAAACAAGTGAATGTACCCATGTGATGCAAATAAAATTCCTTAATGCCTCGCTCCTAAATATATTCATCATATACAAGTACTAAACGAGAGGTGGCTACCTACAACTACATACATCGAGGACGCACGACCCACGGCGTAAGGAGCTTCGCCCCTAAAAAAATCCACGCATATCCACGAGGTGAAGGATGATGAGTGGCGAAGCGCTGGGGATCATTCGGGTAACCACGAATAAACCGTACATTGCCTACTCAATCATGCGAATGCGTGACAAACACGTGTGTGCAGTATATACAATGTTGTCTTATTGATGCCATAAGGCATATATGGTGTTGAGATGGGGACTTCGTTTTCCCTTCATTAGGACCGCCCTGTGATCGGTGATCGGCGAAATGAAGAGCCAGGGGTTCATGAATGGGATGTAGTAATCTGATGTTGGCGAATACGAGGTCTATACACGTCCCCCCAGGTTGTTGTTGGTTGTTTATCGTCATATGAAATGCAGCTGAGAGCATAACGCGATGTCATATGCTGTGCAAGCCAGTCGTTCACGATATCTACATTAACAGTGGGATAACACACAAACCGAATGTGTGCTTGTTTTAAATGCGAATGCATTTCATAGTCGGGCTATGTCAGGCAACCGGCGTTGGCGTTGTGCGGCGTTGTCCGCGGAGGAGGAGGAGGAGGATAGGTTGAGGAGGTGTGCGTGCCAGCAGGCGTTAGGTGTGAAGCATCTTATGGCGAAGCTTAATCCGGTGGTGGTGGTGTGCGGCGTGACCACCCTTACTGCGCATGCGCAAACCCTTTCAAAAAAAATAAAAATAAAAAACCTCCTCTTTCCCTCTCTCTCCTCTAGGCATCCCTCCCCGCGGCAACCACACCCTCACTGCGCATGCGCCTCCCCTCCTCTCTCCCCCTGCTACGCTCCCCCCTCTCTCCTCTAGGCATCCCTGCCCGCGCCGTCCACACTCCCACTGCGCATGCGCGTCCCACCTCTCTTCTCTCCTACGCTCCCCCCCTCTCTTCTCTAGGCATCTCTGCCCGCAGCGTCCACACTCCCACTGCGCATGCGCGCCCCCCTCTCTCTCTCCTCTCCTACGCTCCCCCCCCCTCTCCCTCTCTCGCCTCGCGACGCCGACACAGGCAGCGTCTGCTAGCGAGTTTCTTGGTTGAAAAAACCGACTGCTCGCGCTGCACAACCGTTCACTTGCCACCCCGTATATATGGCAATGAATCTTGACCTCCAAGGTGGTGCCGGTGGGAGATTTCTCCTGTGCGTTGTTGAACAATAAAAATTCGCAGCGTGCGCGTTAACTAAAAGCGGACTGCGGCGGAGCTCGGCGGAGCTATATATGAAAAAAAAATTTAAAAAATAAATAAAAAAATTAAAAAAAACAGGAAAAAGCAAAAAAAAGGCGCTGCGCCTTGCTCCCGACCCGGCTGCAGAAATCAGGCGCCTTTTCCTTCTTCGAACCACAACCACCATATATAAATGGAGTGAAGCGCGCGCGAAATGCATTCGCATTTCCTCACGATTCCCCTTCGGGTAGGTGGGCGCATTTTTTCTTTTAGATGCGAAGCATCTTATGCGCGGGGCTCTGTCCGTCCCTCCCGCGTCCGCCGTCCCGCGTCCGGCCACTTTCATGAAGTAGGAAACACCCATTATGCGAAGCAGAACACTTTAGTAATATGAAGGCTATCAACCACCATCACAGTCATGGCCGAGAGCACAGAGAGGCTGCTTAGCAATGGCTAGGCAGGTGGTGTCTGTCGACCAGGTTGACGCCATTCCTTGATCTTGCTTGCATGTGTTTGGAGGGCGCTTAGTCCGTCCCTCCTTCCCGCGTCCCACACCACCACAGCGCATTCGCGTCCCCTCCCCCCTCTCTCTCCTACGCTCACCCCCTATCTCTCCTCTAGGAATCATCTACTCTACGGAGCGGCCCCCCGCGTCCCACACCCCACACAGAGCATGCGCGTCCCCTCCCCGCTATCCTGTCCTACGCTCACCCCCTTTCTCTACTCTAGGAATCATCTACTCTACGGAGCGGCGCCCGCATCCCACATCCCCACAGCGTATGCACGTCCTCTCCCCCTCTCTCCTCTAGGAAATACTCTACGGAGCGGCTCCGGGGTCTCACATCCCCAAAGTGCATGCGCGTCCTCTCCCCCCTCTCCTCTAGGAATCCTCTACTCTACGGAGCGGCTCCCGCGTCCCACACACCCACAGCGCATGCACGTCCCCTCCCCCATCTCTCTCCTACGGTCCCCCCCCGTCCTCTCCTCTAGGAATCCTCTACGGAGCGGCGCGCACGACAGGTGGTGCGACAGCTGCATACTCCGCTAGGGGGCGCCACGGTAGTTCCGCGGTATGAAAATGACGGAGCGCTCGCGCCTCATTATCTCTCCTGTGCAGCGTCGCGATGAGCGCCCGGACCGCTGCCGTGAAACGAGAGCGGCGACGTTCCTCCCGCTCAGGCTAATTATCTCCCCATTGCTTTGCATCCACACATGGCTCCCTTTAGCGAGAGATGGGGAAGTTTTTTTTTATTTTTTACCGCGAATCGCAGCGAGACGCCAGACTAATGTTCCTCCGTTCGCATGCGTTAGTATTTTCTCGTGCTTTGCGCATCGTGCATACGCCATCCGCGTTCCAGCGCTTAAATTGACGGACCCTTTGTAAATTCGAGAGTGTATTCCGTGAACGCCTGTGTCCATTGAGGCGGCGTCGGTCAGAATGATTGCTTGCGTAGCGCGCTGTGCCCAGCGTTTGTAAAGCGCGAGCGCTGTAGAGTCCGACGCGACCGGCGTCCGTTTGCGCATCCCGGCGGCCACCTGGTTCCGTGCCAGAGCTCGGACAGACGGACGGACGGACGGACAAACGGACGGACGGACAAACGGACGGACGGACGGATGGACGGACGGACGGACAGACGGACGGACAGACGGACGGACGGACGGACGGACGGACACCGGACGCACACCGGACAGACGTGAGCATGAGACATTAAAGGCTTTTGCCTTAAAATCACCGGTCAGTGTGAAGGGGTCGTTCTTGTATTTTGTGTCGTAGCTGTAGTTACGCTGCCTCTGGGAGAGATTCGGGCACCAGGTGCATTGTCATGGCAATGGTTCCGTTGGAAAATTTCATCGCAGCATGTTCTCCGTTGTGAGCTTGACTAGTTATTGGTAGATTGAAATCCACTGCGGTCTCTGATAGTTTAACGTAGTACATCACTTGAAAAGTGTTGATTTTCCGTACTGTGCGCTCTTCCACAAACAAATATGTCATCACCGACCCGTAATATGGCATATCACTGAACTGAGACTGCCACTGGAGCCGATGCAACGACGATTGCAACTGCCTGCTCATTCCTTTCAGCATCCACACTGGTTCAAGCTTTTTCAGCGGCTGTTCGGTGAAAATGTATGTTTAAAATGAAATTGTTTATGTGAATAGGTACCAACAAGGCTTTCTTCCAGAAGAAACGCAAACCCTTATTTGAATATTGTGAATATTTTTCGAATGTACCGATACAGTTAGGAAACTATTACAGCAAACACCAACATCACGTCTACGCAGCATAATGCCACAGACGCTTCCTTTTCTCTTCTGAGGCGAAAGCCTTTAATGTCTCATGCTCACATCCGTCCGGCGTCCGTCCATCCGGTGTCCATCCGTCCGGTGTCCCTCCGTCCGTCCGTCCATCCACCCGTGTCCGTCCGTCCGTCCGTCCGTTCCGTGTCCGTCCGTCCGCCCGTGCCCGTCCGTGTCCGTCCGTCCATCCGTCGGTCCATCCGTTCGTTCGTGGCTGTCCGTCCATCCGTGTCCGTCCATCCGTGTCTGTCCATCCATCCGTCCGTCCGTCTCCGTCCGTCCATCCGAGCCATGGCATGGTGCCAGGTGGCCGCCGGGGTGCGCAAATGGAAGACGTTCGCGTCGAACTCCACAGCGCTCACGCTAGGCTTGCGTAGCGTCGCTCTGCCGAGCGTTTACAATCATCCAAGGAAGGGAGACGCGCGAATCGCGTTCCATTCTGACCGACCCCGTCTCAATGGACACAGGCGTTCGCGGAACACTGTAATTTACAAAGTGTCCGTCAGTTTAAGCTCTGGAACCCGGATGGCGTTTGCACGATGCGCAAAGCGCGAGAAAATACGAACGCATGTGAACGGAGGCACATTAGTCTCGCGTCTCGCTGCGATTCGCGGTAAAAAAGATTTAAAAAAAAAAAACACGCACACATTCCGTTTGTGTGCCATCCCACTGACAGTGTAAAAAAAAAAGACATAGCATAGTCACTAGAATGGCCACAAGCTTTCACCCAACACACTTTTTATGTAACCGGCTCGTGGCACGTTCAACCACTGCCATGCGGAGGATGAGTTAGGTTGCCTGAGATTTATCCAAATTATTATATAATATTTCAAAAAGATCCTGCGCACAACGCGAACATACGAGTTTAATCTAGAAATGGCGGAGCCACCAGAGATAACGCTGGAATTTTCTTATGCATGTTTAAATCCTGGCCCGCGTTACCGTTGATCAGGTAACCGGCAATCAGGGACTGTGATTACTGCTTTCGCTGAACTTTGGGTGCTGCTGCTTTTACTGAGCACAAGTTCGGCCAATAAAGCGTTTGCTCTTTACCGGCTGCGTTATAGCCTTTCTCCTTTCTTATCCTCCACAGAGGTTTAGTGTTTTGCTCACCCGAAGGTTGCGGAATCACGTACCGGTGGCTGCGGCCGCATTTAGATGGAGCCACAGTTCGATAGAGGCACGCATACTTAGATTTAGATGCACGTTAAAGAACAGCAGAAGGTGAAAAATTTCAGGAGCCCTCCACTGCGGCGTCCTTCATAATCATATCGTGGTTTTAGGACGTCAAAGAGAACGGTTATCAGTTTCGTTTTCTTCGCCGTCACAACATCGAGACATGCGGTGAAAGTGCTGCTTCGTTGGCGATCCGGACGTCCCCCGCGAAGCACCGAG
The DNA here is from genome assembly GCA_030522465.1 of Rhipicephalus appendiculatus. Taxonomy (NCBI): domain Eukaryota; kingdom Metazoa; phylum Arthropoda; class Arachnida; order Ixodida; family Ixodidae; genus Rhipicephalus; species Rhipicephalus appendiculatus. The sequence goes on from JALIZH010028122.1 coordinate 635,541, forward strand.
CCAAACTGAATCCACGAAGACGACGACTGTCGACAACCCGGACCGTCGAAGTAGCAGCAGGCCGCATGGCTACAGTCAGATTACGAGCTCCTTCCCGAATATAGCAGACACCTCAAAACCCTGACGTCAACCGCAGAGACGATAAAAGCCGCTGTGCCACCTACATCGATCGTTCTCCGGCAAAATCGGGTGGCCGCATAGTTATCAGTGTAACAACATCATTAATGTAACCACCGGAGAGCTGTCTCGAAGCGTACGGCCGTGACCCTGTTTCCTATACCTGTAGCAGTGAAGACATCCTCCGGCATGTACACTTCTCCTTGGAAAACGCCGCCAGAATAGGATTAGAAAACCAGAAGCCAACTACAACTATGCCAGACATTCTTTGCATCAGGTTCCTATCCACATTCATGAATGACTTGCGCAAGGAGACGACCGGCGCTCTGCCGAATCCCCTTGTGCAGCTCGCAAACGAAAACGTGGCACTTTTCACAGAAGAGATGGCCAGACCTCTCTGCCACGCAGACGGCAAAATAACTGAAGAAAGTTCGTTATTCTTTATGAGAGGATCTATTTGCTGTACAGATGTGGAACCCCCTCAACAGTGTTCAAGGATTGTCTTTGTAGCGACAACGTTGGCGAAGACATTACACAAGTGCTACCGGTAATACAATCGCCACTCTACTCAAGACAGCGCAGCTGTTAATGACCTCGGCTCCAATGACCTGCGGTAAACAAGCTGAATCATCCTGTGAGGGGAGGTGCGACAGCTGTCACCTTCTCCGAGGCATCAAATGAAGTGCATTGCTGACGATTTACGCGAGCAGATTGAGCGCTCACAAGGTATTCGTGAGCAAGCCCAGCTTAATCCACAAGCGGTGAGCTATGCTGCTGCAGTACGCCGTACCGCTCCGCCTGGGAGCCCACGTGAAGACGCCGCACTGCCGCAGCAATTACGTCTGAAATGGGTGCCGCCACCCGCGCCATACTGTCCACCTGTTGCAGAGGAGGACATTAGGGCGTCGATCTCACGGTAGGGCAACAGTTCGGGTTGGCCTTGCGTGGACATCTGAAACCTAAAGGTGGCTCTTTCAGAGGGGCCATCCACGTTAGCCAGAACAAAACTTATCCTTCACTCAAACCAAAACTCCGCTCAAGGGAGGGCGAAATAGCTATCGTCAGAATAGTGGTCTCCTCTAATGTAGCGGTGGTGACTTTCGAGGGCCAAAGACTACCTCGATAGATTAAGTACAACCATTAGTGTGTTCATGGGCGCACCTACAAGAAAAAAATTGGGAGACCCTTAAGCTTCGCCTTTAAGAGTTGAACGCGATAGCGATATCCCGTCCCTACTGCGTACTTCAATCACTTAGTGCATACTATGTAATGGGTAGTATGGTTTAAACCAGGAGAAATTATGCGCGGCAAATGTGGGAAATGTTTTCGAACTTGCTATGCACCCACTACGTGGTGTTAAGGGAATACGCGCAGTAAGGTGTGTGCCATTTGTAATGGGTGGCTCGCTTTAAACTATGGAATCGTTATGATAGTCACATATTCTGACGTCCGATGGCAATTTACGCTTGTACCACGCAATATTCCTGGGATATTACATGTTATATTGCGACGCCTATATAAAGGACGCTTGTGTTTGCGAAGCATGGAAGTTATTTTCACTGCATTTCCAAGCAGAGGAAGTTATTTTCACAGTATATCCAAGCAGAGGCATGGCTTTTTAAAAGCCCTCTGCAGGAGGGCTTTTAAAAAGCCATGCCTCTGCTTGGATATACTTCTCACACCATACGTTATCTGGTACCACCCAAACCCAATGCTAAACCCAATGCTATGCCAGTCGACATGCTGTTGTTAATGGGCATGCACAGTTTATGGAAAACTCGCATGTTAGACAGGCATGCGGAATCAATGGTGTCTTCGCGGTCACATTTCGTGCAAATGACTGTACAGCTAAAAGACTTCTATGAAGAACTACAGTTTCGGCCGGACTGGTATCCACAGTTCATAGAATGCACTGCTCAAATACCCTTTTAGAACAAGGTGTTGCGGGAAATTTGTTTTGTAATGCCTATTGTACATTTGTGGAGGAAGCCTTAAGTTTTTTGGACGCTATGTGTATACATGAACCTCATTTGTAATAAATACCATGTAAGAGAAAAAAAAAAAAGAGGCATGGCTGTGTGGTAGAACACCTGCTTGCCACGCAGACGACCCGGGTTCGATCCTTACTCGGACTCGTAAATTTTTATTGTTTTATTTTTTTTGCATCTTTCTTGATTTTTCGGTCACGGACAGGATGATAATTTTTCAGTCATGGTAAGATGATGATTTTTCGCTCACAACCAACGACGCCGACGCCGGAATGTCTGCGAAACGAGCTCTTTAACGGTATCGCGTTAAAATCCCGGCATGCTACAGATGTGGTACAGTCAGCCACCGGGTAGACAACTGCCCCCCCCCCCCCCCCCCTTTGAAGACGTGTGCTGAGGATACTGTGGCAAGCAAGTTAGGGCCACTACAGAACACTAGTGCAACGCAGAGTGAGGCTGGCCCCTTCGCAGCATGATTCCCGAAGTCGCCCACCTTACAGCGTCCGCGGAGTGCACCGGAAAATTCCGCAAGCACCAACGCCCGGAGGCAACGAAGTAGTGAGGACCCTCAACACGGCGGATGTTGTCACCCCTCCCCCCCCTTCTGAAGATGAATAAGCAATACCAGCAACGGTAGCAACCACCGTAACAGGAAGCCAAAAACAAGAACACGTCTCAAATAGTCAACCCATAACCAGGAAAGTCTTCACGTCTTGACTTGGGCTCGGGGATTTCCCTCTACTCAGCAATAATTATATACAGCATGTGAGTGGCTGGCCAGGGGCTGCCTCACAGTCCCCCCTCTTCTTTACCTACTCCTCTGACACTCGAGATAAGTATTAAGTTGGAATCCTTAAGGAAACAAAATGCTCAGCTAGGAGCCACAATTGAGGCGTTCGAAAGGGCTAAAGTGAGAACCCTACACCGCACATGGATGACGAGAGTGACTCGGCGTCTGTGTGCCCGGGCAGTACGACAACATCTCACTCAGCCTGGATCGAAGATCTGGAGTCCCTGGTTTCTAATATCGATGAACAGCTAGTAGCGTTCATCTGGCAGGTCGTCCAGCTCCCGAATATGATTACTGAAGCTATGCACACTGCTATACAGCTGCAGACGCAACTCATTGTAGCAACTCTAGTCCAGCAAGTAACACAGTGCATTCAAACTTAGCTGACAGTAATCCCAGATCCTAACGACACATAGGGCCTATGCGTATGGTCGGGCGCCCCAGTGAAACCTTCCGCGTAACGGAAGGCAAGAAAAAAAAAATGCCCCCACCTCCCCGAAGGGAATCGTGAGGAAATGCGAATGCATTTCGCGCGCGCTTCACTCCATTTATATATGGTGGTTGTGGTTCGAAGAAGGAAAAGGCGCCTAATTTCTGCAGCCCGGTCGGGATCACGGCACAGCGCCTTTTTTTTTTTTTTGGCTTTTTTTTTGTTTTTTATATATTTTTTATTTTATTTTATTTTTATTTTTTTCATGTATAGCTTCGCCGAGCTCCCGCGATGCGAGCGCCCTCACGCGTCAGAGCGCGCTCCTCCCCTCCACTCACTCTCCGCTACTCCGCCCGCACACCTGCTCCGGTTGCTAGGGGCGAGGATAAGCGCGCGCGCCCGCAGCTGTTGCTATGGGAGAGGGAGTGAGAGCGGAGAGATAACACCTGCCGCGGACAACGCCAACGCCGCATAACGCCGGATGCCTGACATAGCCCGACTATGAAATGCCTTCGCATTTAAAAAGGGAATTCATCGATTCGCTAGAGAACGTGCAAAGTGGCGGTACAAGTCTCCCCGTGGGACCACTCACTTGCCCGACTGAAAAGATTTTGTAAATATGGCATCGCCTTTATATGCAGCACCGAGAAAACGAGAGCCGCTCTCGATTATACACTGAAATTGCAGAGGTTACAGGGACCACCATAAATGATCTAACCTGCGCCTCTACTTTCAAAATTTGGAAGAAATGAATGCAATGATGGTCCTTCAAGAGCCAGATTTGCATGCTAAGCTCCCAGGCTCTACCATGTTTCAAAGGAGGCCGTCCACCTGTGTTCTAGTGCATAAATCGTACATTGCGCAAGAGATAGATCTCGAGATTACCTAGGAGCATTCCTACACAATGGTGCAGATCTCGTTCCTTCGTCGGGCGAATCATGCGGTGTATATACTAATCATTTACACTGCAAGCAAAACACCACGTCTTCTATGGCGAAATTTTCTGCCGTACACTGAAATGCGCCGAAAGAGCACCTGTGATGGTCACAGGTGACGTCAATGCCCCCCTGCAGACTCTGGCGGTAAAATGCGTGGAGAACAGGGGTAGGTGGCTTACGCATAATTCTGTCCACCTTAAGCGCCACCCTTTTCACCGACCCGGCCACCCGCCACCCGCCTTGGTGACTCGGTGAAAGGGACACATGCCCTGACATCAGTGTGGCTAAGAACAGGTGACACGTTACATGGACTAACGTATTATGAAGTAGTAACAGCGCAATATTCACGCAGGGACGAACAAAGAAGCAACACAGACAAACGTTGACTTTCAACTGATCTTTTATTGAACACGAAAGGAAAATATATACGGAAAATTTTTTTTTAAAAAACCAAGCCCGACAAGATTACATGGGATGATCACACGTGGTCTTCCGCTTGTCTGTGTTGCTTCTTTGTTCGTCCCTGTGTGAATATTGCGCTGTTACTACTGCATAATGCCAAACCAACTAGCCCAAAGCTTCACGTTACTAAGGACTAACGTAGAGGAGACACTGGGCAGTGACCACTGCCTAGGAAACACCCCACTCCCCACACACCCTTTCAATGGAAGGACATAAAAGCGCGAGCAGTTATTATAGCACAAAATGTCCACGTAAAATATCATGCCTATCCTCCGTTCAGGCAATTGCAGAGTGGGCTGCGCACATCGTACTCGCGCAGAATAAATACGGAACCATAGTGCAAACACCTGATGAACACAGAATGGTTGCCAACCACCTTCTGCACTTGTGGGAGGCCCGCCAGTGCCTAACGCACCGCTGGAAACGCCAGAAGCATAATAAACCCTTCGAAAACTTATTCAGGAGCTTACAACACAGGCGGGTGAATACGCTAGGCACTAGGCAGATACAAGCTACACACACAAATGTAATGAAATAGCATATCAGATCTGGAACAAGGACAAAGGCACACGGCAGCTATTTAGCGGACTCATTGACCCCACACAAACGCGAGGACAAACATAACAGCGAGCTCTTGCTTTTCGACACTTGCTATGACCTCTTAGTTTGGCAGTATGCACAGAGCAGCTACACTAACGTAAAACCTGGGGAGGTGCGAAGCACCGGTCTTTCCCATAGGGACGCGTCAATGGCTATGAGAGGACAGTGTCCTCTCATCGCTACAGGCGATGTCACAGGCAGCCTCCCGCGCCTATCACAGACAGCGCCCATCACTGAAACAGAGCTTTTCCTTAGCGAACACGCCCTCTTAATTGCCGCTTGCTCTACCGTGACGGGCGACTACAGAAGACACCGTAACGGGCTAGGATGACAGGAGACGCCGGCAATCGGAGCGCAAAAGGTTCTTCGCACCGAAAGGTACACCAGACCTGTTCGCACGAGTCGCTGCCAACCGAAAGTTGCGCTGCAGAGACGATTATGCGGTTGGCTTCTTCTCGTAATAACCGACAGAACAGAACGCATGCAACAAAAAAATTGGGGGGACCCTTAAGCTTCGCCTTTAAGAGTTGAACGCGATAGCGATATCCCGTCCCTACTGCGTACTTCAATCACTTAGTGCATACTATGTAATGGGTAGTATGGTTTAAACCAGGAGAAATTATGCGCGGCAAATGTGGGAAATGTTTTCGAACTTGCTATGCACCCACTACCGTGGTGTTAAGGGAATACGCGCAGTAAGGTGTGTGCCGTTTATAATGGGTGGCTCGCTTTAAACTATGGAATCGTTATGATAGTCACATATTCTGACGCCCGATGACAATTTACGCTTGTACCACGCAATATTCCTGGGATATTACATGTTATATTGCGACGCCTATATAAAGGACGCTTGTGTTTGCGAAGCATGGAAGTTATTTTCACTGCATTTCCAAGCAGAGGAAGTTATTTTCACAGTATATCCAAGCAGAGGCATGGCTGTGTGGTAGAACACCTGCTTGCCACGCAGACGACCCGGGTTCGATCCTCACTCGGAATCGTAAATTTTTATTATTTTTTTTATTTGCATCTTTCTTGATTTTTCCGGTCACGGACAGGATGATGATTTTTCGGTCACGGACAAGATGATGATTTTTCGCTCACAACCAACGACGCCGACACCGACGCCGACGCCGGAATTTCTGCCAAACGAGCTCTTTAACGCTATCGCGTTAAAACTGATAGCTGGGCGAGTTTGTATGAATTCATGTGTAGAAATTTTTGTCGCGCGCACAATAGACGGGGACACACAGGAAGGAGGTGCAAACGAGCGCTTGTCAATGCATGGGTTCAAAAGCCGCGTGTACCTGATATTGCGAGACATTTTAACAGCATAGCTGTTTCAACCGGCTATCGAAATTTTGTTGTCCGCAGAAAAGTTAATGTGGGTATGCGCCACAGGGTATTATGTAAACCCCACTATAGAATACAGTGGATGCTAGCATTAAACGAAAGCGCGGATGGGCGAAATGGAGCACGTGAAACACGTGAAGAAAGAGAGATTGCAAGAAACAAATAGAAAAAAAAGAGAAATGGAAAATATAGATAAAGAGGACGAAAGAAAAGGAGAGAAAAAGAGAAATGAAAAGAACTAGGAAGGGAAATCCACATAAAAATAACGGAATTACAGACATAAAGCAATAAAAAAAACGCAATTAAAACATAGGAAAACAGGTCACGAGGTAGAAATAGGGAGTGGAGATAGAAAAAAAGGGAAAGTAAGGGTAAGAAAACTGAGACAGAGGAACGAAAGGGAAGAAAGAGAAGTAAAGATCGAAAGAGCGAGAATGACAAAGGAATAGATAAGGGGTGCAAAAAATGAAATAGAAATAAGGAAATAGAAAGTAACAGGTACAAAAACGAAAGAGAAATAAAGTGAGAGGCTAAAATTCGGGCTGGTTGGTACATACAGACGACGTCGTCTAAGTGAAAGAAAGAGAAGAAAGAAAAATAAATGAAGTTAAACAAGGAAGGCAACCCAGCTCTGCTGTCTACTCAGGCTTGGCACCACTATCGCTAAGCTGCGATATGTGTTTTTTTTTAGCTTTGCTGAGCTCTGTGTAGATATTCCTTTGCGTGGAACATGTTTGACTTCCATTTAGTATTGTTTTAACGTTACCCGTACTTTGATCTGGACACGGAGAGTTCAAGAAGAGCAGTTGAACGTGATCTCGCGTTTCTCCTCTCAATTGATGAATTGAAGGCGGAAGAATTGTAAGTACACGCGCAATTAAAGAGAATACAGCACACGGCTAGAATAGTAGTGGCGCGCTGACTTCTCAATACTTGGAGAAGTCACTATCCCTAACAGTAGAACGTGATACACATGTACTTGACTAGGGAAATATTAGCCAACTGAGGCGCCTTATCTTAATTGGGCTGCATTTTCTAATGAAGTGTTGCGTCCACGGACTCTCACACTGCGTCTTCTATGCGTAATTTCTCTAGCCCTTTCCTGCCCAAGAAAAATATAATAGAAAAATTGCTAACTTGCTCAAAAATTATTGATCTTTGCTCTATTGTAATTAAGTTTTCAAAGGTTAAACTGTAACAATTGGAGTTTTTGCCCCAGAAAACTGACCCGCACATATGTGCGGGCTGGGCTTTTATTTATGTGATTCACTGCAGTGAGGAATACACTCATAACGGCTCAGACAAAGCAAAAAATGCGTGGTCAGCGCTGTGAATGCAACATTTTAGAGTATTGTGTGTCACTTGTGAGGCACAGGTATAAGTTGCACTTTATACAACGCGTCCTTGAACAAGAAGCTACACTTGACAACCTGCAGTGATGTAACTTAATAAAACTTTTTGTTGGGCTAGTTGGTACATGCTTACTGAAATACAAATAGACGCAAACCTTCGAGGAAGAAAATTAGAGGCAGAACAGAAAGGGCGTCCTTTCTGTTCTGCCTCTAATTTTCTTCCTCGAAGGTTTGCGTCTATTTGTATTTCAGTATGCAGTGATGTGCAGATGTCAAGCTGTATACTGATCGCCAGTGGTACGTATAGCTGAGTCTAATCGCTTGGCTATGCCGGGCGCCTTTTACACTCCTGTAAAGTTATCTAAGGATTGATCTTGTGACACATTTTTCTTTCCACTTTCAATTCTTGGGCGCCGGGTGACGAGCAAAGTTCATCAGAGATCGGGATGCAGCCCATGATCAGGTCCATACCTAAAGCTGCTTGATCTTTTGCACAGTTACTTGCAAAGTTGTTCTATGTCTACAACTAGGGCACATTGCGGTTTTTCAGCAGTAACTTCAAAGATCGTTGCATTAAATTAGTGTGAGAAATTCGGCAAAGGAGTCTTGACAACAGCAAGAACGTCGGTTGTCTCACCACTTCCAAGCAGGTGACGCTTTGCAGCCGAATGTGTGCTCTTCAAAGAGACATCAAATTTACTGAAACTGACAGGATAGGGTGAGTGGTCACCTGACCCAGTTATTACGGAGGCGACTGCTAAAAAACTCGCCTTCCATACTCCAGTTTTCATCACTAAGTTGGCTCGAATCACGAATATGAATCTATGTCAATTCGTCAACGTGGTCCCTGCCCAATTCTGACGCAAGACATCAGGAGGCTCAATATCTCTTCTATGTCTTCTTCATTCTCTTGTTTGAAAATGTTGGCATGTGAAAAAAAAAGAAAATTCAGCGCCCACAGGAGCTTGTTCCCTAAGTTAGAGAATTTTAGCAATTTTAACCCTCAATGTTATTCATTATCCTTAAAATTTCACTGGCGATACTGAAACTCTATATGATAGGCAGTGTAAAATGTAATTCTTTGAAATATAATGCATGGTTTTCACAACACATTCACAAAATTAATATTTTCTGCGTAAATGGTGATCACAATTCACGCACATCACTTCGCGTCGCTAACTTCAGATATAAGAAAACATCAGGAAACACCAACCAAAGAAGTGCTAATAAGATTCCAAGAAATGCTATTTCGCCACAAAAAAAAAAAAACAACTGAATGCGCCGGCGCAAACGCGCGCGAAAAGAGCCAACCTGCGTCGCTCTGCCGTGCACTTGACGAGGACTAAAGCCCAGCCCGCACAAACGTCCGGGTGGCTTTTTCACGCGTGAGTACACAACGTGTGTGGTAAGAACGCGTAAATTTTTTAGCGACGCATGTTTTTCCTAAGTCTTAATATTCCTTTTATATGCATACACACCCGAAAAAAATGTATAAGAAGAAGGAGCGTTTATTTACACGTCTGAGGCAACTGCTGTCGGCACACGTGCTCCGACGGCATTTTTCGTGGAAGATTATTCGCCCTCTGGTGTCGAAATTATTGAACTACTGAAACAGATATATTCCCGTAAACATGACTTCAGCGGCACAGACCTATGAAACCGAAACTGAAACAGGTGCCGTTTCGTGAGCGTCTTTATTGACCCACACGTTTGTGCGGGTCAGGCCGTAAAGGGCTATAATACGTGCTTAGGTTTCCTTCCCATCAACACATGCTCATTTGGTAAATATTCCCATTCGATAATCACATTGATAGAACATCTTTTAAAAAATACAGTGACTCTTATGTCGATGAAGATTACAAAAAAAAAAGAACGTCAATCCAACCTTGTGCACTTCTGCGAAAAGTTCCGATGATTATCAACATGATCTTCAGAAGCTCATGGAATTAGGCCTACATAACACAATGAATGCGCTAATGAAATCCACTGCCTTGCTTCATGAATCGGCCGTCAATGTCACCCGTGCTAAGAGTAGCTGCATATGGTAAAGCAATGGGATGGTCATGGATGTGACAGGCGGCCAGCCAACGTGCCCCCCCATACCTCGCTTTCAAACTGACTCCCGCCTTTGACTGATGACGCCTGGTCGCGTGACAGTGCTATTCGCAATATGAGTGGACGAAAGTGGTTCGTGAACGGTCGCATCGGCAACAATGTAACTGCGAGGATTTTGTCATTTGCTGATAAATTTGTCAGTCGCGTGACTATAGTCGCAAACAAACCTTTTATACCTCGAAAGGAAATAAACGGAGTGGTACGGCATTCACTATTTTGTGTCTTTTCACTGGAGTGATGGCGCGTACGCACTAGTGCCGACAGCAGTGTTCGGTACATATTTCACTTTTTATTGATGGAGTGGTTAAGAGAACAGCACCACTAAACCATTGGTTTTTAGAAAGGTCTTAAGGTGACTTGCTGCTTTCGCGAGGAACATACTCCTTGTCTTTCTTTTAGGAGTTCATAGCGCTCAATTTGTTTTAGTGTACCACATTTTCGCTAGTTTCTTCAGCAATCTTTAAATCTCCGGTTGTACAACTAATGCAAGCAAATCAAATTGAGTACTACTGACTCGTAATTGCAGATAATAAGTGGAAAATACCAGGACCAATAGGCTATGTGGGTAGTAGCTGGTCCAACATGGAAAGTACAGATGGGTTAGGAACGCACAAGGACTGGTAATCGAATGACAGGGTTTTATACATATGGAAGTTTCAACGATGTACAAGTTTATCTACGAAGGAAAAATCTGTACAATTCACAAGACCAGACAAAGTGTTTAAAAGTAGGAATAAAGTTGCGCATAGTTTTTTTTTCGTATAGGCACAGTGTTCCACTTTACAGACTCGATAAATTCTAGCCGGCGTTCCTTGGCGAGAATTGTTACAAAAGGGATGGTTCAATTAAGGTGACTTGCTCACCTGTTGTTTCCATTCGGGAAGTTGAACATGGCGTTGGGTAGTGGAAAGTTGCGAGCAGTATTTTGTGAACTGAACAAGTAACCTTGTAATTTATTACCGCTGCAATTTATTACCGTTCCATATGAAGGATTACGATGTTCATCAAACGGAATAGCGTTAGGGTAATGAACACGGGCAGAATTTATTATTCTCAGAGCACGTCTTTATAACTGCAATACAGGTGGTACATAAGGCTTGTATGTTACGCCCCATGCTTCCTAGTAATAACCTAGATGTGTATGAAGAAAAGAAAAGTATATGCAAAAAAGCAACCAACGAGGATAATATTAACGGGAATGGACAGGTACACAACCCAGTTTTGTAATTCATATTTATATAGCGCAACCACATACGGACAGAGAAAAGAAGTGAAACGGAAACACAGCGTTTCACTTCTTTTCTCTGTCCGTGTGTGTGGTTGCGCCGCCGGTAAATATGAAGTACAACCAACTGGCCCAAGTTTCCGTTTTGTTCCAGTTTTGTAAACCCAGTGTTGATTTAGTCTGTCCAATGCAAGTGATGGTCACAGACAAATTCGAAGTGTTCAAATGTGTTGACTCGATACAGAGTTCGGTTTGCGAAAGTAGTATTAAGGCTTCTATACTTTCCTGCTTGGGTGAAATTCGACGTACTTAGTTTTGTCAGTGTTTGTGACTAGCCTGATGAGAAAGCAGCGCGAAATTTTCGCGCCATCGCTTCTTCATGATTTACCAACTCTCCCACCAGTCTATAATTCTAAATGACTATACTCGGCGACAACTTATCTTGACATTGGACCGAAGGTTACGGAGGCGGGGCTTCCGCACATTCGTGTTCATCCGCAAGTAGTATGGCAGCTTGCGGTTGTTTTCGGTTTTACTCGCTCACATTGTTAACGCGTTTAGAAAGGACATGAATATGAAATTTATGAATGGGAGAAACATTTTCGATTGTTGACTGTGCATTTTAGTGCCCTATTGGGAGTACATTTTTCTCGGAGAACTAAACAGCGCGTTTGCGACCACACGCTGATGTCACGGACGCCATGTTTCCTTGGAAAACGGATGGGCTGAATAGTTGGTACTCTCAAAGAACTGGAAAGAAAAGGAAAGCATTCTGCTAAGGGAACAATAACTGTATTTTACCTACAACTTCCCGCAACTGTTTCAGTCCCATAATAAATAAAGGACTGTTCATTTTAGCAAGGAACTTGAGAAAATTATCACTAAACTTAAGTAGGCCTACTATTTTTTTTGGATCGGTAGCAGGCATGCGCTTTGGTTCTGTAACTTCCACAGTGCTGTCAACAAAAGTTGTCGCCGAGTATAGCCTGTTTTATTTACCTCATTCATTTATTTTTGTATTATCGTTTGTTTTTTTTTCTAATGTTTATTTGCTTTTCACATCAATTATTCTATCGTATTCTGGACGTGTCGGCACCTGCAAGGTACGCCAAGTTACTATCCTTCTTTGTTATGCAAGGGCTCTCTGGCGTCATCATGTGAGAATGAAGAAGACAACGATAGACGGTCAGCGCAAAATTTTATTCCGAAAAAAAAAGAATTTCTCTTAATTCTGAAAACATTCTGTCTCTTCGGGCTTCTTCACTGGTCCACAGCAACAGGAACGTCTGGATTGCCGTCTGCGAATTTCTTAAGAGACTCAAAAAGAGTTCCTTGTTAGAGTTTCCCAATCATAATTTATTTCTTCGACTTCTTACTAATTTGATACTAATCTCTTATAAACAATACTTATATATTTCCTTGATGACCGATTCATTCATTTTTCCTCCATCAAAGTTTTAATCTTTTTCGCTCATATCAACCGCCGGTTGAATGGCCAATCCTCCGTAGTGGGTAACGAGCCATATGTATAGGCTCAAGCAAGCGAGCAAGCAAGCCACCACGATCCACATCGGATGACCTAAATCGTCGGGAGTGTACCCTGCGAAGCAACGACAATCGCTCACGACATGACCGCGCTTGCAGGACAGCCCGCCAATGGCAGGACAGCAGGGCAACGCAGCGCAGCCCGTCAACGCAGGACAGCCCGCGAGCGCAGGACAGCCCGCCAATGCAGGACAAAAGGCCAACGCAGGACAGACCGCCCACGCAGGGCAGCAGGGCAACGCAGGACAGCCCGCCAACGCAGGACAGCAGGGCAACGCAGGTCAGCCCGCCAACGCAGGGACAGCAGGGCAACGCAGGACAGCCCGCCAACGCAGGTCAGCCCGCTAAGGCAGGTCAGCCCTCCAACGCAGGACAGCCCACGAGCGCAGGACAGCCCGCCAATGCAGGACAAAAGGCCAACGCAGGACAGACCGCCCACGCAGGACAGCAGGACAACGCAGGACAGCCCGCCAACGCAGGACAGCAGGGCAACGCAGGTCAGCCCGCCAACGCAGGACAGCAGGGCAACGCAGGACAGCCCGCCAACGCAGGACAGCCCGCCAACGCAGGTCAGCCCGCCAAGGCAGGTCAGCCCTCCAACGCAGGACAGCCCGCCAACGCAGGACAGTCTGCCAACACAGGAGAAAGCAAGGGATGCCCACCGTCACTTGCGCCTCCTCCGAACAGCGCCAGCACCGCGGGTAAGCTCAACGTGCTGGCCATATTAGTCGTCTTGCTGGTAGTCTGCGGCATCGGTGCGTACTTGGTCACCGCTAACGAGAAGGACGACGACAAAATCGACGAATCCAATACTCCCGCCAGCCACAATCAAAAGGCCGTCATCACTCCGAAACTCGTGTGCGTGATGAGGAGCACCCCGGCATACGATAAAGATAGCTTAATAGGCTACTCGGCGTGCGACTACCTCATCTACTATGCCGATCCGGACAGCTTCAACCCCCACGTGCCGGAGGACATCAGCGGAGTTAAGATTATCATTGGATTCGAGGCTAAGGAAGACAACTCGGGTGACCAGGACGGCGGAAAGTACTACGAGAAACTTTCCTCGTGGCTCGGCAAGAAGTACGCCGTCATGGACTTGAACATTGCGGGCGACTTCTCGAACACCGCCGCGGCAGGGGAAAAAGTCCGCACCGCTCTCAACAAGATCAAGAAGCAACGCAACGCACCCGAACTCGCCGTGCTCGGTGTAGTTGTACCGGTGAAGGACAAGGACGCCACCCGGGAGAACGGCGAGAAGTTGGACAAGATAGCCAAAGGCGCCTTAGTCGTCTTTCAAGCCCACATGTCCTCCGTCCTTGCGCGCAGCTCATGCGAGATGCGCTTGAACGAAGTCGTCCTCACGAAAAAGAACTACGAGAAGCTGGCCGAAGGAATAAACGGATCGGTGGCCATATCGACCACTGTGGCCGTTGTGCAGTTCGAGCCCAGCGACCCTTCTAAGACAACAGCGACGGACAAGTGCAAGAGCTTGACGATACTGGACCGGAACGATAGGGTTTGCGGTGCGATGTCGGGGCTCATGGGTGCCAGCGGGCGAAACGTCGAAAATGGCATCGTATACGTGTACAATACAAATGCCTCGGCGCAGGCATTGTTTGTTCTTAACAAGACACACCCGACGGCGTCATGGAAATTCAACATCGCTTTTTTCGACGTAGACCGCTATTTCCCTCATAACGATGCAAAGTGCCCCGCCTTGAAATTGGATAATTTCTACCGAGAAGGACCGCTGAAGCCGACGAGGCATTTTGTAATAAACGTGTCTTTTAAAATGAAAATCATTAACTGACGAGGTATCTATCTATCTATCTATCTATCTATCTATCTATCTATCTATCTATCTATCTATCTATCTATCTATCTATCTATCTATCTATCTATCTATCTATCTATCTATCTATCTATCTATCTATTGATACGCGTGGGTGTTTACATACATAAAAAAATTGGGGGGACCCTTAAGCTTCGCCTTTAAGAGTTGAACGCGATAGCGATATCCCGTCCCTACTGCGTACTTCAATCACTTAGTGCATACTATGTAATGGGTAGTATGCTTTAAACCAGGAGAAATTATGCGCGGCAAATGTGGGAAATGTTTTCGAACTTGCTATGCACCCACTACGTGGTGTTAAGGGAATACGCGCAGTAAGGTGTGTGCCGTTTGTAATGGGTGGCTGGCTTTAAACTATGGAATCGTTATGATAGTCATATTCTGACGCCCTGATGGCAATGTACGCTTGTACCACGCAATATTCCTGGAATATTCCATGTTATATTGCGACGTCTATATAAAGGACGCTTGCGTTTGCGAAGCATGCAAGTTATTTTCACTGCATTTCCAAGCAGAGGAAGTTATTTTCACAGTATTTCAATGCAGCGGCATGGCTGTGTGGTGGAACACCTGCTTGCCACGCAGACGACCCTGGTTCGATCCGCACTCGGACCCGAAAATTTTTATTATTTATTTTATTTGCATCTTTCTCGATTTTTAGGTCACGGACAAGATGATGATTTTTCGGTCACGGACAAGATGATGATTTTTCACTCACAACCAACGACGCCGACGCCGGAATTTCTGCGAAACGAGCTTTTTAACGCTATCGCGTTAATATACGTCAAGTGAGCAAATAGAGTAACGTTGCAGTTAGAGCTTGAGGGCAACTGCGCACCTACAGACGAGGAAGCTTTCATCCACACGCCGCAATCAGTTTTTCGCCTCACCTTCAGCAGGTGGCACATCACGACTCTGGTCTTGTGGCCATTTAGTTTGATACGCACGGGACACGAGGTCTGGCGTGCGTTCAACCTTAGACCTCGAGAGTGGATGCTGAGTCCCACGAAGGAAATAGACAGTAGGAAAGGGATTTGAGCTCATCCCCATTTTCGGCTCTGTGCCCATGTTGTACTTTTGTGAAGACATGAACACACTCGCTTCCGAAGTGGCGATCACTCAACGAGTACGTGGGAGTGGCTTGCAGTCGCGGCAGCATCGTAAAACGGGATGCCGGCTTCTCGTTTCCCAGATGCGAATGGCTCGCTCTTTGCCTTTCTGGGATCCTTTTTCTCTAGCACATTCTTTGCATTGGGAAGGAGTCTCAAAACCCCGCTGGAATCAGCTAGTGTTGTGAAGTATGCACTCCCCCTGTGGCCTGTAGCACGTGACACTTCTGCCAGACATGCTTTACTTGTAGGGAAGTCTGTGGTGACCCTACGGTAGGCGTGTTTCAAGATTCATGCCAAGAAGCCTCTATCGAAACGAGACGTTTCATGAACAGCGCGTTTCTCTGTAGTGCTGGCTGTCGCAATTTCACCAATACGCTTTCGCCTTCTGCTCTTGAAGGCGTCTCTCAATTGTTCTCGAAGTTTTTTCCGCAACATATAGCCACCTAAGTGCAAACACTACTCAGCTTCGGCCACTCCCTTACACATGGTGTTGACTCGCACGCACTACAACGTACACAATACAACCACACCAGAGTCGAGGAAGTCACTGCCATGCGCCCGATGAATTCCCAGCTATTCCCGCCGACCTCCTCCAAGCCAGCGAAACCAGCCCTCTGAATAATCACCTCTTTTTGGCGAAATGAAGTGTTCACCACCACCACCACTACTACAGGTGAATTAAAGCTGATATTAACCCAGAAAGAGCGAGAACCGATTTTGTAAATGTTAACGCAATAGCGTTAAGTAGGTGCTGGCGCAGAATATATGGCACCGTCGCCGACGGCGTTGTCGAGAGAGAGAGAGAGAAATAAACATTTATTGTGAAACAGTGTTTCCGAGCGATGTCCGGTATCACCCTAAGGTGGGAGGGTTCCCTAGTCCAGGAAGCCTCTGGCTTCGACTGCCCTCTTGGCCCTGGCGACGAGTTGTCGCTGGTCTTCCAGGTCCTCGAGGACGAGCTTGGCCTCCCACGTTTCTATTAGGTGGTCGTCGTTCGTTTGTTGTGCTTCGTTCACGTCTCTTTCCGGTTGCATGTCGCGGTTTGCATGGCACTGGCATTCCAGGAGCAAGTGTGCGGGGGGTGTCTGGTACGCTGCAGAGTGGGCACATGTAGCCATGTTTCGTTGGGTAGAGGCGGTGCATTAATATTCCGTGTATGTGTGTGTTGCTTTGCAAGCGTCTGATAATCACGCTTTCTTCTTTAGTCAATTTTGCATGGGGTGGAGGGTAAACCCGTCGCTCCAGTCTATAGTGTTGATGAGAAAAGAATTCGTTTTGAAGCAACAAATAAAAATCATGGCTTGAACCAGCATGAAAACCAGGCATTCTGTACGGCACTCACGTATTCAACCAAAGAGCCAAGCCAGCGCTTAAAAACCACTTAAGAACGACAACGTATACAAACGTTATGTCGGAGCAATGCCGATTGGGGTTGCAGTGTGAGCTATCCGCTTTACTAACTGTGCAATAAACATTACATGCCGGTATCTGCAACTGTGACAACGCCAGCAGTAGTCATGCGTTGTTCAAGTACGCCGACAAGCACTACCCGTGTTATGCAGATCACCGCCCCGTAGCGCACCCTTCGTTGCGAAAGAAGTGACGTCTGTGCTCCGCCGTGGGTTATCACTAGAGGCCGGATTTTTAGGCACTAAAAATCGTGTTTTAGGCGCCAAAAATAGGCAGGAAAAGCACAGTTTTAGGCCCCCAAAATCGTAAATATAGGCACAATAAATTTTTACAAAAACTCAAATTTTCGAATAAGGACGTGCGCGACCTGGTCTACGACAGGAAAGCAAACAAATGTTATATTTTATGATTGTACAAAGGCGTTAATGATTTAACATAGCCATGCAATGGTCCCTTTTCGGGCACTGTTTCCAGAACACGGTTTCTCCTTTTATTACCCAGAATGGTAAGTTAAGCGTCCACCATCGAATAAACACGCTCCTGGGTCTGCTTCTTTTCGGGATGGCTGGAAAGGGCAGCATAAGATTCAATAGCCAGACCACTAAACGGCCAGAAGGGTCTGCTAGCCTCGTATTGGCCGGGTCTAATAGCGCAGGGCCAATTTATCCTCTTTGTGTGAACACCATAAGGGGCCCCTTACCAGGTTTGAGCGTTTCGAGCTAGAAGTGTAATGCATGCACTGCGCTAACTATCACGTCTGCCAAGATTTGCAACGCTACGCTCCCCGGAAGGAGGTGAAATGTCAGACTGAATGCCTCGTGCCCTTTATCTCACAAGCGCGCGCACCAATGTGGGGGAGGTGAAGTTTAACAAGGAATGGTCCTGTGTATGTCACAGTAGTACATGAAACTGCGAGAATTATTCGAGGCTACATGTGTAATTTGTGCAACTGTTGCTTCAATAGAAGAATAAAAGTTATTAGAAATATTAAAACATACAAACAGAATGTGCGCGCACTTTTCTTTAGTTTTTTCTTTGAATCGAGAGCGATGCGAGACTTAGCTGCCTATATTTCTTTTGTGTTCGTGTTCTCGCCGTTCCCACGTCGTGTCGGCGCCAGCCCTGACAACGCTTAGCATGTTTTTGCTGCATCGTCCCTTACAGCAGTTCCAGCTGTGCGACGCGCTGTGTCGTGGTACGGATACAGGATCCATGCCAGCCTCTCCAAACGCATAGACTGCTCCATCCAACAGAAACAGGCAGTACACTATAGAGCGAACGTCGAAACGATACAACACCACTTGTGCGCACGACCTGGCTTGGGCATGTCATGTGCACATAGTGTAATCTTGCGTGCGCATGGCGTGTTGATGCGTCAACGTCGTGTGATCTTCCGGCTCCGAGTTTCTCTGATACCGAAGAAAGCAGGGAAGGAATTTGGCTTGCGAGTGGCAAAGGTTTCAAGCTCACCTACCGGCATCATGCTTTCGCGGCTCGTAATGAACCAATTAAAAAGTTCTTGTGGTACAAAGCTCTTCATTGGGCACGCGAACACTTCCAGTATCTGACTAAAATTTCTCATGTGACCTGGTGAAGCGTCCTTTAAGAGTAAATTACAAACGAAACAAAAGCCATGTGCACATCTGATTTTTTTTACCTACTTTCTATTTTCCCCTGACGGCACTCCA
The DNA here is from genome assembly GCA_030522465.1 of Rhipicephalus appendiculatus. Taxonomy (NCBI): domain Eukaryota; kingdom Metazoa; phylum Arthropoda; class Arachnida; order Ixodida; family Ixodidae; genus Rhipicephalus; species Rhipicephalus appendiculatus. The sequence goes on from JALIZH010028122.1 coordinate 654,518, forward strand.
TGGTTTCGCATTCGCTCTCCATATTCCTGCTGCTGAGCGCAGGCACGTCCTGTTTTCTGCCCCCCCCCCCCCCCTACCACGCCCAAGTCTTCAAAGAGGTGCTTTAATTCCATGGGAACACTGGACTGAAAAACCGGCGGTAAAAGCCGCCCGCCACGTCCTCGGCCATGGACACCACTCTCCCCTTCTTCCCTTTTCCTCGTCCCGCCTTCCCGCCTAGGACGTGTTCCCATTTAGGGTTGCAGAAATAACGTCTTTTCCTCTCCCCTGCTCCAACCGCTCGCGCCATGTCAGTGCGGTGGGGTAAGGTGGCCGGCGCGTCCCATTTCACTGCTGCTACCGGTTGCTTCCCGGATGTTTGTTGAACTAGGGAACTGGGTTGTTGAACCCCATAAAGTTCCGAAACGTCAATTTTGCCCGGTAACATGAATTACGGTCTCAAACTGTACTCGAAAGCAAAATTTGAGGCTAAATAGCGTTCATATAGGCACCAATTTTGAAAATAGGCATTTATGGACACTTATAGACATTTAGGCACAAACCCCAAAAATAGGCATTTATAGGCACTATAAAAACATTATAAAAGCCCTCCTTTACCCCTAATTCATGCTCATATATCAAAGTGGCGCGATAGGAACGCAAGGAAAAAAATAGGCATTTGCCTATAATCCGGTCTCTAGTGATCACGTTGCTTGGGACCTTCAGCTCCCTTTAAACGCCAGTGTAGGCGGCGTGTCTGGCAAGCTTACGGTATCTGCAGACCTACTTAATTTACACAAAGGCATCGATCCATGTCGCATCGCTTGACCCAAAGCAATAATATACGTCGTAGTCTGCTACTCAGTAACGGCTTCGCAGGAAATCGATTGGCCCAATGCGTGGGATCTGCGGGATTTTCGCGTTAATAGTATTTATTGACAGGCTTCATATCTATCAAAGTAAGACTTATTAACTTCTCCTACCTGCCGCTATATCTGTTATAACCTAATGATCTTTTATATTCTCATTTCTGTAATTTTATTGTGTTTAAGCCCTTACTGGCATTCTTGTTTCTTCGTATACCACCCGGTACGCGGCTTCTGTCTCTATAGTGGGTCAACACCATTTGAAAAAGAAGAGACGCAACCACCATGGGTATGAGCCATGGCAGAGGCCTCATCAGCATCATCATCATGAACCTCAAACAATCAAGTTCTTCTGCATGCGCTGCCGGAGCCCACCGCTTACGCCCGTTTGCGACAACGGTCGTCGCCATGGCGAGAATAAGACGGCGTTGCAAGGCGACTCCTGAAACGATCTGCAAAAGTCCACCATCGCGTAAGTGAGAGCAATACATATAAACTAACGAGGATGGTGTAACGGCTCTTGTTCACGCTGTCACTGCACCCAGCACCACCCCACGCAGTGGTCCACTCGTTGTGCTTCTTGGCTGCTGACCCGATGGTCACAGGGTCGAACCCTGCCCGCGGCGGCAGCATTTCGATGGAGGTGTAATGCATGTGCCCCGTGTTGTTAGATTTAGGTGCACATATTTGTCTCCAAAACGTATTTGGACTGCATGGTGCTATTCGCACCCATGCTCAGGTTCAAGACCACTTTCTTTATAACGCGATAGCTTTAAAGGGCTCGTTTCCCCGAAATTCCAATGTCGGCGACGGCACCGGTGTTGTCGTCGTTCGTTGTGCGCGAAAAATTGAGAAAGATGCAAATAAAATCATAATAAAAATATGCGCTTATAGCGAAGAACAAACCCAGTCCTGCGTGGCAAGCAGGCGTTCTACCACAGAGCCGCGCCGTCACTTCAAAAAAAAATGCCCCCACCTCCCCGAAGGGAATCGTGAGGAAATGCGAATGCATTTCGCGCGCGCTTCACTCCATTTATATATGGTGGTTGTGGTTCGAAGAAGGAAAAGGCGCCTAATTTCTTCAGCCCGGTCGGGAGCACGGCGCAGCGCCTGTTTTTTTTTTTGTTTTGTTTTTTTTTTATCGCGGGAGCTCCGCCGACCTCCCGCGATGCGAGCGCCCTCACGCACCAGAGCGCGCTCCTCCTCTCCACTTCTGCCATCGCCTTGAGATGCGCCCAGCCAGCGAACGGTCGAGAGTGAGGCGCGAGCGGACGGGAGAGTGGGGCGCAGGGAGGAGAGAGAGCGAACGGCGAGAGAAGAAGCGGCGAATCACTGGACCTACCCTCTCCTACACTCTCTCCTACACTCTATGGGAGAGGGAGTGAGAGCGGAGAGATAACACCTGCCGGCGCGCGGACACCTCCTCAACCTATCCTCCTCCTCCGCGGACAACGCCGGACAACGCCGCCTGACATAGCCCGGCTAAGAAATGCATTCGCATTTAAAAAAAAAGACATTACATAAGTCTCATGTAGTGGGAGAAGTCTCTTAACACAAGTAATATTGCATGGCATAAGTGCAGAATCGCAACAAGCGTCAGAACATGTGCATTGCGCAACAAGCTGGTGCTTTAAAGGCCCACCCATTACAAAGCGCTCAGACATATTTAATCATCATCATCACTAAAAGCATCAAGAGTGTAGGCAGCTGCGCAGGCTCGCGTGATGCCTTACAAACGCGTAGTGGGTCTTTCGCAGAATCGCAAAAAAAAAGAATTATGACGTAGTGGGCAGTAAGTACATGACGATACTTGCAATAGGCATTGTAGGTTAGTTTGAAATGGCCCCGACGTATTTACATGCCTATCTCTGAGCTTGATCGCGTAGGATGGCCATCACAGGGCTGCCAACTTGAAAGCGCATGCACACAGACACGTTCCCGAGACCTAATAGGAAGGCACGACCGATCTAGCGGAAGGAATATGAGTTACCACCTGCGCACTGCATTGTCCAAAAGGTTTCAGCACTAAATAAAAAAGAAAATTGCACCCCCCTCCCATCCACCTCCCCCCCCTACCCGGAGCATTTCCTGGCAGGTGTTTACGATGGCATCACCTAACCCTCGTCGACGGGGGGCAATTATAATGAAGAAAGGAAGACGCTGATAGCACCGGCTCAACCATCATCATCACGAGAAGAAAGGCACGAGATCGGCATTCGAACACCATCATCTTGGTCTGCCTGCGTACTTCTTCGAGCTACCACCCGCTTGTTCGGCTCGCCCAATAAACATCTTTACATTTCTTTTTTCTTCCCCGCCATCGTTGCTTTCTCACCGGGTGAGTCCACAGATTTGTACCGAGAGAAAGGAGATGTCATCGTAGCGCAAACTGGCCATAGTGCAGCAGACGGCAGCAGTCGGTTTTATTTATTTTTTTATGTCGTAGAGTCACGCTACGGGAGCCTTCATTGTTGCAGCTGACACCTCTTTTTAGATTTGTCATACATGTGCTTCTTTCCTGCTTCTGAGTCCAATGACCTTTTTTTCGGCACGTTTCTCGATCGTCTCATGATACCCGTTGCAGTAAGATGTTTAATTGAGATGAATATTACCGAAGAAAACTCTGCTACGGAGGAAACATGTTTGCCTATGAAAACCGTGATAATGAATGCGGAAATAGCGTCGCACTACCGCCGAGAAAACTGAGCAAGCGCAGACGCAAAGAAACATCGCACAAGGCTGTTATCCAACATTCATTCTCTCAGAATTAGTTGTATTGAATATTTAACAAACGACTGTAAGCGAGTAAACGCCCAACCATTAGGCTAACAAAACGAAAACATTCGCTAGTTTTCGGCATTTTCGTGGTGCATCCGAAGTTGACCATAACGAGGTGTTCACGGAAGATAAAAGAAACTACAGTAAACCTCTCGGATGGACATAACAAATTTCGCTACCACACATCACAGCCACTGGACGGCGAAGGCCAGAGGCGTAGTGCCGCTAGCAGTAAAATTTCTTCATTTTCAAGGCGTATCGGTGCACGAGTGTGGGCGCCGGCTTAAGTATCACTGGGCCGTTTTCTTCCTTTATATTTTACATTCTCTCCTCGCTCCATGTTGTCCCAAACGACCGAATAATGGCTTGCCGGTGTCAACGGCGCCAGTAATGAACACTGCCAGCGTTATCACATTTCATCGCTCCATCGCTTCTTTACATGGGGCCGTGTTGTTGGCACCAGCAAAACAATGCGGAATGTCCGCGTACTTTGTGATAGGAACAGCAATGAAAAATGAAAACTAAGTGTGGCTCGAATGAAGAGAGGGAGTGGGTAACTCTTTAGAGGGCAAAAGCGTTCTCGCGGCTTCTCGTACTCACGGAGCCAATCTTACAAAAATGGGTTCCATTGTTAGCTTACAACCATAGCTCAGCATTAAGATACGGAAATAACGAAACAGAGAAGATTAAGCGAGTTCTGCGACAACGTGGGTGGTGGAGAAGAACATGGCCGAAGTCGAGTGAAGAAGATAGCAGGCTTGATGCGCGTGAGTTCATTTTCCATTGACTGCCTTTAATGAGTTTGTTTAGTGGTCACTGCGCACACGCAACCACTAAAACGGGAATTCGTTGCAAGTCAGGGCACGGCTATCAATCATGCATTCAATCAATCAATTATTCAATCAAATTTTATTTCTTATGGAGAAATGTGGGGGTAAGGGAAAAAAAAACGCGAAGCCTGCGCGGAACGCGCAGCACAGTCACAGCGAAAGCTGGAAGAGCGGCCTTCCGAGAGCCTTTTTTAGACACTCTTGGGGCAACTACTACAAGCTCACTTGCATGGTACCCACTACGTCGTAAATCATCATATCTTTTGTGTAGTCGGGAAGCGTCCACTATGCCATTATTCGTCCTTCTTGCGGAAAAGCCCGGTACCCGCTACACACTTGTAACGCATTATGTCCACTTCGTTGATGCTGTGGCTGACGACGATGAAGAATTATGCCCCAGGCTTTTTGTAATGGGTTGGAGCATTGAACAACCCACTCTTTACGCAATTCGCATTGTGTGACGCCTGGTTCTTACTTTGCTGTTCTAAAACGCTATTACAAATGTTAATGCGATTCCTTACCCGACATGAAGCCTGCATAGGGTCAGTTTGCGTCGTAGTTTCAAGCAGTGGCGTAGCTCAGTGGTAGAGTACTGGGCTGCCACGCGGAGAGCCCTAGTTCGATTCCCATTCTGTCCCCAGGTAGTTTTTATTTATTTAGTTTTTTTTCCTTATTTTGCGCGATAGTGGTTACGGACACCCGCGGCTGCGGCGGCGGACAACTACGGCGCAAGAACGGCCCTTGTTTGATCTCATAACAGTTTTCGCTGTAAAAAGTCGCAATACTGTGCATTGACAAATCTGCGGCCACCTACAACGTCCAGAAGAAAAAAAAATCACGCCATATCCACGAAGTGAATGATGATGAGTGGGCGAAGCTCGATCGTTTTCATCCAAGGCAGAAAGAGAACGTGTGGTCTGGAACGCGCTTATACTTCATGGTCATCAGCGTCATCGTCATCGTTATCACGTTTAGTGGGTACATTCCACTATACTGCGTCATCGTCATCTTCATCACGTGGAGTGGGTACATTCCACTATACGTGGCTATCTACCTACCTACCTACTACTACTACTACTACTACAGAGGAGGGACAGACCCACACCCATAGGAGCTTCGCCCCTAAAATGACCAACATTGCATGACATGGTTGTGCTGAAAATAAAACATATTTGATTTGAATGTCCCATGACAGTAAGAGGCAAATATAGCGGAAACTAGGAGAAACATGAAAGAATCTGATTTTTATGCACCATTATGCATAGTGGTGCTATTGATGGGACTAATGAGAAAAAAATACAAGAAACACTTCGCAATAGAAAGCAATGTCACGCATAGAACACAAGTTGAGAAATATGCCAACAAAAAACTGCAAAAGGCTAGCAGTTGCCTTTGCAGTTGAGTTTGAAGAGCCGACAAGAATTTCCTTCGCTAATGGCTGGTTTTCATGTATCGATGCACGCTGTCGCCGGTAGCGAGCGCAGCGGCTTCTTCAAAGCATCGCCGCACAGGATGCCTGGACTTAGTAGCAGATTTCAATTAAAAACGGCCTTTAGTGTTCCTCAATTTTCCGCTGCTGTATCAGCACTGATTTACCCACACTAATTAACTATTCTATCTATTCTGTAGTACACGAGCAGTCTTCTATTTGCAAGCCCTGCTAGATGAATATGGAGCGTCTCTTTTGCGAAAGCGATGTTCGCTGAACTCCTGCTCCACAGTGACATTCCGTTGTGTGTGAGCGACAGGTCAAGATATGCGTATAGTAATATGCAGATACCAGCCATGATGTCGGCCTTTAGTGCTGTTGAACTGTCCGGATAATTGTTATAACACGTAGTTAACACATGAACACATAACTAGCACACGCGCACGTATTATCTACAACAGACATTTACAAAGTTGAGATGCACATTTCAACGTTCGCTATGTAAGATACTCAAGCTTCTCCCTGATTCCTATAATGCGGTGAGAGCCCCGTGCTCGGAAGCCATTGCTGCCTTTCTCGTCAGGGCATTCGAAGCTGGTGAAGAGAGTGATTGCGCACTCAACCCTGCAGAAGGCTCTGCGCAAATCACGTCATCACATGGTGGACGACTCGATTTTGGAGCATGCGTCCTGACTTTAGGCCGCATGTTTCGCTCAAGACGTGTTGTCATTTGTAGCTGAAGGCCTGCTTAAGGATGAACTAGGCGTTTCTATATCGCTTAGCGAGAGCAATTAGCGCAATCAAGGGCTAAAGGGAGGCACATAGTTACAAGGTTGTTTCCTTTCTCTATATGAATATACTTACCCGCTGTTTTGTGAACCGATAAGAAAAGTAGGTATCTGCCATGGCGTCGCTGACATTCGGGAAGCCCATCACCACTAGGAAACGAACGATAGGCTCCCGGGCGCCCTGCGCAAAGCATGTTCACGTCCGCAGACTGAACACAGCCCTCACTTTCTCCAGGCGACCACCAGAGACGATCCTAATAAAAAGTATTTTCTATCTAGAAGCCGCACAATGGTATTCCTTGACGCATTACTTCCGTTACGCCACACCTAACCTAACCTGGTAAACATGAAATATGTTCTAGAACTTTCGGTTCCAAAGCGGTAATATGAATTGATGGTGATGAACGCCGTACGAGTAGGCTCTGGATTAAATTTATCCACGTGGCGTTTCTATAACATTCGCCTAAGTCTAATATGTTGAGTGCAGTTAAATTTCTGCCCCCCCCCTCACCCCAGCTCAAAATGCGATGCCGGGCAAAGCTGGCCGACTGCCTACCTGCATAGCTAACATGGTGGGTATTATTTGTGATCATAACGCGGCCATTCGTACAGTTAATATGACCTCCGCCAAAGTGACACAGTTATGTCTCAAACACAGACACTGTAAAATGACACAAATTGCCCGTTTGACAATCCTCTTTCAATGCTCGTCCAACAATTCCATTTTAAAAGAAAAGCTTCCATGCGACTACCGTCAGCTGATGCGAGGCAGCTAAGAACTGTTCAAACTACATTCAGTGACATCAAGCAGAAGTTCGAATTACAAAGCGTGCTTTAGTCTAATTACGGATTCCGATTCAGAAACTCATCTGCAGTTTGAAGAGCAATTACAAGCCTCCAGTACAGAGTAATTGAGCACGCCTTCGAGGCCATTCTATAAGCAATAGAAAAACATTGTTTTTCAAGCTTTCTTCTGTCCTTTCATATGACGTCGCTTCGCGCCACTTTCTTTGGCAACTGTTGAAAACTGCCTCGCTGTTTGATAATTGCGCCTTCTACCTTTTTAGAAGTAGTTTCAGGGAAAGGAGAAAAAAATTTGGGCCGAAAGGGACATCGGAAGCGGAAATTATCCAGTACAAAGCGCGTGAGGAACGGCCTCACTTTTGCGGAGTAACGTGATAGCTAGGAACGCATGTCTAGAGAGCGATAGAAAGAGAGGAGTGGCGCACGAGGAAAGAGTCGAACGAGAGGACGCGGTTAATGACGGGCTGTGCGTGAGATAAGGAAGCGAAACTTGGACGCCACTTTAATTAATTCGGCGTTGGCACAAAAGCCCATGAATGGTTCCGGCCGCCGCCTCGACTGACGGTGGCGCGGTGCTCTTCGACAATTCCCTCGTCGCCAACACAGCTACGCGACTGATGTGCCTCACGCAGAAACCTTTCTTCCTATTGTTTATCACTTTACCCTGCATCGTTCGTGCCCTGTTTACGCAAGCCTAACAACAGAGATGCGCCGCGAGTCCGGCATGATGATCTTATGTGCTTCTGACGTCTTCGTGAAAGCGGCGCAAAAAGCCGTGGTTCCCGCCTGTAGAGCGCGGGGGTGCCTCAAAAAATGAAGTTGCAAATAAATAAACAAGCAGCTGGCCACTTTGGGCAGACGCTAGGCCAGGCCACATTTATTCTGGGGTCCACCGCCACCGCCTACGCGCGAACTTCGTGGCCGTCATCGCCATGAGTGGCTTGTCCACAGCGCTCCTATTTGATGTCATCAGAGTGCTCCCTTCGGTAAAAGAGAAACCAGTCTTGCCGATGGTCGCCGAGAATGGCCGTAGCAAATTACAAAGGTAGGTTGCGTAACAATAGAGTTGCCTTTTTTAAATGCCTTCAAAAGGCTCTCAGTCATATAAATCTCCCTTTTGACGAAGAATTCTCAAGCACTAGCGGCTCAGGATACCCACACACTATAATGTTCAGTGGCACTTTCTGAAATTCATGACTTACGCTGCTGCCGCCATGCATAGTCATATTGCGAGCCAGTTTCAATGCGTAACCGCTGGATTGCCCTGATAGCGCAGCCGATCCCCCCAAACAATGCGAATAAACAGAACTTGAGCTTCAACCATGTGTTGACTAGTCGTAATTAAAGAAAGTATTCAACCACCGCCGCTACCAGGTGTCTTGCAGTATTCTTAGAAGTATATTTAACACGGGCATACGCAACAGTAATATTGGTTAGACATGCAGAAAGTGTGGATTCGGATTCCCAAATACTACGTAAATGCGTGTCGCCAATACAGATGCAAATGCCGGAAACTAGCTAATGTAACCTAATTGGTTCAGAATATGCCTGCAAGGATAGTAGCTTGTTAATTAGTATATGAAATGAAGGTCCCATCAGGAAGCGTATTGCGTCTATCTTTCGGCTTAAATTTGTCTCAGGAATACACATGCTGCGCACCAAACCAGCCCGACACATACCAAAAGGACCTACATAACTCATCTTGGCTTCTTTATGTGTCACTACTTTTCCTATTGTATATGGGCATTCTTACCACATTGTTTTGTGTACCTCCGATTTGCAGTTGTGTGTGGAAATCACTGCGCAATGTCCCCGCGGTGTGAAATCATTTCCGTATTTAATTAATTCAACACTGAAATAGTAATGAATTCCAAGTCCGAATTCCAGAATTTCTGTAGATATGACAACATCAATAGGACAGAGTGTTCCTTGTTTAAACGTTAACCCTTTCAGCCCTGGATTTTTTATTTTGATCGGAGACTTTATTTTTGCGTGTTTTCATAATGGTTAGGAGCTCAGAAGACCACAACCGAAAAATTGAGGCAGTGGTGCAAGTATTTATGGATTAATTAACATGGCATCAAATTAGGTCATCAGGGCTCAGTGCTTCTGAAATGAGAAAAATGTTTTCTTTGTTCGGGCTACTGACTAGACTAGATAAAATGCGAACTAACGTCATATTTTTCAGTGTGATAGTCATTGAAACAGCTTCACTACGTCGTCCCGAAAATCGCGCTTACACGCCAGAGCTTCCGCGCCTCGGCTTCACCCAAGACTTCGGTCAAGCTTCTTCTTCTTTGTGGCCCCCAGCTTCGTAAACATGCCTCAATATTGATGTCAATCGCCGTGGGGATGATTGAAAAAGTATTCCCCCCAAGAATGAGCAGTTTTGGTTTCATTTCCGAGGTGTTAGGAGAAATCTTGTGTGGTGGTGTCAATTGACACCGCCAGGGCCGAAAGGGTTAACGAGAAAACAGTGCCGCTCTTACTGCCTTACTACGAATATCACGATGGTTCACGCTGTGACATATGTTCGATCTAGGAATGCATTCGCCAGTGTTGTCGCGGAAAATACATCGACAAGGACGATGACAGATATCGGCGGGGCCGAAGTACTCAATTTGTATCTTTTCTTGCTCCTTGCCGCATCAAACAACCATAGTTGTGCGTATCAAGCAACAAATTTTTCCAGCGAAATATGAACCTAACCTGCAAAAAGTGCTGCTCGAGAACCCAAAGTAGTACGCAGAAAAGTTGCAATGAAAAAACAAGAACAAAAAAAAGTGTAACAGACTCAGCCTGTTCCGACATACGAAGTCTTATCTGACAAAAATAAATAGAAGAAAAAAATCTAGAACTCTAGTTGTGCTTGTTTCAAAAGAATAATGTTCTTCACATCGCTCCTCAGGCTTCCAAAATATTCCTTACATAATCAGTTCTTCATTGTAAACAATTTCCGTGACATTAGGACTCTATAACTCGAATTGCGTGTTATCAGAGTGGATTTTTTTCTTGAAATTAGGAGGGTGTATTTTTCAGAGTTTATTTTTTTTTTGGAGGAAATTCAGCGTTTATCTACTGGCTGTCCGGAGGGCCCGGGCCATCGCGGAGGGTCTTCACCTTCCATTGCCGACCTGGGTGGAGCCGCCGACTGGTTGAGGGCGTCTTTGGACTTCCTTAAACTAGTCCCTCTGGCCTTTTAATAAAGTTCTTTGTATGTATGTATGTATCGGAGTTTATTTCTCGTAAATCTCTAATTCTCCGAAATTCGGTGTTTAATTTTGAAATATAAGCTGTTTTCAATGTCTTATTAAGTTTATTTCTAATTAAAATGCTTTGCATTGTTGCTGATAATCCTGTTTTTCCGTACTTTCATTTTTTTTCTGACTTCCAGTTCATTTAATCTGTTAATAAGGCTGTTGATGTGCACTACTGTAAACTGGCAAAAGTCTACTATTGGAAGCAGCAGGAGCTGGTCAAGCTGCTTCTCAGCTTTTTCTCCCAGCCTCCCTCATCTTTTTTAAAAGCAAAGAAGCGGGGCGCACTACGGAACAGGGACAAGAGCAGAAGACGACAACACAGGCGTCTTCTGCTCTTGTCCCTGTTCCGTAGTGCGCCCCACTTCTTTGCTTTTAAAATGAATCGGCACCAACTAGCCCAAATGACTGTTTTGCTTCCCTCATCTTCTTAAGAAAAATAAAGGACCTATTATTGTTATTATTGTCATTATTATTATTATTATTATTATTATTATTATTATTATTATTATTATTATTATTATTATTATTATTATTATTATTATTATTATTACTTCTAAATGGTTATATGAAATGATATCTCAACATGAAAACATGCGAACACACTAATTTTGTGTGTAAGCCTGAAAACGAGGAAAGATCCTACGGCTTTTGCTTGTGTCGTTCAAGGATAACGACCTACGTCTCCTTCAGTCCGACAAAAAAAAACCGTTTCGTAGTGTTATCTGCCGAAGCCTATGACGAGAAAGCACTACGGGCCATCGAAAAGAACTTCATCCCAGTAGAACACAAGGCGACAAAGGTCAAGAAGGAGGCGGCTGCGATGTGCGAGGACCTAGGTTTGACCAAAGTCGCAAAAGGAATTAGAGACTGTAAGTTTAGCGCTCGCCCTGTGCACTGTGTTCTTTTCTTCTCTTCTCAGTATTCCTTTCTTTTTCACTTTTGCGCTAAAAATGTCGTCTTTCAGTGAAGAGACATTGGCCCCTGTGTGACGTATGTCTTCAAGAGGAGCCGAAGTTGGTGTTCATTGCCATCCAATAATCATTCGCGCATGCGCATTTGGTAGGAGAAATGGCATGAGGACGCCGGCCCTCCGGTCACTTTGCGTCGCCCCAATTACGGAAAGGTCAAGAAGCAAGAAGGAAAGCCTCAACGGCTGTGCTGAGAAAAATGGAAGTAAAGGATGACCCGCTCCAAACATTCGGCAGGGAGGCTGCTTCTTTGGGGACATGCGGTAGCGGACAGGATGGTTTTCGAGGAAACGACAATAAACAAGAATAGAAAGATATCGGAAAAGAAAAATCACAATCAATTGCTCGGAACCGCGAGGCCTCTTGACACGAAAGCACTTCTGAACGCCAACCGCCTCCTTTTTCTTGGAGCACTTTTGCTAATGGCTGTCAGAGCCACCTCTCAGAGGCATTGAATCTCTGTTCCACTGGCATCATTCTCCGGAAGTTATCCGACGGAAAGTAGAGCCGCCATTGCCGTGCACCTGGATCGCCTCGGACGCAACGCTCTGCTGATTTCTCCAATCCCGCTATTTTTTCTGGAAGTAAGCGTTAGTGCTAGCGTGCGTGCCGGCCTTTGTGTGCTCGTGTGTACGCAGGTGTGGTTTGCTGCGTGCGTGTACATTTTGTCACTACTATTTGTATGTACGTGTTTGTGTGTCTGTGTGTACACCTCGCATTCCGAAGTACGACTTAACCTGAAGCATGACTTCAACGCCTAACACCATCGTAGTTTTTTTTCGATAACGCGCCGAAGGAAAGTTAATAAGCGTCAAGGCTGTGTTTTCAGGTGGGGTGTTATTTTGTCAGGAACTGACAAAAATATCTTCGTGGCCTTAAGGAAAGCTTCTGGCTGTAGGAGTTCTCGGTACGTGCCCTGCGAAGCTTGTGTCTGATGCAATGCTTGCACACACTATCATTTCAAACGTACTGGCAGATAACGTGGAGAAATAAAAACAAAAGTCAGCAAAGTAAGGTCTGAAAGCGACGGGAGGCTTAATGTTATGGTGGCCGTGACTTTTTTTTTAAGATTTAGTACGATACCTGAGGTGTAATATTCACAGGGACAGTCCTCAAAGCCACGTTTTCGTCAGTCAACAGCCGCTCTAGTCTGTAAACAGCCCCCCAAAACATTTCGCTTTTACAAGGAAAAGGTTTTTGCCGATTGCAGGAGTTGCCATTTGTGCGTGTCAAACAGCAACGGCTTAATAAATAACACAACAGTGAGAGGCCTTTCGTAATTTTTTTTGTGACTGCTCCGTGCGAGTGCCTTGGACACAACGGTGCTGCTGCATGCGCGTAGCGTTGATGTGTCCCCAAAATTTCCATCCATTCCACTTCACGTTACCTGAAATTTGGAGCGCTCATGGATATGAGTTTCCAATTAACAACCCAGCCTTTTTATTTATTTTACTTTCTCTTGTACTTACTAGCGAAACTGTACAAGCCTGCCGAATCTTTTTTAGAGTGTCATGTACCCCACGTACAAATAGGCACGTACATGCACAATCAGCTGGTCAAGGATGTAACGTACCTTGAAGCCAGTGGTTCGCCTGTGTGATAATAAACAGTTCGAGTGTCAACCGAGCCGGTGAACCAGTGACAAATGTGTTTGACTGACGAATCTTTCTGCGGATGCCGGAATATGAACTCGAGTCTTGCACCTTCATTCCAGTGCCTCATCATCCGTTGGACGCTGTTTTGCTCGTCACCCCCGACGGTACCAGTGCACTGCCATTGGTGACGCCATACCAACACTTCCATGTACTCCCTGCGCGACATCGTGGTCCGGTGATCGATTAATCGTGGCAGGAAGGAAGCCCATTCTGCTCCGCGGCTTCTCTTTCTTCTCATCCACCCTGTCATCTACCCTTTAACGTGGACATGATCCGACACTAAGGGCACGTGACGTCGACAGAGAACAGCACTGAAAGACGCCGAGCTGTGTGTGTGTGCGTAAGTGGGTGAGCTTAAGGGTAAAAGAGAAAGGGGGGGGGATGTTGCCACCGACATTCGCATTAAATCTAGAAGTGGCATCCCGGGCACAAGACACAATAGTAAAAGACATCCCTTCAAGGCAAGCTAAAGACGACTGGCGAAGGTATCGAACAAGAGAAAAAGACGGTAACGGGATGGAGATTTGGAGATGATAAGGAAAAGGATGGGAGAAGAAGCGTTCATAACCGAGAAACGCGCTACACTTGCTTGCACGCGAGGCTCTATTATGCTTCCTTCGCGGGTCGGTTTCCTCTCCCGTCGTCTTTACTTTGATGCCGGCTCGATTCTTCGCCGCAGCCGCCCTCAGCCCTGCTCTACTCGGCCTGGGTGTGTCAGGATCGCATGTTTGTGTATGTGCATGCCTGTGTGTGTGTCTCAGGCACGTTCTTTTCTCGCGTGATGAGGTTCAGCGTTTAATGAAGCCTAAAAAGAGTATAGAAAAAAAGAACGAAAAAGTAAAATAAGAAGGAGGGACGGTGACTAGCAGAACTCGCTCGATCTATTCTTCCTCGCCTTATCGGCAGGCTTTCTTTGCGAACTCGAGGCCTACACGCGCACACGCACTCATGCCGTGCCTACCATACGGCCGCCCGGCGTGCTCATCTGGCTTGTTTGACTACAAGGGCCCACAGCGGGTGTCATTGTTTTCTTCCAGTAATGGCTCAACCTGATCTATCTTGCGCAGCATGCTGCAATGTACTTCGGCAACTACACGTGCGTGGATATCAGAGGGACGGCGACTGACAAGCCGGGTCTACGTTTTACATTGCTCGGAGGTAAATGGCACGACACGTTAAAGAGGACTTTTGGCACGTCTGAGGTTACACAAATTAGCTGCATATGCCGGTGCGGCAAGCGCGGCCTCAAGGACTCAGCAGCAGTGTACGAAATAATCATACTGTCTATATGAAATTAAAAGGGTATGCCGAATACATGGTCCCAGTCACCGTTCGTGATTTTGGTGAAATTTACTCGAGACCAAGGTTTTAGATACAGAACAGTGATTTCAAAGTTAAACAAAAAAGCCCCCCACCTCCCCGAAGGGAATCGTGAGGAAATGCGAATGCATTTCGCGCGCGCTTCACTCCATTTATATATGGTGGTTGTGGTTTGAAGAAGGAAAAGGCGCCTAATTTCTGCAGCCCGGTCGGGAGCACGGCGCAGCGCCTTTTTTTTTTTGCTTTTCTTGTTTTTTTAAATTTTTTTATTTATTTTTTTAATTTTTTTTTTTCATATATAGCTCCGCCGAGCTCCGCCGCAGACCGCTTTTAGTTAACGCGCACGCTGCGAATTTTTATTGTTCAACAACGCACAGGAGAAATCTCCCACCGGCACCACCTTGGAGGTCAAGATTCATTGCCATATATACAGGGTGGCCAGTGAACGGTTGTGCAGCGCGAACAGTCGGTTTTTTCAACCAAGAAACGCGCTAGCAGACGCTGCCTGTGTCGGCGTCGCCAGGCGAGAGAGGGAGAGGGGGGAGCGTAGGAGAGGAGAGAGAGGTGGGGTGCGCATGCGCAGTGGGAGTGTGGACGCTGCGGGCAGAGATGCCTAGAGAAGAGAGGGGGGAGCGTAGGAGAGAAGAAGAGAGGTGGGACGCGCATGCGCAGTGGGAGTGTGGACGGCGCGAGCAGGGATGCCTAGAGGAGAGAGGGGGGAGCGTAGCAGGGGAGAGAGGAGGGGAGGCGCATGCGCAGTGAGGGTGTGGTTGCCGCGGGGAGGGATGCCTAGGGGAGGGAGAGAGGAGGTTTTTTATCTATTTTTTTTTAAAGGGTTTGAGCATGCGCAGTAAGGGCGGTCACGCCGTACACCACCATCACCGGATTAAGCTTCGCCATAAGATGCTTCACATCTAACACCTGCCGGCGCGCACACCTCCTCAACCTATCCTCCTCCTCCTCCTCCTCCGCGGACAACGCCAACGCCGCACAACGCCAACGCCGGATGCCTGACATAGCCCGACTATGAAATGCATTCGCATTTAAAAAACACAGTTTCTCCGCAATATGAAACCATGACAGCGATAGCAACAAGGTTATACCAAATAAGAGGCTAACTCTTTTGGCATCCAATCTCGTGTAACTCTGCAAAACACTGGTGTAAGGAAATAAGGCCGCTGTAGTCTGAACGCGATGGAAGGAGTTGGGGGCACAGCACGCAGAAGGCTAATGAGGCACCTACGACTGTTTGTCGAGGTAGCGCGCGTGCGAGCGGTTGCGACCATCCCTTTTGATGAAAGTTCGAAGTTTGAACTCGAGCAACCCATTCATCCTCCCCCTATCCCCTCTCCCTTCCAAATTCCAAACACACACACACACGCACACGCGCGCACACACATACACACACACAACACACACACACACCGCAAGACAGGTGGGCAGTTTCCCTCTCTGCTTGAGGAGCCATCGACGGAGTGATGCTATCGCATGCGCCCTTCGGCCGACTGATAGGGCTGGTTCGTTTCATCCGTGCTTCAGCCGCGTCCGTCCCCAGCGATCACTAGCATTAACTCAAACCTAGTGCATTCGATGGGCGGGACAACGTGTTAGAATTGGACTTGATACGAAACATGAAAGCAACGGCAAAAACCCCCGCCGAGAGTGTCCATATAATTGCTATCGCAATAAAAAGACACTTCCAATAAGATGTGGAATATGACCCACCTTTACGAACGAACGTAAAGCGTCGTCCTTGAACATAATATTCAAGCAGCGTCAGTTTACTAAGAGGGCAACTGGGGCTTGTCGTAGTTATAACTCTAACGCTTATACCAGGGGTCTCAAACACGCGGCCCGTGCCTATTATGCGGCCCGCAGACCTCTCGCTTGCGACCCGCGGCCCGCACATAACTCTGTTCGGCCCATTTGTTTATTATCTTTTAGGGGCGAAGCTCCTCTTAGTCTAACCTTGTCCTGCGTTTGGCGTAACCGCCAGTATCTCGTGATACGATGACGCTGATGACCATGAAGAAAAAGCGTGTTCCAGACCACCTCTAGTTCCCATCGTGTGCACAGAGGAAGCAGAGCGTCCCGCAGGCGGTGTGGCCATCTATGTCAAGCAGAACACTGTAGTACAATAAGGCCTTCCACCACCACTACAGTCACTAGAGTCATGGCCGAGAGGATAGAGGGGCAGCTTAGCAATGGCTAGGCAGGTGGTGTCTGTGGCCCAGGTTGGGTCCAAACGCTCACCCCCCAAACGCTCACCCCAAACGCTCACCCCCTAAGAATCCTCAACTGTACGGAGCGACGCGCGCGTCTCCTCTCTCTGCTCTCCTACGCTCACCCCCCCTTCTCTCCTCTAGGAATCCTCTACTGTACGGAGCGGCGCGCGCGTCTCCTCTCTCTGCTCTCCTACGCTCACCCCCCTTTCTCTCCTCTAGGAATCCTCTACTCTACGGAGCGGCGTCCCCGCCCCACAGCGGATGTGCGTCCTCTCCTCCTTTCTCTTCTCTACACTCAGCCCCTTTCTCTACTCTAGCAATCCTCTACTGTACGGAGCGGCGCCCGCGTCCTACACCCCTCCAGAGCATGCGTGTCCCCTCCCCCCTCTCTCTCCTCTCCAACGCTCACCCACTTTCTCTCCTCTAGGAATCCTCTACTCTACGGAGCGGCGCGCGCGTCCCCTCTCTCTCCTCTCCTACGCTCACCCCCCTTTCTCTCCTCTAGGAATCCTCTACTCTACGGAGCGGCGTACGCGTTCCACATCCCCACAGCGGATGTGCGTCCTCTACGCTCACCCCCCTCTCTCCCCTCTAGGAATCCTCTACGGAGCCATATAAGAACCCCCTATCCTTCCACTTCACCGACCATAAAGCCGTTATAATGAAGGAAGGACCGGAAGCCACGTCTAGCGACCATTTAGGAATAAGTAAAATTTCTTGTATATATACAGACAGTGTTTGTCACGTCTTTGATGATGTACTGGACGAAAATTCACGGAAGATTGACGGTCTACCGATGAACCTCCAGAGCTTCGCCCACTCATCGTCATTCACTCCGTGGATGTGCTGTAATTTTAGATGGGAAGCATCTTATGCTCGGGGCTATGTCCGTCCCTCCCGCGTCCCCCGTCCCGCGTCCCTCGTCCGGCCACTTTCATGAAGTAGGGAAGCAGCCATTATGCGAACCATAACACTGTAGTAATATAAACCCTATCACAGTCATCAGAGTCATGGCCGAGAGCACAGAGAGGCTGCTTAGCAATGGCTAGGCAGGTGGTGTCTGTCGCCCAGGTTGGCCCCATTCTTTGAGTCATGGCCGAGAGCACAGAGAGGCTGCTTAGCAATGGCTAGGCAGGTGGTGTCTGTCGCCCAGGTTAACCCCATTCCTTAATCTTGCTTGCATGTGTTTGGAGGAGGCTGAGTTCGTCCCTCCTTCCCGCGTCCCACACCACCACAGAGCATGCGCGTCCCCCTCCCGCTCTCTCTCCTACGCTCACCCCCCTTTCTCTGCTCTAGGAATCCTCTACTCTACGGAGCGGCCGCCGCGTCCCACACTCCCCCCCTCCAGCGCATGCGTGTCCCTTCCCCTATGCTCTCCTACGCTCACCCCCTTCCTCAACTCTAAGGAGCGGCTCCCGCGTCCCACACCCCCCACAGCAGTGGCGTAGCCAGGGGGTGGCACACCGGGCACGTGCCCCCCCCGAAATGTTTTTTCGCCATGGCATACAGAGCGAAAAATGACCATTTCAAGGAGGTGCCCCTCCCGAAATCAAGGTGGTGCCCCCCCCCGAAAAAAAATTTCTGGCTACGCCCCTGCCCCACAGCGCATGCACGTCCCCTCCTCCTCTCTCTCCTCTCCTACGGTCCCCCCCCCGTCCTTTCCTCTAGGAATCCTCTACGGAGTGGCGCGCACGACAGGTGGTGTGACAGCTGCATACTCCGCTGGGGGCGCCACGGTAGTTCGGCGGTATGAAAATGACGGAGCGCGCACAGAAAGAGAGTTGGCATTTCTAAAGGAGTCTCAGCATTCTCGTGAAGCGCGTTTCGATTGGCTTCCCTGATGAAGCCACCGCCGTATACGCCATACATATCGCGCGGGCTCACTCACTCGACCCCGGCGCCGGAGTGCCGCCGGCGGGGACGCGCGGCGCTTGCGTCCCTCGGCCTGCTCTCTCTTCTCCTGCATCTTTTGGAATGCGTTGCGCTGGTTGCGCTGCTCGCGGTTCTTGTAGTTTTGAGTTCAAGAGAACATGGGCATCTGCGGTGGCGGTCAAGCTAGACTCCGTGCTCGAAGCTGCACTTCGAGTGAGGAATATTCATGGAGATGCGGACACGGACAACGTGCGCCTGTTAACGGTGAGCGTACTGCTTTCGCAGGTACTAATTACGCAGCTTTAGCTAGGGCGTCTGCAGGAGCTCTGCGGAAGTAGGCTGCCAGCCATTTCTAACAGTAGCCTGCGTTCACGGAGCTGTTGCAGATGCCCAATAAAAACTGTCACTTAACGAGTTAAGACCACCAGGCTCGTTGTTGCGTAAGTGCTTGCATCAATCATAAAATGAGTGATGCAATCACTTATCGAGGGCGATTACTTGCTGATCGCACATTGTGTGTGCACTACTGAAGGTGCTTGATACCGTATTGGGATGCGCTTTAGTCTACGTCATTATAACATTTCCAGCGATACTCGAGTGTGCAGCGTGCTCCCGCGCGTGGAAACGTGAAAAAAAAAAACTTCCTTATCTCCCGCTAAAGGGGACATTGTGTGGATACGAAACAGCGGGGAGGTGGTTAGCTTGAGCGGGAGAAACGTCGCCGCTCTCGTTTCGCGGCAGCGGCCCGGGCGCTTATCGCGGCGCTGCACAGGAGAGAGAATGAGGCGCGCTCCGTCATTTTCATACCGTGGAACTACCGTGGTGCTCCCAGCGGAGTATGCAGTTGTCGCACCACCTGTCGTATAGGATTCGTAGAGGAGAGAACGGGGGGGGAACCGAGGGGAACCGTAGGAGAGGAGAGAGAGGGGACGCGCATGCGCTGTGGGGGTGTGGGACGCGGGAGCCGCTCCGTAGAGTGGAGGATTCCTAGAGGAGAGAAATGGGGTGAGCGTAGGAGAGAAGGGGGAGAGGACGCGCGTGCGCTGTGGGGATGCGGGACGCGGGAAGGAGGGACGGACTAAGCCTGTATACAGAGACCCACTTTATGTCGTGTCGTTAGGCTTTATGACTGAATCGACTGAGTATACGTGGGAGCTATGTGGGGTAATTATAGCTTATGTCATGTTTGCTGCCAACGTAGACGTGGCTGCTCACGTGGCTGCTCGCGCTTTTTCGTGGCTGCTCACGCTGAGCAGGAGCGACAACATAGCAAGTCACAAGTCCGATTGCTCCTGACGTCACGACTTGTAGATGCGAAGCATCTTATGCTCGGGGCTCTGTCCGTCCCTCCCCCGTCCCGCGTCCCGCGTCCGGCCACTTTCATGAAGTAGGGAAGCACCCATTATGCGAACCAGAACACTGTAGTAATATGAAGGCCGTCAACCCTACTACAATCATCAGTCATGGCCGAGGGCACAGAGAGGCTGCTTAGTAATGACTAGGCAGGTGGTGTCTGTCGCCCAGGTTGACCCCATTCCTGGAGTCATGGCCGAGAGCACAGAGAGGCTGCTTAGCAATGGCAAGGCAGGTGGTGTCTGTCGCCCAGGTTGACCCCATTCCTTGATCTTGCTTGCATGTGTTTGGAGGGGGCTTATTCCGTCCCTCCTTCCTGCGTCCCACAGCGCATGCGCGTCCCCTCCCCTATCCTCTCCTCTAGGAATCCTCTACTCTACGGAGCGGCCCCCCGCGTCCCACACCCCCCCACAGCGCATGCGCGTCCCCCTCCCCTATCCTCTCCTACGCTCACCCCCTTTCTCTCCTCTAGGAATCATCTACTCTACGGAGCGGCTCCGGCGTCCCACATCCTCACAGCGCATGCGCGTTTTTTCCCCCCTCTCTCCTCTAGGAATCCTCTACTCTACGGAGCGGCTCCTGCGTTTCACACCCCCACAGCGCATGCACGTCCCCTCCCCCCTCTCTCTCCTCTCCTACGGTGCCCCCCATCCTTTCGTCTAGGAATCCTGTACGGAGCGGCGCGCACGACAGGTGGTGTGACAGCTGCATACTCCGCTGGGGGGCGCCACGGTAGTTCCGCGGTATGAAAATGACGGAGCGCGCGCGCCTCATTCTCTCTCCTGTGCAGCGCCGCGATGAGCGCCCGGAATGCTGCCGTGAAATGAGAGCGGCGACGTTCCTCCCGCTCAAGCTAATTATCTCCCCGCTGCTTCGCATCCACACATGGTTCCCTTTAGCGGGAGATGGGGAATTTTTGATTTATTCATAGTCATGAGGAATAAATATGGAAACATGATTCCGATATCTGCAGTTTATTTTGCCGGACACTACACTATGCACATCAGAGTCGCACATTTTGTTGGCTATACTCGTGCAAGCATCTAAATGAGGAATAGCTCAACTGCTTGATTGAAATCACAGACCATCTCTTCGCGCTTTCTGTGTTACTCTGCTGTAAATGGTGTTTTGACGAGTTTTATAAAATAAACTAAAATTCAACTATTCTTCTTTGTTTTTTCAGTCGCTGGCCACAACGGCAAGTATTATTGGAGTTGCTTAAAATGAATACTTCAGTATTTACAACAGTACCGCGCAAAAGAATAGCAAGGGTCAATGGAGTAGCTTAAAATAGCACTAGAGTCACTTGACGCTTCTGTGGGTGTCGTTTGACCCGCGTAGGAGCGTCACCGGCAAGAGTCGTCTCCCTCCCTCGAAAGTGGTAACGTAATCCTTCGCATAAGAGTCCTTTGACTCTTCCTAAGAGGGTCCGGGGACTCTCTTAGAGCGCACTGACTCTGACCCACCAAGAGAGTCACCATGCCTCTTTAAAGAGAGTCGTATACGTGGCAAATCAGAACTCTCCGATAATCTTCTTTTATCTTAGAGTGCATGCCGAAGTGGGGGCGGCGCAACCCGCCCCAACACACGCACGCACGCGAACGCCCACAGTGAATGCTTTCTCTTTCCCTTCCCACTCAACCACTTTTTTTTGATGTTGAAGTTTATTCAGCTTTGTAAACATACATCAGTTATCCAGTGGTTGAATAGGAAGGGGTGGTGAAAAGGCAACAGAATGCCTGACAGCGCACCAACCCCCCACCTAGACCACAATGATGCACAACATGCAGCACGTACATCTATATAAAGCATAAATACATAAATTCAATGCAGCAAATTACAATCAGTACTGATATACAGCGATAAAAGGAACAAAAGAGCAGGAAAGAAAAACAGAAAATAAATCATTAGGCACCTATAAACGCACTCTTTAAAAAAAATGAATAAAAAAAATGTTCTTTAATAACAAAACCACAGTTATTAATAGCAGTGAACAGGATCATATCTCGCCCGAAAGAATTCAAGACACAGTGCATATCTGAAAAGTACATGAGATGCGCAAATCTTACACACAAAAAAAAAAGAAAACAGGGACGTATCATGTTTCAAGCGCGAGTAGACATGCGTGGATCTTTTTCTTGAAAATTGCTAATGACCTACTTTCATTCACTATGCCGATGGCCATGCTGTTTGAATTTAGAAACGAAGGAATAAGGTGTGCTAGTTTTTGTCGACCGTAGTTGTTCCGAATCCTCTCACTGTAATAGGTGGTTTTTCTAAAGCTATAAGTTTGTGGTTTCCGGGAGTAAGCATCTGTAAATGCATCAGCGTTCGATTTAATTTGATCGTAGATGACTGTCGCCAACTTTTTATAAAAGATATTTTCAAATGTTAGGATTCCATGCTGATGAAAAAGTGGGGCAGAAGGCGTTCAACGCTGAACATGTTCGATAATACGCAGCATTCTTTTTTGCAGTTTGTGAATACTAATTTTATTTGTTTTTGTTGTCGAGCCCCAGATTAATACACAGTAATGTATGCGCGAATAAACTAAAGTGTAGTAAAGCTGTTTTGTTACCCAAAGGGGTAGTAAGCATCTGATTTTGCCAATTACACCAATGGACCGTGATACCTGGGTACGAAGTTTATCAATGTGACTGGATCAGTTCAACGTTTCGTGGAAAATGACGCCTAGGAACTTTTGAGTCGGAACCCGCTCAATCAAAACTCCTCTAAATGTGAGCTGCTTATTATGAAGAATAGAACGGTTTCGAGGTTGAAAAATTATGTATTTTGTTTTCTTAATATTCAATTCTAATTGATTCGTTTTCAACCATACAGACAAATTGTTAAGCCAAAGGTTTGCTTGTTTTTCTAGACTACACATATCCTGACCGGAAAAAAATACGTTAGTGTCGTCTGCATATAATACTATATGTGGTGTTAGAGGTACGTTTACAATATCATTTATGTAGAATAGAAACAGAAGTGGCCCGAGTATGGAACCCTGTGGGACGCCGTAATTTATCTTGCCCATTTGGGACTTTGAGTGCTTTATATCAGTATACTGAAACCGATTAGTAAGGTAACTTCTTATTAAATTAAGAGATGCGCCTCTTATTCCGTATTCATTAAGCTTTCGTAGAAGAATGTCATGCTTAATGGAATCGAACGCTTTCTTAAAATCAAGAAATATTCCGATTGTGTGGCATTTTTGCTCAAAATTATCAATTATTTTATCGTTGACAGATAATAGGGCTTTTTCAGTACATTTGTTCTTCCGAAACCCGTATTGATGTTCTGTTATGATTTTTTTTTTGAGCTACAGAAGTTTGAAATTCGTACATGGATGACACGTTCTATAATTTTCGAGAATATGGGCACAACAGAAATGGGTCTGTAATTACTCATGTCATTTTCTTCACTACCTTTGTGAATAACAGATACTTTGGCCACTTTTAGTTTGTCCGGGGACCTTCCAGTGTTCAAGATGAGGTTGCAGATATGGGCAAAGGGTGCGCTGATATGCTCTGAAACTGCTTTTAAAGGTCCAGCCTTCAAATCGTCAAAGCCAACAGCAGAATTATTATTTAAATGCTGTAATATAAGATTTATAAGACTGATCGGAACCAATTGATGTATCGGGAGCCCCCCGATCTCAAAAAAAATGATCATTGAACATATTGGCAAGTAAAGTACCGGAACAAGATCTGCCCTCTATTTGAAGCTT
This sequence comes from Rhipicephalus appendiculatus, assembly GCA_030522465.1. Lineage (NCBI taxonomy): Eukaryota > Metazoa > Arthropoda > Arachnida > Ixodida > Ixodidae > Rhipicephalus > Rhipicephalus appendiculatus. The sequence goes on from JALIZH010028122.1 coordinate 678,375, forward strand.
AGAAATGGTCTTCGTATTCTTGTTTTGCAAGAGATCGTTAACAGTGTTCCAAACGGCTTTCTTATTACTCAGTATATTTGTAAACTTATTCTCGTAGTAGAAAATTCGCGCATTTTTAATATCAGAAGCTAGCTTATTTCTGACCTGCTTAAACTCCACCAAGTACTCTAAGCGTTTAGATTTTATGAATTCAGTGAATTACTTATCTCTTGCTTTCTTCCTTTTTAGAAGTGTAGCATCAATCCATGGTTTTCTCGCCTTCTTAGTTTACTTCACGGGAAATGGGCAGTGGCGTAGCCAGGGGGTGGCACACCGGGCACGTGCCCCCCCCCCCCCCCCCCCCGAAAAAAATTTCCGGCTACGCCCCTGGTTAATGGCCTGATAGATGCGAGTGCCCATCGTTAAACTAGACGTGGTCTGGCACTCGCTAATGCGGGAACGTTCTGTTTCTTGTTGTTTTAATCGCGGTCGTTTCATTCGCGGGCTTGTCTCTCTGTTTTTCTTTTTTACTAACTGATTATCCTGCCTGCATGTGAACGACGTCATTCGGCTCTCGCCTGACACGTGCGATGACTAAGCGTAGGCCGGTTGGTCAGTTAGCCATATTCCACACCCCGCGAGAACCCACCGTGTGTGCGCGCGCGATTGTATAACGGTGGCTTTTCTACGCCCCCGCAGCTAAAGATGTAGTGAAATGTGATGTGCCCACTATGTCGTCCTTGCACTTTCGCACCCGATGCGCGTAGCGCACATACCTTCCCGTATCTTTACCGAAACATGTCTCGTGTTTCGTCAATCGGCATGGATCAACACGAGTGTGTTGCAGACCCAGCGAGAAAAACGTAATTGGGACAGTCGAGAAAAGCAGGTAGGAAGAGAAAGGAAGGGAACGCTCCGAAGAGACCACTGAGGCTTCTGCTCCGTTTAAAGTCAGAAGGAGCTAATCCCACTGGAGCATAAAACGGAAGTCATTGAGTAGGGGCGGGAGAGAGCGGACGAGATCATTGGCGAGGATGACGAGATTCATTAGGAGAAATGGAGTTTACGGGGCGCCACAGTCTCCATTTTTACTCCTCTCTCCCGTCGCCCCTCACTCTAAGAAATAATCGAGTTAAAAGGGTGTCTTTTTGCTACACAACTATAATCGTCATCTAGCCGGCGTACTTTCCTGGCGTTATCACCGCCTTCCCGGCACTTCCCGGTCACGAACGCCAGACGCGTTATCGGCGTGACATAGCATTCTTGCTAGGAATGTGCCGAGAGCCGGGTTTTCAAGAAAGGAAACGTCAGCAAGCCAGATGACGATTATTTTTGTGTAGCAGAAATACTGCCAAAATACTCGACTTTTTGTTAGAGTGCTTTTGTCGCAAGGCCCAGGAGCCTATGCGTTCTCTCCGCTCTCATTTCTGCAGCCTAACAGAGATTCCCTAATAGGAGGCTGGGATGGAGAGAGAGGTCAGAGTGGCTACTGGTTGTTGCGGCGTACTTAGGTTGCCAGGCAGGGAGCCAGGGGGGGACGGGGAACTCGCGCGCAGCGGTGGTTGATGGCATTATTTATGGCCACCAAAGCGACCGACAGAACCTCGCGTGGCGCGGGTTCTTCCTAATAGAGACAGGAAGCGGTGTGGACAATATACGCCATGCAGCGCAAATGGGCTTGAAGACCGGCGCTGAAGACGAGGTGATGGGTGGCCTTTTGGATTGCACTTTGTTTTTTATTCATTTAACCGCGTTGACGCTGCGTGTTCTGTAGCCTGCTGCCCTCTTAACTATAGGCCGTCATTCAGCGTATCAACTGAAAGGAAGGAAGATGATCCGGGTCACCTCACTCGCATGAAACTGTTTCTATTGTTGATAATGGCTAATGGAAGCCGGAAGTGGTGGCTTATATTAGGAACTTTCCCAATATTCGGCATCGTATATGGAGCGATGCTGTAACTCGTACTCGGATCCGTGAGTGGTAATACGTGTTTTCGGGAGTCAGCTATTTTTCTCCTTTGGGGAGAGCAAGGATGCCTCGCTTCTCTCACGACGTTGGCTGGCACTGATGAATGAATCTCTCACGGCGTGGAACGCGACACGTACCGAAAGCCCGTTTAGTGCGCCTAGTATGCTGGCACGTGCCTGCACGTACGTTGATGCGTCTTTGTGTCCGATACTCGCACGTGCCTCTACATGACATGCGCTTATGAAGGGACCGTTCGCTGACCTGGGAGGTTCCGTCGTTCGCGGTGGCCCGTCCCAAGTTCGTTGACATTGGCCGCTAGGGCCACGTTGAAATCAGACGTGCGCACGCGTCCTCCTATAGCCCGGCTACAGCCTGCCCACTCATGCAGCGCGGAGACGCGCGCATCGAGTTCCACTTTGACCATGCCCGTCTCAATATTGCTGTCTTTGTCCGCTAGGCGGCACGCTCTGGTGCTGCAATCACACTGAGAAACTCCACTGCAAGGCGTCTAAAAGCAAGTGACAGCGTTGCCCTTCTGCTCCGATAGAAACACAGGGGCGCACATTCTTTGCAGGAGGCGAAATTTGTTTAATGTCTCAATGTTTATTATTCGCACTGTGAGAAAAAATACAGTGCTGTGATGTAGATCGTAAATGTTAAAATTCTGTGTAGCATCGGTTCTTACATAGTATAATACCGGATGCAGATACAGAGACAATATATGTTCATTTATTCAAAAGTTTCTCACAGAAACGAGAGATTTATAAACTTGCCTTTTGGGTCATGCACGAAACTGATTTCTGTATTTACTACAAATTCCTCATTTTGAACATCGTGGCAAAAATCTGTTGAAGTAGTTTTCTAATACCTGGTGTTAAGGTGCATTTATTTGGTGACCAAGACTAACCTGGGCTGTTTCTACGGCAGTGGTACTGCGCAGAACAAGGTTAGTAGTGGCGCTGTCGTTGCGAGCACAGCTCAAATGGCGGAGCTCCACCATTTAATTTTTTTAGAGAGCTGTCTCTGTGGTCACATAAGTTATCTGAGCGTGAATTTTGCCGTAATTTGGTGTGCTGACTGCTGTCAGAGACGTTATTGTGGTTCACTCAATTTTTATTCAGATGTGCTCCTGAACCATTGCTGCTGATAGTCAATTTAAAATGGCTGTTGCACCATCCGGTTTAATTTATAGAAAATTAGCGGGTGTTTAAGCGGAATAATATAATGCCAATAGCATCCCAAGGGACAAAACGGGGTCGGCAGATGGTAGGCCCGACGTCCGTGGCCGTTCAAAATATGGCCGGCCCGACATCGGCAAGTTAGATCGGGCCGATCTCGTTTTTTGCAAGTGGCCGAGCTGTTTGCCGACCATCGGCAGCTGGTCGGCGAACGACGTCGGGCCGATGTCGTGGATTCGGCAGTGCCTACCTCGGGCCGCACTTGTCTTGAGCACTTGCCAACGATGGCAAAAGCACGGCCAACGCTCTTTTGCCGTTATTCACCGCTATATATTCTGAATTTAATTCATGCAGTATATATTATTTCGACCAAGTGAGGGGGGTCAGCTTTTTTTTGGAAATAAGCAATATTCAATCCGCTTAGGCTTTTTCATTATGCAACGCTTGAGGCAAAGGAAAATAAATGATAACATGTTAGCTGAAGGAATGCTTCAGATGTTGAGAACTAATAATAAAGGAAATAATTTTGCTCAGTTTCCCTTGTTTGCACTGGCAAGGCAAACTAAGCCCAATTGTACTTGAGTGTACACATCGTGGCCCTAACATTGACAAATGCAACTGCTGCTGATGCTCTGTGATGTATATTGGCACACACCCGCGCAAGGGCTTCGACCAATGAAGAATCGGACGGATACAGATATAATTCCAGTGACATGAATTTATTTTTCAACGGTTTGGGTAAAAATGAATGACATTTGGTCAAGGTGCCACACGTGGTGTCGTCAAGGAGACTCTATAGTGATGTCGCGTTCCGACCTTTTCACAACTTTTCCCAGGGTGGCCAGTGATGCTTCCTGGAAGCTGCTCTCGACGGACACTGCAACAATAATCCATGTAACAAATTAGGAAAAAAAATGAAACTGTTTATTGACGGGAAAATATTTCCTGCGCAATTATCATCCCTGCAAAAGGACAAAGACACGTGCTTTTGAACTAAAATAAGCACATCTCATTAATGATAACTCAATAATTCAGTTGTCTCCAAACAACCTCATGAGCTTTCGACAGACTTGATTTGTGTACAAGTAACACCGTGCGGGTTAAGCCTTTACAGTTATTAAGTTCATTGCAATAATGATGGAGACCTGGACGAGCTTTCTGAAAAAAAGCCCTCAGCGTTTTCTTCGAAAAGGTGTACTCTGTCATACCAACAGCATGTCCATTGCATAACCTGGCACTCTTGGCCTGACATGGCTGTTCCCCAGTACGCATTGCATGTCTTAAAGTATGCCAATTATCTGTAGTCCAAGCGTGCCGAACACTGGTTCTTCGTACACGCTTTTTTAATGTTCACAATTAATTATGGCGAGAGAAAATGAAGACTATTGGAATGCTAAAAAAACAAAATGAAAAAATCGGAGAAAACAGCAGGGCGCGCTTCGCCTATTTATTTTATCATATGTAAACGCAGCCTTGCACAACCTTTTTGGTTTCGGCTGTCGACGTCGCAAGCTTTCTCGGTATGCTGTATGTCTTGTGTACTGAAATGCTTATCAGGTGTTTAGTAGCACATAAGTTACTGCACCCATAGTAGCGTGATTTAGGAAGGGGGCTTTAGATAAATTCTCTTTACACATGCACATCATCAGTCGTGTTTGTTAGTTGGCATCTATTTTGTCCAAGCGTACTTAAAACATGTAATATTACTTCAGATTGAATCACTTAGTAAAAATTTTTCCTCAATATATTCCCAATAATGAGTGAAAAATTGGTGTGCTTACTCAAAATTATGTTGAGTACGTTACTCAATTTGAAGCAAGCATTAGCTTTGGTTTGGTACATTCATATGAAGGAAATATGGAAGGAAACAAACTGTATGATGGTTAACTGTAAGTACATCTGGTTATAGTTGCGCGCGCGCACGCACGCACGCACGCACGCGCACACACACACACACGCACACGCACACACACACACACACACACACACATATTGAAGGTTATGAGCACCACCTAAAAGATTATCCGAAGCAGAAGAAATCCACAGCTAGGTTGCTAGTAAACATGACTTAAGGTTCCCTTTCATAAAAATATTGGGATTGATCGACGTTACGCGAATCGAATGACGTCCATGCACGTCGTCCGCGTAAACAATTTATTGTTTACCTTAATTTTTCTCGGGTTTGCAGTAGCAGCATGCGTCAGGATAAAAAGTCTGAGTTCAACAAAATAGAAATTGAGTTTCTAGTGTAACAAGAACAACATAAGTCCATACCAATAATTTCTTCTACAGAGGCACTCAAGATATCAAATATTGTACGTAGTGGTTCGTTAGTTTCTGCCAAACGGCTCTGCACAGGCGAACCTAACGCGAATAGAGTTTCTTACTGTACCAAGTGGGGTGCCAAACCAAACCTGAGCACGAAGCGAAATTCTAGGAACGCTGCTAAAGCTGAACCGAATCAGAACTTAAAAAAGAGAATGGCTAGCAATTCGGATCGAAGCTGCTGAAATCATAAGCAAAAACAGTCTCTGCAGTATTCGTGGAGAGCCTATGTCAAATGGCGACTCATTTAAGTGATTCGATGTGCGGCCGTTGTTGCGCGATGATCGGGTTTGTGAAAAAAAAAATTATGAAGGATGTCACTTATCAAGATAATTGCCTGCCGTTGAGCATGCATGTATTGCCTTTACGCAGCGCCTATCAAGTCGCTGCTTCCATTTGAACGCAGCAATTTGCTCTTTTGCCTATCTTAACGTGTTTGTATTCCTCCAAAAGGTTGCGCAATGCTAAATGGTAGAAATATGATTTGCTGAAATGTCCTACCAGAGCAGCAAACAAATACTTCTTGACTTATCGAACTTAAGGGAAATTTCTCACGAAAGTCTAAACTGATCGTGCTTCTCTAGACTCTTCGAAATGTTGACCTTGTAGCATATGACCGTTCGACTCTTGAAATGTAGGCTCGTAAATTAGATTCTCTGTCCGTAATATGGATTCGCTTTTTTATCGAGTGGGTAGAATTCATAGTAAATTAGCTTTCTTTTCCTCCTTCACACAATACTTCAGGTGTGCCGCAAGACAGCATTCTTGGGCTGTTCCTATTTAAGATATATTGCAATCTTTTACGTAATGGAATTTCATCATACGTGCGCATATTTTCCAATTACTGCGCATTATCTGTCGTTCCTTTAAGCGTACCGATGGTCATACGATCTATCAAAATGCTCTAGAACTTGTTTCGTTTGATTTAGATAAAGCTTGACGTTTGTAAATGTTAAATTATCCCCATTAGCCGCGAGCATACTAATGTACTACATTTTTATCACATAAATAACACTGGTATTTTGCAAGATCCTGAATATAGATATATAATTCTTAACTTGACTACCACTCTGTCGTGAAGAACACACACTGCATGCATATATGGATAGTTGTGCATGTAATCAGGGCACCTACGCCGAAATTTATATAATTTTATAAACGATATTCGAAGTCTTACCCAACATTTGTTCCACGTCAGCTTAGCTTAATTTGCGTTAATTTTAATGTTGCAGTGCAGGAGTTGTACACATGCCGTGTCACGTGTGAATTATATTTTATTGAAAATTAGTTCTACTGCCGATAAGACATTACTAAATATTTCGTATGATTTCATTTCAATTTATATTGATGACTGTTTTAGATATTCAAACAATCGAGTGGGGTGCCTAAGGGGAGGGCACCGCCGCCAAGAAAACGACGGAGCCGACAATGCAACCAAAGATAGGAGCGGTATGCGAGTCGTTAGCACGTGTGGCAGGAGAGGAGAAAGTCTCTCGCCCGAAAGTGTCAGTAAAGAAGAACAAGCCCACCCGCCGAAATGTTTCAGTGTGAGTGGGTCGACGAAGTTCAGCGAAGAGACTCGCCCTCTGCGTGCATTCAGCGGCGAATGCTAACCGCGCTCGCCGAGCGGGTATCGAATTTCTGTCCCGCGCTCGCCGGAAAATGGCGGGAAAAAGCAGAGCCTTCCCTCTCGGAAAAAAAAAAAAAAAGAAATGCGACAGCACGCACTTACTTGCTCGTAGACAAGTAAACGGCGCGAAATTTTAAAATTGATTGCTAAACATTGTCTCCGCGAATAATCTTTCGCCATCAAGCAAATGCACATTGAATTTGGAAGTAACAATTTACATTGGAAATATTCCATGTTTTGCCGTAAAACGGAAAGAACTAGAATTCGTTGTGAAAATTTTCAGGTCCTCTACACAAGGACAACACATAAGCGTACGTAAACCAGCCCAAGAACTTTTCACAATGTAGTTGACGTTTCTGTATCGTGAATAGTAAATGAGGAGTCTGATACGGGTCACGTTCAGGAAGAAAACAGGCGCACGCCATGCATGCATGGAGGAGGAGGGAAGTATAGGAGAGAGCTACACCAAGCAGACATAATCGGCATTCGAGCACCCCTTGACGGTTCTATAATTCGTGAAGTCGGCCCAACACATGGCCTCTAAGAGGCAGGTTATTTGCTGACTATATTTGTGCGTCCGCGCTGCCATAACTTTCCCGCGTTACAATGAACGCGCGCTCTGAAAGTAGGGGTAACGTTACGGCCTGACACTGGTTGCTTCAACTCTGTCGCGCGACAGCGGCGGCGCTCTCTCCAATATTTTTCCTCCACCACACATGAATGCATCGAGACAACCCGAAACAGTGGTGTCGCCTGCATGCTTTCTTCTAAATGTACGTACACACAAAAACAATAAATATAACGCCGAGCGTTCACTTACCCCAAAAATGTGGGGGTCCTGCAGCCAAACTCGGCAGGTCAAGCAAGTGTCCGCAGTTTGTACGATACTCTTGCTGTGCACGCACTCGGACTCACCACTGTGCGCAGAGCCCCATGAGACAGAGCAGAGGGCTCTCACATGACCTTCCCAGCAATCGCAGCGCCACGCACTACCCTCGCTTGCATTAGCAGCGACGTGCCAAAGGCCGGTGTTTTCCTTTTCAGTGCGTTGTCGAAGTCATGGCGCTCTTCGCGCGCGCACGAAAACAGATGGACACACACACCCACACACAAAGATATGGGTAAAAAAAAAAGCTATGCTTGTTACGACCGGAAACGGCTAAGAGTGAAGCAGCGCCTTCGTACAAACAAGAGGGCGAAGAGTTACGGCTTGCGGCTGTGGCCCCCGAAGGGGGAACCCGCCCCTTGGCGGGAGGTGGATGGGAGAGGGGGGGGGGGGGGGGGAGCCAGTTCTTGTTTTTTTTTTTTTTTTGCGACAACGTGGTCGCATGCGCGCGCTCTTTGACGCTGCAGAGAATGCGAAGAGCCGAAACTGGCGGCCACGAAGCGAATAAAAAAAAAAAGAAACGACAGTCGGCAAGCGCGCTTGGCTGCTAAGGCTGGCCCGACATACACACGGCCACTCTGGCCGGCCGAAAACCGCGCGCTCGGCGCTACACCGGCCTGTTACCTGGTGCCAGCATCGGCGGCCAAGCTAGTGCCGGTGCAGTGAACCACGTGTGCCGTTGAAGTCTGCAGCTTAGGAGGGCCCGTCTACTGGCCATGCTTTCACGGCCGATTAGGTCGGCACTGCCCCTGCTGCCGAGCAAGGGGCGACATTGGCCAAAAAGCGATGGTCGGCCAAGTTTCCTTGGGATATTGCACTGCATGAATAATATATTAGATATGTGCATTTGCTTAAAATAAACTTGATAGTTTAATAAAGAAGTACTGGTCGAAAGCGTCAGCTCGCGTGCTACTGCTGCGTGATGCGTCCATCGCTAAACTGAATACGGTAACAGCTTGTTATTTGGAACTCAGTTCATTCGAACTTACAATTAATTCGAACTGACGCCCTGGTCTCGGCACAAACCTGTGTATTTATTTCGATCGGGGAAAACTCCCGACAATTCGAACGTGTAGGTATCCACTATGGTTAAGCCGCTAGCTTTCGTTCCTCCTCGCAGAAGTCGGCTTAAAGAGATCACAATGTGTTGCAGAACCAAACCAAATTAACTATAGAGCAAAACAACGAAAAAGAATAATTTGTAATCAAGGTGAGAATTCGGATGCTGCGCTTGAGCTCTGCGGCAAGCTGCAAATGATAGTCATAGAGTCGCCACAGATCAAACGCCAAGGAAACACAAATTACTAATTGACTTGTAATTTTGATCGCTTCGATTCTGCAAGGTAAATAAGTATGTTTTCATCCATCAAATAGCCTCATAAATTTCACATTAAGGCTCAATGCTCTCATGCATACATGTCGGTGCTAGTTTCTGGCGTATCACTGACTAATGAATTAAATTTCTCTTTGCTGTTAGAGCTTCACGAACTTAATTTACGAAATCAAGCTCCACGAACTGAATTTCGTAAATAAGGTTGGCGGAGTTCGTGGAGCTCGAACTTAATTTACGTAGCGCCTAATTCGCAATAACGATTCCAGAGGTAGCTTCTTTGGGTTCTGCCTGCGCAGTGCGGCGAGATGTCCGTTTAGTCTAGCACCCGCCCGCCACTTCAAACTCCGCTTAATTCGAACAGTTTTACAGTGACTTTGAATTTCGAATCGACGCGCTCTTACTGTATAACTGCGGGGAAGGACGTCTCCTTGTTGAATTATTTTGTTGGTTTGTTTTTGTTCAACTTGTGATATACATCATATACGTTTAGTATCATGAGCCCATATGGGCTCATGATGGCTAAAGGTGAATGGCATGTATCTTACTTGATATGTGCCTTACATGGACCAAATAAAACTCAACATAATGACGTAGGAATTCCTAAGGCATTCTCAAGGAATGAAAGTCGGGTCTATGATAACGCTTTGGGGAAGTTGTTTGTCGATCATGCCAATTAAACTGTACCCTTTAAATGCGAAGCATTGCTTATTGAAACAATGCCAGTTTCACCGTATCTATCTATCTATCTATCTATCTATCTATCTATCTATCTATCTATCTATCTATCTATCTATCTATCTATCTATCTATCTATCTATCTATCTATCTATCTATCTATCTATCTATCTATCTAGCCGCCTACGTCTGGGTGCTCACGTGGTAGAAACTTAGTGTTGACCGCCAAAGTTGGCGTGGAAGGGTAAGAAGGTTTGAAGAATAGGACGGTTTGTTCATTGCGTGAATAACAAGAAAATCGTGTTGGGTACATCATGAAAAATTTTTCTCCAGACACGTGTGGCCCATATATCCGGCACATCACGTATTACGGTATGCGGCTATGCGCCACATGTAATTAGTTTATGTCTACCCAGGAACGGCGAGAACAGACATTGAAGGAAAGAAGTGTAAGTTTAAGCTCAGTAAAGTTGAAAGTTGGGCGAGTTGGTGATAGTTCATGTTTACGTGGGAAGCAGCGCACTGAGACAAGGCACGAAAAGAACGAAGAAAGACAAGACAACCGCTGCACTCGCAACTAGTTTATTTCGAAGAAAACATGGTTAATATACAAACATGAAGGCGTACCACGTGTGACCATGACTTTCAAGCTACAACAGTTTCCGGTGATCTTCCAAAAAAGACACTTCGCAATCACTTAAAACCACGGATGCTTGGCTGATGCAATTATCTTTTCTTTTAGTGATATGGAAGGCCTCGATCACTTCCCTGGTCAGCTGATCCTTGTGATTGGAAAGTATTTCCGTTTCAGAGAACATCGGCGTGCAACCACACTCCAAGTAATGTCGTCTAATGTGTGAATATGCATTACTTGTTAGTGATCTCTTGTGTTCAGTAAGCCTTGTGTTAATGCACCGGCCAGTCTGACCGATGTACAACTTTCCACATGACATGGGTAAACAATAAACAACTGCTGTCCTACAATCGACAAAAGGAGAAGCATGTTTAATGTTACACTGAAAACGATCCTTTTTTGTCGACAATTTGCGATCCAGCTTGGCACATATTTTCAGTTTAAGGGCTCGTTTGCTGTGTTAAACACAATATTAAAGAGAGCTAACAGGCAATGATGCCTAAGGAAAGGTATAGGGGATGTTATAAGAAGTAATTATAATGTAAATGTGAAGAAAGAAAAGTGGGCGAAAAGATAACTTGCCACCGGCAGGGACCTAACCTGCGACCTTCGAAAAACGCGTCCGATGCTCTAACCAGTGAGCTACGGTGGCGGTCATCCCTCCGTCCACGTTAGAAGGTATATATGTGCATTTAAACGTGGGAGCGTCAGTCAGCGCCACCTGTTGCGATTGCGGCGAGTGTGGAACACTCTTTGTGCCTTTTGGCGTCACGTTGCACGTGATCTTACTACGAGCTGGCAGCTGACTAATAATCGCTCACGTACTACCTAAAGGCACCAAGTCTGCCAGAACGCGACCCTCGCTATGAATGAAGCAAAAAAGTGTAAGCAAAGAAGTTAAGGGATATTGTAGACTAGTGATCACATTAGGTAATTAGTACGCCTTTTCGGGACAAGCCAATATATTTAATATATGCTTCGCTCAGTGTGTGCGTGCATGCGTACGTGTTCTGTGTGTGTGTGTGTGTGTGCGTGTGTGCGTGTGTGTGTGTGCGTGTGTGCGCGTGTGTGTGTGCGTGTGTGTGTGTGTGTGTGTGTGTGTGTGTGTGTGTGTGTGTGTGTGTGTGTGTGTGTGTGTGTGTGTGTGTGTGTGTGTGTGTGTGTGTGTGTGTGTGTGTGTGTGTGTGTGCGCGCCTCTGTGCACGCGTGCGTGCGTGTGCGTGTGTGCGTCACAGAAATTACTACGGTAACGCATGGGCCCTCTATCCAGTTACACCTATCTTTGCCCTTTCTCTCACAGTCTTTGCTGCTGTTTCAACAGTTCGTTATCGTCATGATGCTTCCGCTGCATCATAAGGCAATGTCTGTCCCTCGCAGCAGACCGTCACTATAACGAAGGAACAGTGCTTGACTAATCAGATGTCCGATGGCGCAGAAAAACGTGCACGGAAGAGATAATTAATAATTAAGGTGATTGCGGCTTTGTGCTCAACCGTCCGGAGTGAAGCACTCTTTTGGCCCGATTTGCCGCTATATATAGGTCCCCGTTCGGATAATTACCGTCGACGGCTCACTCCAGACACGGCGAATGATTCAATAAACCATTTTGCACGTATTTATAATGGAGCAAACGCCACGCCTGCGAGCACCCGTTAGAAGCACGGCGCATCTGATCGATTTTGGCGCTGCATTGTTGCGACCGGAGCCAATTAACCGGAGAGTCGCGGGGCCCTTTCTCTGAAGCACAGAAGTGGTGAGGACTTGTCAGCGCCTGCACTCAAGTATCGCGGTTAGGTACTGACCGGCGAAAACTGGACAATGTCGAGCACAATGCGGTCGTTTCACCAAGGATAAATGGCAGTTCTTTGGCTCTCTCAACTGCGACAGCCACTATTACTGGAAATTGAGTTATTTGCTGGATATACCAGTTGAGTTGCTGCGGACGGCTCCGCGAAAAGTTAAGAAATGGCATAATTTCTGGAACTCAGGCGTGTCGGCAACGCTAGCTAGAGTTTTTCAGGGGATATAAAATTGCCTAAGTGGATGCATTTTCAAATGTGTTTTATCCGATACACTTTGAGAATAGAATTTTGCGCCGAAACTACATGCCACGTGCCTTTTTACAGGTGCTGCTTTTACACTATTTTTCATTCTTGGTTGAAAAAAAATATGTGAGCGTAAGAAGTTAGCGTTTATTGGTTGATCATAAAAGATATCAAATGTTATTTTAAGACGCTTTTAAGAGAGAGAGGGAAGCAAGGAAATGGAGGGAGGTTAACCAGATGGTCTTCTGGGTTTGTTGCCCTGCACGGGGGGAAGGAATAAATGGCACAAATAGCGAAGAGACAGGAAAACAGAGAGAGATTGACAGAATTACGTGCGGGCTTGAGGGAGCACGTGAATTTTCCAGGCAGGGGACACCAACCTGCCTGAGTTCAAGTACGTCTCTAAGGCTTTTGTTCCATATTGTTTCCCTCTGCGTGCTAAAATTTTGACTACAAAAAAAGGTCTCCAAAAATGCTAGTTTGTATGGGTCTCAATGGATAAACGGTACTGCTAAGAGTCTCGCATGCCGCTTCGTTTTGGCAGTATTCGGACGAAGGGAGAGGGTTTACAGGTTCTGAGATGAGCATAATATTTAAACTACAGACACACCTTTCCCCGATATCACATTGTACGAAAACCAATGTCTGAGAGGAAGGATAAAATCGGAACCTGAACACGAAGAAAGGGGGGGGGGGGGGGTGTAAGACATACAAGACCGGCGAGGTAAAGAAAATAAACTAAAGGCTTGCATACTGTGTCGGAAATTTTCCTTAACTAAAACCCTGGAACGAACGAGCCAAACCTTCGAGGAACGTGATACCGCACCATTTTGCGGGCAACATCGGGGTGGGTAAATGGGGGAACACCTATTACCGCCGACACGATTCGCGTGACCAATATCATTCCACGACTGGCGATGACGTCGTCGCATTTTTATTACGGTTCCGGTGATGGGGCGGCAGCCAGCCCTCGAGAAGGCTACCATGGCTTTAGAAGCATAAAAGGAGGGTATGCGCCGCGTTGATGGAGAAACAGCGATGACTAGTGAGGGGCAATACAAGCGAAAAGACATTGCGATGGCATGGATTTTTTAATTTAGAGCGGAAATACAGATGAATAACGAACCTTTCCGTGTTTCACAAATGGTGACGAGTTTGAGGATCGAGGAAAAAGTTTTAATCCGCCGAATCACCGGACCTTGAATGAATGCATGACCGGAATGAAAAATTATGACATGAATGGAAGATCACCAATAGATGCTAAAACATGATCCAGCTAAGATAAACGTGAAATTTAACACATCTATTAACGGACAGTGAGAGCTGCGCCTTGGCCAGTGCCCATGCCTGACGAGTGATGCAAACAATTCAAAAAGAACGTAAATGCATCATCCTATATTTACGTCAAGAGACATGTAGAACGAAATAGAATATGCTATTTTCAGTATCGCCCCCCTTTCAGCATCCGCCATTTGATTTTTCCCAGAAATATGCTGATCCCGCCTATATGGTCTTTTTCTCACGTGCAACTTTCCGAAACTGTTCTTGGTCACCGCATCAAACAGACGACAACGATGTCAATCGAAAATAAATATGTCGAACAAATCCCGGAAACGTTTACGAAACAGCGGTAAGGTAACCATGTATGAACGAAATATATAAAAGATGAGTGCCCCCGGATAGTTCCGAGGCTGATTAGTCAAAGCTGCTAGCAAGAATATATTGATTAGGTGGGTGATCGTAAACCTTTCGGGGTTCTAACATGCTGTCGTCTTAATCTTGAGCACCCCATATTGCAGCAATCTTCATTGCGAACAATGGACACGTAGCGGCCCGGCATGTCAATATATGCTTACTGCCTGAAATTGAATAAATAAAACGGGCCAGTGCCTGTTTTATTCCAACTTCGTTCTTGTGGGGCAAAAAGGAACGTGTTCTACCCGCTCTTTTTTAGAGTGCAGGTTACTAGGTGGTTCTGCTGTATGATACATTCATACATACATACATACATACATACACACATACATACATACATACATACATACATACATACATACATACATGCATGCATACATACATACATACATACATACATGCATACATACATACATACATACATACATACACACATACATACATGCATGCATACATACATACATACATACATACATACATACATACATACATGCATACATACATACATACATACATACATACATACATACATACATACATACATACATACATACATACATACATACATACATACATACATACATGCATACATACATACATACATACATGCATACATACATACATACATACATACATACATACATACATACACGTGCGAATTTTCAGATTTTCAATATCACAAGATGGCAAAACAAAAGCAGAAAAGCGATATCGTAGGAAAAAATTACATAAGAATTATTCATGCTTCTTTACACCAGAACGGTGAAGCACAAATTATGAAAAATCGCTTTGCAGCTTCCCTTCAGACGGAGAAATATATTACTCCCACGAAAAAAGTCATCGTATTTATGTTTTGGTTCTTTCCTTTATTTAGTCTTTTTCCCCCAACCCCCTTTTTTTATAAAACGCGATTTCGACGGACGCGTCCGACCTGTGATGATCCTCAATTCGTTCCGTACTCGATGCCTTTTTCTTTACAGTCGCGTCGTTTTACAAATTACGTAGAAAAAAAAAAGTGCACCGCAGTCGGACCGAGTCTCCTTCATCTATTATTTAATCCCCCCTATTACTTTATTTCTATTCTGATAAAAATGGTTCACATCTCTTCTTTCCCACTTCATTTTTTTTCCTTCTATAGAAGGATGAAGTCGAGCACGAAAGCGGTAAAAAGTTAATGGCGAAGATTGAGCCCGAATGACCTCGGTGATACCACGGGCATTCAATTTCGAGCCGCTCAGACCACGTATACTACGTCTGCACAGCTCCTGACCACTTTTTTTTCTTATTCATTTATTTTATCTCGGTCGAACCACCGCCAAAAAGGTTGTAAAGAAGCGGCTGCGCGCACACCACGTGGCGCACTCTCAAGCTCACGTCGTCCGTGGCTTTTGGTTAGGACTCGCGGTTCCCGTAAATCATGTTTTGGGGTAAGTTCAAGTAGTACGCTAGGCGTTGGCTTGTGTTTTCCTTTTTTTTAGGTTTTTTACATGTATTAGGGAAAATCTTTTGTATTATGAAAGGGGCGTAAAAGAACAAAGAAATGGTGAAGTGTACGGTGAGGTGTGTGAAGATGGTGGTGAAATGGTGAAAATGGTGGTGAATTATATTGGGAAGCTTTGAGAACATTCTCAAAGAACTGAAGTTGACTTCCGATGTATGGCACTGTGAGCCCTCAACTATTTTTTTTTCTTCAAATTTATAAGATGGCTTATCAAACGCGAAAATTGGCCAGCGGCGTCGCCTGTCGTCCTGCCGTGTCGTCGTAAACACGAGCGATGTAAAAGTATGACGTGATGGCGGCACTATATGCCAAAATCATGACGTCACCACGACGTCACGTAACGTAACGTGACAGGATGACGTCATCACGTGGCAACGTCCTTTGGGAAAAGATGCGCCGATTACGAAGGCAGCTAGTGCAAAACCAGGCGGCCTGCTGAAAGCTTGCGAAGCTTCCGATTGTGGAGGCAGTGAAAAACCACGTTAGCTGCATAACGCTTTCGGAGGAGGGCGGTGAGGATCAATGCATCGATTGAGAAGGAAAAAAATAAGGAGAAAATGGGATTTCGAATTCCCATAAGAGACCCTGTGAGGTTTTGTTTTTTTTCCTTTTTTTTTCGGTCAGTGCACTATATGGAACCGTAAAAAAAATAAAACTGGACCGATAAGACGAACGTTGCATTGAAATTGAATGAAAACTACCGCCGAAACTCAGTTAAAGGATGTGATGATACATGCTCTCATTATTTCATTTACCAGACAGATTAGTGGAATCTGTCGGGTAAACCATGAAATAACGAAAAGCCAACCACTGACGCCTGTAGCACCATCCGATGTATAAGAGCTCAACTGACAACCGAGTCCATTGTTCCATGCATAAGCGCGGCTTGCAGCGTCACTAGACTAAAGCTAGGGGCGTGGTGGCGCCTAGACATTTTAAAGGGGCAAATACTTGTCTGATAATCTGAAGGAAATCACCGCTGTTTTACTCAGTTACTTGTAAAAAAAAAAAACATTGTTAAATCGGGTTTGGTGGCATTGTTCGTTAAATGGGGTTGATACTAACATTGTGTCCTATAGGTATTTGCCGGGGAATCGAACGTTCTTCATTAGATGTGGAAGTCCCTAAAATCAGGGATTCATTAGAACGACTTTTACCTGTATATGAAATTTTACAGTATTTTAAAGTTGGCCTTGGTATTCGTGTTTTTATTAATATTCTTGATATCTCACTTTCTTTATCTTTTTGTTATGTTTCAATAACGTTATCTCTTTTTGTTTAGTTTCTTGTTTCCTTGTTGTTTATTTTCGTCACAAAACTAGACCTCGCCCATCACCATTTCAATTAGGAGAATGTTGGATTGAAAGGCCTAAGATGATATTAAACTTCAGAAAAAATTGGCCGCGTATCTGCGTGCTTCGCTGCAAATGTCGTCGAAAGACGTTAGTCTTGTGCAGGCCGTACTACTATGTTTTGCCTTGCCTCAGACAGAGCCTACTCTACGTTGAATTGGCCGCATCTGGTCTGGCATTGATAAAATAGAGGCGGCGCTGCGCGAGATATGGACGCCACCGAAAAAATATGAGCTTGTGCTGAAGCAAGGGCCACTGCCAGAGGCAGCACTTCATCGTCGGCAAAGCGCTTTTTCGTGCAAAGCGTCGCAGTTCATGCACAGCTTCGCATTTTCAGCAGAGCCTAAAAGACCCTAGGGTCTTTAGAATTACGTATCTGTGTATTTTCTAATAAAAGAACACACGACCTGATACTTACATATTAATGTTGCGCCTCAGGTATGCGTAGTATTAGCTTTTTGATCAAATATGTTTACAAGTATGAACGGCAACACCAGTTCAAGATGGCTGGGCGTTCAGAAAGTGGTTACACTTTGGCCGAGTAGCTGAATCGGGTTACCGACAGACAGACAGAAAGACCAAATTTTTTGCGTTCAAGTATCCCAAGAAAGACTATCGTCTTTAAAAAAAACTATAGTAAGGTGATCAAATCGCATTTGCTCCTTTGAAAGAGGCTGTGCGATTGTAGCGACAATATTATCAATTTATTTCCCCATCCACTACTGTATGTTGGGTAGTCGTACACTCAAATGCGTATAGGCTTTAGCAACCTCACCAAACTCACTAACTAATGAAGAAATCGGTAAAATACTTATTATTGCCGCATGCACATGACTTTTGCTCCCAGGCTGATTGTGAACACAAGTCGCATCACCACGTGCGTTTAGAACACGCATCTGAGAGGCATACTACGCTTTATTCTCGTAACGTGTTATTTTTAAAGCAGGAAATGTTTTGTCCCAGTTCAAGGACACAGTCACGTGTACATGGTGATTGCGTTTACTTACGAGGTCGTCTAAATGCCCGTGCCGATCAAGCTGTGGTGCAACCTTCAACTATAGTTAACTCATAATAGAACTCACTTGGGTTTAACAACAATGAGGAAACAATTAATTGTAATTGAGCTCAGACGTAAACACTCGAGAATAATCGAGAATGCTTAAAATCATTTCATATTAACCGGCTTTACCAATCCCTCTACGTAGACTGTAGAGCTGACCATTAGTGGTTCCCCTTCTACAGCCGGTACCACATGTCTCCTCTGGGCGAAACTGTCGTCAAGACTCCTCTTCACTGCTCGCATGGCGTCATCTATCAGCACTTTTTCCAAGACCGACCGATCAACGGAACTACATCACAGCACAGCACGTCTTCTCCGACTAACCGAACCATGCCCGTCTCCCACATGACAACTTCTCCCTTCAGTGACCGACCCCGAACTACAGTCGCCGTGCGCTTATGTTGCGCTGCGCCCGCGTACTCGAATCTTCAACATGGCTCATCCACTCACAGTGCAGTGGATACCTCGGAAAGAGTGGGAAAGTCACCGGAAGAACGTCTCGCCACGGCGCACGCGTCCACGGCCATCGTCATGGCGTCTGGTCTCGATTCTCAATTTTTCCAGAGCCTGCTCGAGCGCTTGAATCGAGCGTGCTGGGGAGATATTTTGTACGCTTTCTGTGACAGAACGAAGCGGAACGTCTTGAGAGCACGAGAGGGCGCAAACAGCCAAAGGGCGAGCGCCCCCCTGAAGAACACCCCACGTCTTGATCATCTGGTGAGAAAATTCAGAAATTCATTCAATGCATGAAGAAAAATAGAATGATTATGACTGAATGTCAGTATTGGGGGGCATTGTTTTTTTTTTAAACTTCAAATTGAAGGGCGCGATAACCTCAACAATTTTTTGTGTTAATGTCCTGAGTGGACGCTAGGCAGCGTCGCAATCTCACGAGACGCTCGGTGGGAGCAGTGGTTGCTCTTTTCTTAAACTATCGGCGCGGGATTGGGGTAAGCCAGACACAAAACAGAATAATTCGATTATTTACCCCCCACCGTTTACGTTTCGATCCAATCCAAGTCGTCCGCAGACCATTCTGTATCCGTCTATCCGACGAAATGGTGCCTCCGTCTGTTCTATGCTCGTTCTTTGTCAAAACGATTGACAGCACTACCTTTTCCTATTGCTATTCTCATGTCTAACTATCAGACGAGCCTCGATCGATCCCTTGAGGCGCATCCTTTGCTCCATCTCGTCATCTTGTGATGTCTCGTTCCATTCTGTCACAGAAGGCGTTCACAATAGCTCCCACGGCTGTCAGAGGGCGTCTTCTCCGGAAGGGGTGAGGAGGCTGCGCTTTGGAGAAGCAACCATTGCTGTCACCTGGTGTCGTGGCTGGCTCTGGCTCTGCTGGCGCCGTGATTTGTCGCGCTTTCGAATGCCGTTTAAGCACTCGTTTGTGACAAAAGGCTTATCGCGAAAGCTGTAATATGCGCCTAGCAAGTCCATGTCAGTAAAATACAATGAGGGTGAAGTTTCACTAACATAAACTTGTGTTCGTGCCCCTCCTCACGCTTGTTCTTACCACCCTCTCCGCTTCCTTCTACCTCCCCCCTCTTCATCCCTCCAAAAATGAAATAAGGAGTTTAAGAAGCCTCACCAACGTACCCAAAACAAGGCAACAAGTGATTTGTTAACAAAAAAATGCCCCCCACCTCCCCGAAGGGAATCGTGAGGAAATGCGAATGCGCCGACACCGACTTCTGCCATCGCGTTGAGAGGCGCCCAGCCAGCGAACGGTCGGGAGTGAGGCGCGAGCGGACGGGAGAGCGGGACGCAGGGAGGAGAGAGAGCGAACGGCGAGAGAAGGAACGACGAAGCACTGCACCTACCCTCTCCTACACTCTCTCGCACCACATGCTCCGGTTGCTAGGGGCGAGGATAAGCGCGCGCGCCCGCAGCTGTTGCTATGGGAGAGGGAGTGAGAGCGGAGAGATAACACCTGCCGGCGCGCGGACAACTCCTCAACCTATCCTCCTCCTCCTCCTCCGCGGACAACGCCGGACAACGCCGCCTGACATAGCCCGACTAAGAAATGCATTCGCATTTAAAAACACACGCTTTCGCCTAATGGTGAAGCGATGAAAGTTCTACCAATAAATTCTGATCTTATACGAAGTAAGGCTACCCGCTAACTCTTTTAGATTCGATGTCGCGCAACTTAACAGTGCGCTGATTGAAGGGAGTACGGCAAGGGTCCGAGGCGGTTTTTGTGCTCTCAGTTCTCTAAACACAAACTAAGCGTTGAGAGCGAAACAAGTTTACGAGCCCTCTCCTGATGCCTTGTCGAGAGCGCGCGCGCCAGCTACCACGCCTGTCGACAGGCGCAGCCCCCCCTCTGCTCTCCCTTCTCTTGCCATCCCTCCATGCTTCTTACGAAAGACGGGCGGGGTGTGTCCTGTCTGCTTGATGAGCGATCGGCACCAGGCCTCGCACGCAGGGTGATGTTATCGCATGCGCCCCCCCAACCCCCCATCCCCCCCTCCCCCCACGTACGACGGAGATGGCCGGCCCGTTTCATCTCAGCTTCAGCGGCGATCGTCGCCAGCGTTCGCGCGCTTTTACTTGCGGTTAAAACATACGATGCGCGAGGTGACCTTATCAATTTGGGCTTCATACGGAAAATGACGGTGAAGGTGACACAAAAACCAGACTCTACTGCAGAAACCTGTCGAAAGTCTCCATATAAGAGCGTTCGCGATAAAACGGGAAACAATTTAGATTTCTTCGCTCGAACAAGACATCTTAAAATAAAATAAATAACCATGAAATGATGTATATGAAAGAAAGATGGAAAGTAATCCTGTATAATGCGGGCCTGTACGCTTCTTTTGGTCTAAAACTCATGAAGGTATTACAGCACGCTTCACGCATGCGTGCGACATCGTGTTACGCTGCCAACCGTGAAGTCAACAGAGGCCTGCTGACAACGGAAGCAGTAAAATGATCAAAAAGGCTTCATCGGCAAGCCAAGCCTCACAGCCTGAAGTTTCTTTCGCACGAGAGTCGAGAAAACATACGTCAAATCGGCAGCTCAGAAAAGGCTGAAAGGAGAGGCGAGAAAGAGACGGATGGAGTCGGCAATTGCTGCGCGTCACCATCATTGTTTTCTTGTGAGTTTTTTGTTGTTCTGGTTTCTTCATTGTTGCGTCCAGCGGTCTCCAAGCGCGTTGACCAACAAGGGCTGACTGATTTGTGCAGCGGGATCAGCGGCGCTACAGCGCGCCGATCGACCAACTTCGATCAGGGCGTCTGGCTTCCCGTTTCCGCTTGCCTTGGACGCGTCAGCTCTCTTTCTCTGGCTATCACGGCACGCTCTCCGCATGGCAGCACAAATGCCTGTGGCCAGCGAAGCAGAAACGGACACTTTGTCTTCTGCGGTTGTTTACCTCGTTTCTTTACACCAGGGGTGTCGCGTACGCTGTCTGCGGTCATTTCTCGCGATTGGCGACTTAGTGCCAATTTGGGCAATTCCTCCTTCCTCGGCAGTTTGCCGTGGTGTCACCACCTGTGTCTTAAAGTCCAAGCATTTCTTTGCGTACTGTAGGCGCTTTGAGCGTTTCCATCTACGTATCTATCTATCAATCCAGCCGCCTACGTCTGGGTGCTCTCGTGATCACCTCCTTTACATAGGGTATACCAAAATTAGCATGCAAAGGTTAGAATAAAACTTCTGTTGGGCCTAGTTGGTACATAACATGTAAGGTGAAAACTTCAGCGCAAACCAAGACGGACCACAAAGAATAGAAGAGGCAAGCACTGGCGCTGACCAACAACTGCTTTATTCTTCTCGCAACAACGCATATAAATGCCACAACCACAAAAACTAGCAGGCGAACCGCGTAACAAGACGTATTGCACACGTAATAGCAGATTTCTAACAAAGCGTGTCAGTGCTTGTGTCTTCTATTCTTCGTGGTCCGTCTTGGTTTGCACTGAAATTTTCACCTTAAAGGGTAAGAGAGCTTGCGGAATAAGACTGTCTTGTCACGACATCAATAACGTAAAAATCCTGTCGTGTACGTCGTCACACCCTTTCCTCCAGACACGTGTGGCTCAGACCCGTATACAACGGGCCGCGGTACGCGGGTATGCTTCACAGGAGATTGACAGTTTACATCTACCCCTGAACGCTGAGGACATACATAAGTAATTTAAATGTGAGAGCGTTAAGAGAAACTGACATCGGCAGCGTAGACTCGAGGAATGCAGAGATAAAAAATCCGGATCTCAGCAGGAATCGAACCCAAGCATTCTGCGTGGCAATCAGCTATTCTACCACAGAGCCATGCCTGGTCTTGAAACTGCTTTGGAAAAAGACATTTAGGTGTAAGGCCGGTGCAACTTCAATTGTGGTTGTAGTTCTGGCTATCTAATTTTATGACAAAGCAGTACATTTTACACATGTCGTGACGAGTTAAAGTAATTTGTGGTTCCAATGCTGACTACACTTTTATAGCAGTCTAATAAACATTACATTTGTATTCTAATGATTCAGCAAGCCATATTCAAGCGTTCGCCGGTTGTATCCCGGCCGCGGCGGTCACATTTTGATGGAGGCGAAATGGTAGAGGCCTGTGTACTGTGCGATGTCAGAGCATGTTAAAGAACACCAGATGTTCGAAATTTCCGGAGCCTTCCGTTACGGCGTCTCTCATAATCATATCATAGTTTTGGGACGTAAAACCCCAGGTAATATTATTATATTCAAACGTTGCGTGTCCCCGGGGGAATACGCTAACGAAAGCTCACATCGTTAGCGTATGTTCACATCGTCAAACCGTAAAGCACGCTTCGTTTCGATAATACTGACGTCTGTGCATTAAGTTGAGTGCTGACGTTATGTCAGACCATAAGTTATACCCATTTTAGTCACCCGTAGATGCCAGTGTAGTGGGCTTTCCTGGTAAGCCCACGATGTGCACACGACTACTGCATATAGCATCGATCCACCTCGTACCACTTGCCTCAAAGAAAAAAAAAAGAATCGGCATACGCTTCAGCATTACGCTTCGCGTAAACAACCTCACGGACTAATACAAGAATAACAATTCAGCCTACCACAGGTGGCGCTGGTAGTGCTCACTCTAGTAGTGCCGTCGTTACGCGACTATGAACAATCACTTCTCTCATTTGCATGTTTTCTAGATACGTGAATGCGTATGAAATTTCTACACATGTTTACTGGAGCACTATATTTATCCTCCTAACAACGTTGTGTTCATTTTGAAAAGTTCCACACAACAAACTTCGCGTTGCATGCTTCGCATATCATTGATTCCCACGGTACGTGGGATCTGCGAAATTTTTTTTTGGCATCATTTCATGGTAGGCGATGCGTTTGTACGTGAATGAGTGCTTGAGTGCCCACAACCGTTGAATTAGAACATTCGAAGGTAGTATGTTCGGCTCCCTCCTCCGCAAAGGGTGCTTTACGACCACTTTATTTTTTTTAATCTACGTCATAATTGTTACATTACAGTGAACTATAAGAACTACCTTGTTCGAGGCATTGTCCGGGCTCCCTCGTTGCATGAACAGCGCACGAAGCATTGGGAGGTCATAGCAGAAAAAAGGTGAACACTCAGCAACTAGCACCGTGAAGGCTGTGATATGCTACCGGTTTCGTTTTCGTGCCCAACAAAACACGGCGGACCGAGCTTACGGGATCCTCGACAGATGGCACTGTACAGTCTGTCTTTCAGACGCGGATGTACTATTTACTTCTCCATCTCACTGCTGCAGAAACCACATCGACCGAGGCCACGGGGTGGTTGCAAGCTTCCGTCAGAGACCGCGCGATTGCTGTGATTAATGGTACTGTCACCAACAGCAGCATGCTTGGCCGCATATGGCGCAGTGGATGTTGCCTTTGTTGTAGCAGCCCAAATGCGGGCGCGCCCCTTCCCGCCTGCACACGCACACACGCGTGGGCGCATAGATCAGGTCAGAAGAACAAAAATTGAGTCAATGCATTGTATCTCAACGTTATATAGTAAGAAAAGTGCCAATATTACGACGCACAATTCCAAGTTTAAGTCACCAAAGCTACAGTTCAAATCCCGGCTACGACAGCCGCATTGAGATGGACGCGAAATGGAAGGACATCGGTGCACTTAGCTTTGGGCGCACATCACAGAACACGAGATGATGAAAATCAATCCGTAGGCCCATGCTACGACATATCTCAAGATCATATCGTGGCCTTGACGTGTAAAGCCAGATAATTACTTTATTCACTAGAAGTCGTGCTTCTTGAGGAAAGATTATATGGACACACATTGAAGTTTACTCGTCACTTGCGGTCGCTTGCGGCATAAACAGCAAACGCGACGGGATACCGAGGCACCCACTTTGCTCAGGCGTCAAAAACTAAATTACTCTCCCGGTAGCACTTTCGTGCAGTGGCGGATGAGCTGCGCAGCCCGCGAAATCGGGAAGTAGCCACACCGATCAGGAGGTTTCTGAATCCCCCCTTGGCCACACTGCGCTTGCGGTCACGTGTTCTATTATTTCCGTTCCTCTCACATCTTTCCTCGCGATACCGTGCGTGTGTCTGTGTGGCGTGTATTCCGTCCACGTCTATATTTACAGGGCTTCCGCACTGGCTAGAAGCGACGGCCACAGCCAGGACGGCGTGATTAATCATTACGCTGAGATCACGAGGGGAAAGGACAGCGGGTGCAGCTGGAGAGGGTGTAGGACACGTTACATTTTACTAGGAACCCCGCTTTCGCCCTATGGTCGGCTAACTGAGCCTCGCGAGGAGGAGATCTGCTGGTCATGGCCTGGTCAACCGTGACGTGTGGCGCTTGTCCCGACGGCCGCTGGCAGTGTGGAAATCCGTCACGCTCACCCTTGCGCTGAACGCCTGGCCAACTAATTACCTCGTCCTAGCATTTCTTTGACTGCCGACTTTTTTCTTTTCTACGTTGGTCCGGCGTTGCGGGGGTTGGACACGGACGAGTCATAAAGTTCTGGCCAATTCGGCGGCATGAGGCGCCTATTATTAGGAAAAGACAGCGCTTTCTTTCGTGATTTCAATGAGCACACCAACTTAGCAGCGAGAGCTACGTTGTCAGAAAGTTCAGTTTTACATTACAATCGTGTGCTTCCATTCCTTGTGTTTACATTCAAGATTGCCCCTTCTGGTGTGTTATTCAAATTGTGGTTGTGTGTGCAAATCCGCATTTGTTTACTTTAATCTACACTCGCGCACTAAGCGACCGTTTCATGCACTCAATGGTTGCACTTTGAAACAGCTGGAGTTACACTGCGTACTATAATTAGTAAAAAAAACTTTCTTTTGTTTTTGTTTGTGTATGCTCATCGACGTGAAGTCACAGGTGTTACCTAACTGCATGAACCTCGCATATTGCATTTTGTCAATAATTAAAGTACTAAAGTAAGCCTACAAATTTGTGAGGGAATTGATGCGCGTATTAAAGTCGTTTCCTACCCTACTTGATAAATTGTCCTGAGAGTTACGTGTACAGATAAGCAAGAACCTTTTATTAACGACACTACACTTTAATGAGGAACGACAACTTTTATTGCATGACATTTCTTCCGAGTATACGGCTGTAAAATTTATATAATGAAGGTAACGAGAAAAAGTGCAATGTGGATGTGGCTATCATATATAAACGTAAGACATCACGGTTTACTGCTACATGCCTTTGTATTCGCATTAATACTTTACCTGAAGAGCGCCACAGCACGCCCTGTTTGTTGTGCCTCATCAACTGTGATCGCGTTCGTTCTTCCTGGTGCAAAATACGCTCATTGCCTTAAAAGCAATCCTGTATTACAAATGTGCTATCAAGCTGTGGAAAATTCGACTGCTTCCTCATTGGAAATTATGCGTGTTGCCTGATCTGCTTCTGTGGCCTTGCTCGAACGTGTTCATAAAGGGGTCGAAATGAAAGTTGGAAGTATCGTGCTTTGTAATCGTTCAGGCTTCTTCTAAATAAGGCTCCAATTGATGGAGCTAAATCAAAACTCTTTGAAATGGCAATGTACTCGTGTGACTGCTCAAAGTTCAAAAAAAATTTTTTGGCAGATCCCAAGCACCATGGGAGTCGATGCTATGCTAAGCATGCGGAGGCAAGGTGACTGGGTTGTAATTTTCTTATTGAGCTAAACGTTACGAAATGACGTTAAAAAAATTACACCATCTCCCGCTAAAGGGAACCATGTGTAGATGTGAAGCAGCGGGCGCTAACGCTTACACTGGCCGTGGCGTTGACGCTGGCGCTATCGCAGCGTTGCACAGGAGAGAAAACTGGGGAGGCGCAAAGCACGCAGTGATGGACCGGTCTTTCCTACTGGAACATGCCAATCGCTGCTAATGGGCAATGAGAGACAGAAGATTCCGACTGTACACAGAGACCCGCAGTCGGCTTTTAGTTAACGCGCACGCTGCGAATTTTTATTGTTCAACAACGCACAGGAGAAATCTCCCACCGGCACCACCTTGGAGGTCAAGATCCATTGCCATATATACGCGATGGACAGTGAACGGTTGTGCAGCGCGAGCAGTCGGTTTTTTCAACCAAGAAACTCGCTAGCAGACGCTGCCTGCGTCGGCGTCACGAGGCGAGAGAGGGGGGGAGCGTAGGAGAGGAGAGAGAGAGAGGGGGGACGCGCATGCGCAGTGGGAGCCCAGGCAGGGATGCCCAGAGGAGAGAGGGGGGAGCGTAGGAGGGGTGAGAGAGGGGGGACGCGCATGCGCAGTGGGAGCCCAGGCAGGGATGCCCAGAGGAGAGAGGGGGGGAGCGTAGGAGGGGTGAGAGAGGGGGGACGCGCATGCGCAGTGGGAGCCCAGGCAGGGATGCCCAGAGGAGAGAGGGGGGGAGCATAGGAGGGGAGAGAGGAGGGGAGGCGCATGCGCAGTGAGGGTGTGGTTGCCGTGGGGAGGGATGCCTGGAGGAGAGAGAGGGGGGAGGAGAGGTTATTTTTATTTTTATTTTTTTTAAAGGGTTTGCGCATGCGCAGTAAGGGAGGCCACGCCGCACACCACCACCGGATTAAGCTTCGCCATAAGATGCTTCACATCTAATATATGTACAAATGTTTTACGCACAGACATATGTTGAACAGTCGCATATCTTTTATAAAACCAGTTGTTTACAGCTGCGTAACGATGCCAACAGAAACATGGGCATTACCAACACCAGAAGCGGTAAGCTCATATGTAGCACTTGTGCTTGCGAGGATGGTAGCCCTGCATAGTGCTTCGTGGACGAACTGCAGTGGATGGCGCTCAAATATACAATTGACGTTAACCCGACAAGACGCGTTCCTCATAGGAGTATATATGTAATGTTTATAAAATTACATAGCCAGCACTGCAAATACAATTGACGTTTCACGAACATTACGCCTGCATAGATTAGGGATCTTTTTCCAAAGCAGATCCGAGACCTGGCGTGGCTCTGTGGTAAAATACTTGATTGCCACGCAGATTGCTTGGGTTCGATTCCTGCTTGCACCCTGATATTTATTATTTGAATTCGTCGCGTCAACGCTGACGACGTCAGTTTTCTTAACGCTCTCGCATTTAAATTACTAATGTTTGTCCTCGCCGTTCCTGGGTAGATATAAATTGTCAAAAACCTGCGGTGCATACCCGCTTACCGCGGCCCGTGGTATACGAGTATGTGCCACACGTGTCTGCGGGAAAGGGTTTGACGACGTATGCGACAGGATTTTCACGTTATTCATGTCATGACCATCCACACATATTCGTCAATATCTCTTATCCTCCCATACATATTTTGGTCTACACCAAGTTAAGGAGGCGATCACAAGAGCACCCAGACGTAGGCGGCTAGATAGATAGATAGACAGATAGATAGATACGTAGATACAAACGCAAAAGTGCTTACAGTATGCAAAGAAATGTTTAAAATAACAAAAAATGATATATGAAGTACGCCTCCTACTTAAAAATGAACTAGAGACTTTCGCGTTCTCTTTTGTTTGTTTGTGTCGAAAACTTATGTGTTCACATATCGAGAAGAATAATGTATCGGACTGTGTTCCTTGAAACAAGCTTTAGGGTTACAAATTGAGAAGTAACAGGGCAAGTAAAAGGAACAATAAAAGCACACAACAGGTGCGCTATCTTTTGCACTTTGTCCTGTCCATCTTCAGTGCGAATTTTTAGCTTCATTGCGAGAAACACGCAGTGTCATTTCATAATGAGCAGGCAGGAATTATTCGTACTCAACAAGCGAGCGCGAAAGCGTAAATCATAATTAATGAATTGTCTCGGCGGCGCGTGGAGGCATTACACAGGAGTGCGAAATTAGTTTTTCTATCAACAACACCTAGCCGACTAACTAACGGCCTCGGAAACTCTGAAGTTCACAAAAAATTAGAGAGCCCCTTCCCGGCATTTTCAGTTCTCACATATACTAGTATCCTACGCCTTCAGGGCACTTCTATGTCGCACTAAAAAAAAAAGACCATCCTAAGCAACTGCTGGCGATACCATCGAAAATTTTGTACCTTGGAACTACACAATATATACAATAGAGGAAACACACGAATCGGGCTAATAATTAGGGTAATACGAGCTAATCATGCATGTATTATAAGCATATGGTTGTGCAGCCGCAAAACACCATGAAAGCTTATCGTCTGCCTTCTTTGGTTTTCTCTTCGCTACTTAGTTAATTCACTTGAAAAAACTTTTGCGAAGCGGATTGGCGTGAGAGTAGTAACTCTTTTTTTAAATGGGAGACTTCACAATAACAGTTTCCACGGAGAATTGAAGGCTACTGAAAAGCCGCGTCTGTCTGTTAGCCTTCTCTAGCCCGTCAGAGTTACTGCATCCCATCCCGGACAAAATGTCGCACGTGTTCTCGGAGAGAAGCAGATGATGAAGAAGTGGAAGAAAAAGAAAGCGAGAACGAAGAGAGCGTGTGCCGGTTCGTGATTATGATAAATATTTATCTGCCACACACGGAAAGTCTCGAGCATAACGTCTCTGCTATAACCTTTAAAATGTGTCTCTAGCACAATCAGTGAAGTACATTGGAACCGTACCTTCGAAAGCAAATCATGCCACCGCGCATTCCTCATTTTGTCGAACAAAGGTAAATCTCAATATTCACATGGAACATTGTCATTAGGATTTATTTCTCGCTCTTTCCAAATACCCCGGAAACATTAGTGTGAACACCATGGTGAGAGAACCTTACTTTAAAAAAGTTGAATAATACGCAAGTGCTTTAAACAATGAGTGGAAAGCAAGTGAACCACAATATCGAATCAGTCACTGTTTCTTAATATCGACCAAAGCTTCTGGAAACCCTTTCAGAGCATTTTACCTTCGTCGGCTGGCTAGCGCTCGTAACGCAAATACCGCAAGTAGTCTCGTTACGTTCTATCAAGCTCGTACGAAGATGCCATATTTAGACCTCGAGTGCGCGAACGCTGAGCTTCTTCATGAATTTTAATGAAATTATAAACTTTTTACCGGATTTCGGAGAGTTCTCAGTTTACGCCATTTTATGTACAACCCCAGTTCGCGCCGTCCGGTATGCGCTTAAGAAGTGCTTACTCTCCTTTAAACTTTTCCCTCACACTCCCTATTTCGCTAACCTAAAGCGCGTTATTACGCATAGCACTACGCGCCCATCCTTTCTAATCCTCCCCTATTTCGGACCCTCACCGCCCTCGCTATACCTTCGTGTCTGCAACGCCGCTGTCTCTGCAGTACAGCGGGCGGCTTGGGCATTTCATTTCACGCTGTAAGATCGCCGTGCGCGCAGACGCCACCGGCGTCTACCGACCAACGCCATCCTTCAAGCAAACTTGCTGTATTCCCATTAACCGCGCACCCACGTCGCCGTTCCCCCGGCGCCCGTAACGCTCTTAGACCTAGACTGCGCACAGTGGTGGTCGTCCAATAGATGTACTGTATATACGCCGCTGGGCGTGCTTCGCTCGTTGGCATTCGAGAAAGTGCCTTCATTTAGGGGGATCTAATTGTTTCTGAAGGGTTACAAGGCCTGCACTCATGTACGTGCGCGTGCGTCTGCTTTGCTGAACGCCCTGTCGACATGTCTCCTCTGAATAGGGCCACAGAAGCCAACGACATTGTTTGGTGGTGAACACAGGCGTCTATGGCTGCCACCTTTCTCACGCTTCAGGGATGACTACGTATACGACTTCTTTTATCGCTTTAATACTTATTCAGCGTTAGTTCTTTCTTAAAGGCTACGGTCGATGAACCCTTCTAGCTTGATGTGTCAAATTAACTGTTTTGTTGTAGCCCCTAAACACCGCATATTTACCGCATATTTGTACTTTACCTAGTTCCTGGAAGGTTCTGTGCAAGGGTGGCTTGTGCTAAAAACTTCTCGCCCCCTACGCCTGCCCATTCGTTGTACTTACTGTCTCAGTGCAGTGGAGTATAGAATAGCACGACTGCCAACTAGTGGGAGACGCTGTACCAGACAGAGGCCACGCATGTGGCTTGCCTAAAACCTTTGAATTGGCGGGACGATGCATAAAACGCGCGGCGCATTTTGTCTGCGAGGGGGGGGGGGGGGGGGGGGGGGGGGGAATATTACGCCGTATATCTGCCCAACTAAGAAGAGGGAGAAGAAGAGTGGAGGTTGAATGAAGAAAATCTTCCGGCAGCTTTGTTCTGAGTGGTCTCGCCATCCAAGTCTTTTGTAAGTAAACCCCAAACCCTTATTGTGAATGTAACAATATCAACGCAGGGTGTGCGAAAACAGACTTTGTCCATCTCAACACAATAGCGTTAAGTAGCTGCTGTCGCAGGAAACTTGCTGCCATCATCGACGTTGTTGTCGATGAGTGAGGAATTCGCATTGAAGCAAGAAACAAAAATCATGGCTTGAGCCGGAATGAAAAAGCAGCCATTCTGTATGGCACTCAACAATTCGACCAAAGAGCCAAGCCGGCTCTTCAAAACTGCATAAGAACGAAACCGTATCCAAGCGTCATGTTTGCGGCGACGTCAGTTGCGGCGGCAGTGCGAGCTATCCGCTTTAATAAATGTGCAATAAACATTACTGGCGGGTATCTACACCTATGACAACACCAGCTACAGTCTTGCGTTGCTCTAATACGCCGACAACCGCTACCTGTGTTAAGCAAATCAGCGGACCGTAGCGCGCTCATGGTTGCGGTAGAAGTGACGATTGCGCTCTACCGAGAGTGCTTAGGTTGCTTCGGTACTTCAGATCTCTTTACACATCAGCGTAAGCGGCGTGTCTCCAAAGCTTATGGTTGCTTCACAACTACTTAATTTACACAAGGGTGTCGATCCACCTCGTAACGCTAGGCGCAAGGCAATAAAATACGTCATAGCTAAACGGTAATGGCTTCCCAAGAAATAAAATAAGTCAAATGCTACTCGCTAACGGCTTCCCATGAATTCGATTGCCACGACGCGTAGGATCTGCGGAAATTTCGTGTTATCACTATTTTTTTTTGCCTGCGTCATATTTCTCTAAAGAAGATTTGATAACTGCTACTACCTGCTGGCATATCTGCTATAATATAATGATCATTTGCAGTATCATTAATGTGTTTTTATTTTATGTACGCATGACTGGCGTTCTCGTTTCTTCAGGATACCACCCGGTACGCGGGTTGTCTCTCTCTAGTGGGTCAGCACCATTAGAAAAAGAAGAGACGGAATCATCATTATCGGCCACCTGCATGCGCTGCTGGGGTCTTTATTTCTTCGCGCTATATTTTTTTAGCAAATTCTACTGCCGCACGTTTCGTGGCCGATCCCCCCGTAGTGGGTTGTGCCATAATCCCGGGAATCATCATCATCATCATCTACGACTTACGGCCGTGTGCGTGAACGGTCGTCGCCACACCGAGAAGACGGCGTTGCAAGGTGACACCTGAACCGATCTGCAATAGCCCACCTTCGCGTGAGTGAGAGCAATGCACATAAACTTAAGAGAATAGCATAACGGCTCTTGTTCGCGCTTGACACCAACGCAGCACCACCCCCCCGCATTGGTGTCCTGGTTGTGGTGCCTCACTGCTGCCGCGATGGTCCGACGGTCGA
This sequence comes from Rhipicephalus appendiculatus, assembly GCA_030522465.1. Lineage (NCBI taxonomy): Eukaryota > Metazoa > Arthropoda > Arachnida > Ixodida > Ixodidae > Rhipicephalus > Rhipicephalus appendiculatus. Next base: position 710,708 of record JALIZH010028122.1, read on the forward strand.
ACCCTCTCCGCGGCGGCAGCATTTCGATGGAGGTGTAATGCTTGTGGCCGGTGTTGTTATATTTAGGCGCACATTACAGAACCCCAGGTGGTTGAAATTTCCGGAGCCCTACAGTATGGTATCTGTCCTAATCGTAGAATGGTTTTATAATGTAAGACCCAGACAATAATTATTAACTGAGGGCAGCATAAGTCTACAATGACGGAACACTTCGCCGAGTAAAAGCAAGACAGTTCCTCTTTTGAAGAAGTGAGGAACGGCACGATTGTTGTCGTAGTGGGCTTTGGAAAATCCACAAGCAAACCTACGTTTCAAGTCATTGGTACAAAAATGTGGCAAATCCGTAACACTCTGGGTTTCATTTTGCAGCAACCGGAATCTTTTGGAATGATCTATGGCATTCAGAAACATTATATTTGTGGAGCTAAGATACTTGAACAAGCGTTCACTACTTACACTAAAAATCAAAAAGGTACAGTTCACGAAATATAAAATATAACTAATTATAATTTTAATTAGGTTATCTCGCACTACTGTGATTCAAAGAAACGTAAACATCGGAAAAAAGCGTGGCTTTCATCTCAGTCAAACTGCGACGAGCCTTGATTCGCTAGGCGAATCTGTGCTTTCAGCCCGCGCAACCATAGCACTATAAAATCTTGCTCTGGCTGGCACTTTCGCACTGCGTGTGTGTTCCGAGTGCCACGCATGACTGGCAAACGATAAGCACATGCGGTGCAAGAGCGCACGCCGGAGCGGGATTCTGACTACGGTGACGCCGGCTGAAAGCGCAAGCTTTGCCTAAGGACAGTGAAGGCCTGTCGCAGTTCGGCTGAGTCGAAAGCCACGCTTTCCGCTGTTCGCATTTCTTTCCATCGCGACAGTGCGTACCTTCCGCAGTCTGCAATGCACGTTCTGTAGACATTCCGGACTGTCGAGGTGCTTGAGCTTCACGCTGTGGAAAGAGGGCTTTCGTGGTTTCACAACATCGCTTTTCACTAATACAAACGAAATAATTTTAACACGAAAGTGTTTTATGCCGGGGTCCACCACGGCTCCTCTGACGTATTTCCGTCACGGATATGACGTTGTAAAATATAAACGAACATAATGAGATCAAAGAAAAAGTTCCGTCGCCGGGCGTCGAACCTACGACCTCTCGCTCCGCAGCGCGCGGCGTGAAACCACTCGGCTACGGGAGCGTACGTTCCTCAGCTCGCTAACGGCAAGCTATTTATACACACCATATACCGCTGGCGGTCCTCAGAGCGCGCGCTCTAAAGGTCGTCGCGCCTCTCGCTGGGATGAGCGTGCGCCTCCACGGGGCGTGGTCGCTGGTGCGCGCGCGCTTATTTCCTGATCGGGGCATTCGGGCACTTCGCACGCCTTGTGCTTTCCACCGCAAGTTTGCTTTGAAGTTACAGTGGTTAAAGAGTGCAAGAAGGTCGCTTCGTTCGCCGCAGCAGCCGCGTTTACGAATGGAGCGCGCCGCTTACACACGAAGTAATAATTGTGGCAGTTGTTCGCGCTCTTCCTGTGTATGCTTGTGCGTTCGTTTCGTGCGTCTTTGTGTTAGAGCAGCGCGCTTTAAATATCCAGCTGTGACAGTTAGTCCGTGCTCGTCTTGTGTATGCTCACTTCGTGCGTCCTTTCTGCTTGAGGTGCGCGCTGCATGTTTCGAGCTGCTTGCCGTTCTTCACGTCACATTACAATTTGTTGCTGCAGCATTCATTCCTTCTCCCTTGTGGCGAAACAATGCATAATAAACGCTCAACTACTTATGTGAATACACGTTTCACTTTCGTGTTATACCGATTCCTTTGACAGAGGGATCAGCCATGTTTTTTTTTTCAGTCCTCCAGCTGCAGAAATGAAAGTACAACTATAATATGAATAAAAAAAAATTGGAGGACCCTTAAGCTTCGCCTTTAAGAGTTGAACGCGATAGCGATATCCTATCCCTAGTCCGTACTTCAATCCCTTAGTGCACACTATGTTATGCGTAGCATGCTTTAAACCACGAGCAATTATGCGCGGTAAATGCGGGAAATGTTTTCGAAGTTGCTATGCACCCACTACGCGGTCTTAAGGGAATACGCGCAGTAACGCGTGTGCCTTTTGTAATGGGTACACGGCTTTGAACCACAATGTTGTTATGATATTCACATCTTCTGACACCCGATGGCTATGCAAGCTTGTACCACGTAATTTTACTGCGATATTACATGTTGTATTGTGACGCCTGTGTACAGGACGCGCGTGTTTGCAAAGCATGGAAGTTATTTTCACTGCAATTACAAGCAGAGGAAGTTATTTAATATGTAGGCTAATCACAAGCACAAGCGTGACTGCGTGGTAGAACACCTGCTTGCCACGCAGACGACCCGGGTTCGATCCTCATTCGGACCCGGAAATTTTTATTATTTATTTTATTTGCATCTTTCTCGATTTGTCGGTCACGGACAAGATGATGATTTTTCGCTCACAACCAACGACGCCGACGCCGGAATTTCTGCGAAACGAGCTTTTTAACGCTATCGCGTTAAAAAAAGATTGTGGACACTTAACGACCTCCGAGCACTTCCAGCAGTAAATGTGCTTCTGTAAGCCAATGCTGAATACTGCGAAACAAAAGGTGGTCTCTGTTCACAAGAAAAGTCGCGTAATACTAGTAGTCGAATTTCGCAATACAAGGCTAAACTATGCCCACTTTTAACAGCGGAGCTGTTTAAGCCGATCGTTAGTCTGTGTAGAGCGAACAGAAACTATTACTTTAATTAAATGACACGTGCTCATGTTTAGTTTCAACTGAGCTTTCAGCTTCAACACCGACATATTTGTCAACATATAGATGCGGGTGGTCGTAATCTATTGCGTCGTTGTTGTCACGTCACCGGCCAAACGGAGCTACATTTCACAGTCCAACACTCCCCCCTAACTTAACGTTACTTAGCGTTGAATCGGACAACGACGAATCAATCCTGATCATTTCAGCCAATAGCAAGGCGTTCTCAAGACGTAGCGAACATAACATGACCATCGTAAAATATAATCCAGCGCAAAAAAAAAAAGAAAAAAAAAGGGAAGGGGGGGGGCTCAAGACCACACAGCGAGAAAGCTTGTTCGAAGCAAAAGTGGAGAGCCCCGCCGACCTCGTGAATAATTTCTCATCTTGGCTTTGTTCCTTCTCCTGTAGTGCTGTCCTAGTTAGTTAAGTGCTAGCACATGGTGAGCACACGAAGGAAAAACGCTGAAGCTTCAGCGTTCAATATGAGACACCAGAAAAAGGTATTCGCTGAAACCTAATTCATCCAGGGGGCTGCCATTCTGAATTTAGTAACAAACGCATCACGGAAGCAAATCCAAAGTCGCCGAAAATCATATTATCAGAGAAAGACTATGCGACGATAAAGCTGGAAGCAGTAGCAAGACATATGGGTCTATCCCAGGAAGCGTGAGGCCACGTGGCGTTAAGAGCTCGCCTGCAACGGGTAGCTGAGAGTTCAACCAACGCACAGAGTCAAGATCAAGTTGCTTAACTCGCGAAACAGAGCAGAACAAATTTCTCCGAACAGGGTCTCGTGAGGTTCTACGAAGAACTGCGAGAGCCCAGCGTATTCATGCATGAATTAGTCACGTATGGCGGGCAGCGCACTTTTCGGCGCCTGCGAGGCGAACCTAATCCAATCAACCTCGCGCCGGCAACCGTCTACTCGAGACTACACAGCGAGAAAGCTTGTTCGAAGGAAAGGTGGAGAGCCCCTCCGACCTGGGCAATAATTTCTCATCTTGTCTGACCGCTTCCTTCTCGCGAGGAATATCGGGTGCTTACTTCCATCTTGTTCTCCCAAGCCATGTTTGCGCCAAACTAGCCCGCTTTCACGCATAACCGCTCGTCACACGTCAAAGTGCGCGGAACGCGGGTATATAGGTAACGAGAGAATATGAAGCAGATGGTTGAGAAGAAGACAGCGTTGTGAAAGCAACAACATATTCGCCCGACCAGTCCGCTTGAGCCGTAAGAGAGAGTGGGGGGCTCCATTAAATTATATGCGTTGAGGACAACCATAATTTATTACGCGGCCGCTGCCAGACAAAAATAATGATTTATTTCTGATATGCCTTGCGGTAGCGACGGAGCACGACGCTAAAGAAGGCGAAAGTGATGAATGCGCCAACTGTGCGCAATGCCTTGGACACGTGCGGTACATCAGCTGAAGACAGGCTGTCAAACAGCGTTGCTGGTGCTGTTATGACGACGGATAAACAATGTGTCGTTGTAATTTTTTTTAATGCGAAGCATTTCTTAGCGAACTTCGGCGACATTGCGCGTATCTATCTATCTATCTATCTATCTATCTATCTATCTATCTATCTATCTATCTATCTATCTATCTATCTATCTATCTATCTATCTATCTATCTATCTATCTATCTATCTATCTATCTATCCGCCTACGACTTTGTGCTCTCCCGGGTGTATCGTTAATGGGATTTATACCAAAGTTGGTATGGCATAACACGACTGTATGACTAACATGAATGATTGGTCATATCATGAAAACCTTGACTAACTTGTCATGAAAAGTATGATATGAAAAGTATGTCATGAAAAGTATGGCCGTTTCGCTAGCTTGATATACACCAATATTTTAACGCGGAAGCCTTTAGTGTCTCATGCTCACGTCCGTCCGTCCGGTCGTCCATCCGTCCCTTCAGCCATGCCTTGGCACGGGGCCAGGTGGGCGCCGGGGTTCGCAAACGGACGCCGGTCGCGTTGGACTCTACAGCGCTCGCTCTTTGCTTGTGTAGCGTCGCTGTGCCCAGCGTCTCTCATGATGGAAGGAGAGAGACGCGCGCATCACGTTCCATTCTGACCGACCCCGTCCCGTGACCCCGTCTCAGTGGGCACAGGCGTTCGGGGACCACACTTTGGAATTGACAAAGTGTCCGTCAATTTAAACGCTGGAACGCGGATGGCGTCTGCACGATGCGCAAAGCGCGAGAATATACGAACGCATGGGAAACGGAGGCAGATTGCTCTCGCGTCTCCCTGCGATTCGAGGTAAAAAATTAAGCGAACATAAGTGGCAGGTGGTAACATGGAAATCTTGGCATGCATGTCATCTGCAATGCCATTTACATACCACGCTCATGGTGCGCTTGCGTCCAGTTCGCTAGCTTGATATACACCAAAATTTGTATTGCGCGACGTGACTGTATGACGAACAGAAATGACAGGTCCTAACATGCAAATAACGACATTCATATTATGTACAGAATGATTTGCTCATTGCTGGCTGCTTCGCATTACGTCGATTCCCACAGTGCGTGGGATCTGCCGTTTTTTTTTGTTTTTTTTTATTGCTCAGCGCTCCAAATGCGGTTTTGAAATACCTGGTTAGTATAATGCCGTGTAGTGTGCTTCCTGGGATAATAACAGAAGGGGGGACATTCACGCGTTTAAGTGCGGTACAAATAGCGGTATTCCTTTATACGACGCAGTAGAGACAGCCGTTTCTCCTTTCGGCTAAGAACGCGTCGTAGACCTAATGAACACGGCAAGCTTTCTGAAATTCTGCATATTCATTATGAAGCTTCTTGTACAAATTTATATGATTTGTCCTAATAATTTACGCATAAAAAATGTGTTATCTGCAATAGGGCTGTACTCTAACTTAGTGGTTGAAAAATAATCATGAGAAAGAAACATACTGACTATTTCACGTCCAAAGTATACTCACAAAGCTGTTAACAAGAAGATATAGGGTATCTGGAACTGCAGTTACTACAGACCAGTGCACGTTCTCCACTGCGTAAGAGTACCGAGATGTACGAGCAGGATAACACCATAAATTTGGCTTAGCAGTCGACACCACACATACACCAATGAGTCGCTGAACACTTCATTTGTTTTCTCATCACACGCAACAAAATAACCTTCGTTGGCATCAGGTATCGTAAACTGTGCTCGCATTCATGCGCATCATGTCATTCTGCTTGAAAAGTCTTGTGCTACAATTTTTTTCTTCGCATCGCATTTAATCGTCGACTTTGGCAAACCATAATATGTCACAATGCTCACATAGTCAGTTTCTCGAACGCCGTTTTATTCATCATTCACTCTTCAGCTGCGCTTAACCAGGCATAAGTTAATCATCCTGAGCAGCCAAAGGAAAATGATATTGTTCCGTTATTTTAAAACGACTTCATAAGTAATATTTAAAGACGCGGCGGTCGCATTTTGAGAGATTCGAAATGCTAAAAGCCCTTGTACTGTGCGATGTCGGTGCACGTTGAAGAACACCAGACCGTCCAAATTTCTGAAATTATCCACTACGGCATTCCTTGGAATGATATCGTAGTTTCGGACATAAATGCCGACATATTACTAAGCAATATTTAAAATTATGAATGTGCCCCTAAATAAAAACGCGTATTCTTGATCCTCTAAGGATAAAAGTGCGAGAAGAATTAATAATAAATACCTTAACTGCGGTCATTCGTATGCGGCGCAGCCTCATTATTACACAGATTTAAAAAATACTTCTCGGAACACAAGAAATTTCTGTTACTACACCGGGTCTTAAAATAATCAAGCGAAGGTACTTCTCCGACGACGACACACAATATTTCCCGAGTTGCGACGGCTGGCATAAGGTCTCACAGGAAGCCAGTTACGAAAATATATGTGTGCACCTTTATTCTTCTTCCACAAACATGTGCTAATTTACGGCACTTTGTAAAAATATACGTGGAAAATGACTGCGTGAAATCACTTCGTCTTTGATCTCTCGTTTAGCCGGAAGAGGTTCATCGACGTTCAGGTATGGTTCCATGTTTTATACCGCTATTTTGATTAAGTCACGAGCTAAGGTCTAGAATTTAGGGTCGCCTCGAACGACCATCCTTCTCGGCCGTCCATTCATCTCGCTACGCTGACGACAGCTGCTGTCGTCATCGACGACACTCCGCTATGATTTCTGTTGTCGCGAGGCGACTGCGCCATGCCGAAATTCTGTCATTGCGCAATAACAATGACGGATGATTCTTCCAAGGGTTTCGGCTATACGCCAATACTGGAAGTAAAGATGACCGCGCCTATATTCCGAAACTCTGAAGCAGAAACGCTCCTATCTAAGAGGAATGCATCGTGCAGGCGATAACAATAAAATTATTCTTGACAAGAGAGCGCTTCCGTAGAGTATTTCGTCGTATTCTCCCGGAAACACCTAATGTGGCCAGCGTAAACAGATTCAGTAAGAATATACTAATGCTATTTAAAAAAGAAAACCGTATTACCACGGAGGATATTGTGAGCATGCAAAGTGAGCCCGGAATGTGTGATCAATTACTTCTTGCGCAAAATTTCTAAGACAACGGACGACACAGACACGGACGGGCGCAAACTTCCAACTGAAGTTATTATCGAAATACGACATATATATACATAAGTATGACAAAACAAAAACACCACTGGCACAGGTGGGCAGTGTGTGAACGCGCATCCGCTAATCATTTCCCCCAGATGTAGTGCTCCTTCCAAGAAGGCCATTTCCTTCTCTGTCAATGAAACTGATGTCATGCTCACACAGTTGCTGCCCTCCCGTTGCATTTGGGCTGCCTCCACAATCTCTGCTGCCTCCACAAAGTAGTCGATCATGGAGTACCAACTAGCTCGAACCCACACCTTGTTAAAAATGTGTGAGGGAAAAGTTTCTTTCCGCCTTACTTTTGCTGTCAACCATGGGTAGTCTTCGTGTAATAAAATGCATATAGCGCCCGTCCCGTCTACTTGTCTTCTTTGTCCAGTCTTTCGCGCTCTACTTTTAATTTGTAATTTGTAGTCTTCGTACTTTCGCATCAATATTATGCTGTTTTGTCTATAATTTTATCTTGAACCCTCCTTTCACAGGTACTTTCACGCATCACGTTCTGCGTCAGGGCCACCAGACGGAACTGCCTTGCGACCTGAGGGATACGCTCTCCAACGACAAACCGGCCTTTGTGCGCTGGTATCACACAGCTGAGAGACATTCTCACGGTTCCGGTGGTAGCGAATCTTCGCTATAGAATGCGGGGGTTCCGCGAGGCAGCAGCGAGCAGGGAACCCATATACACGGCGAACTCCGGGCCGGATCTGACGGTCAGCAGTGGAGCCGTGGGAGGCGGCACTGTGGCTTCCTGTGCGACAGGCACCACAGGGGCACGAGGGAACAACTTGTTGCAGGTAGGCACGGGTAGTCACTAGAGGAAAAAATGGTGTTTCATTCAGCCGCACAGGAGCTTGTATATTTTATGTGTAACCGTAACACCGTAATGTTCGTTCCCGCGAGAAAAATATTCATTATCGTAACGAAGAACAGCAGGATGTGTTGTCCGTATCGACACCAGCAGAGATATCGTGCTGCGTAGTGCAATCGATACTTTTCCATTGTTCGTGGAGGTGCCGAAAATACGAGGGCGGGCCGCATTGTTAATGCGACGCTGGCTTCAGAATCTGTCGCTAAGTGGTAGCGGTGACAATAGCACATGCCGTCTTTATGTTTTTTTAGGTCTGCCGCATTACTTACTTGAAGTATATTTGGTGTACGCTACGTCGGATAAGAGCTTGTGAATACAGGTTTCATTCTGTCTGCATATTATATCCTCGCGGCATATAAAAGCCCCAATGTGGGTTTATTTTGTGCAGTGGTGCATACCCTAATTGCTTACGTCGCACCTTGAAGATACCTGCAGGTTCCAACAAACTACATACTCCAGAGTCGCGGTATTCTTTCAGCTGCAGAAAGGAATATCATTTGCATCTAGAACACTACGGTAAGACGGATACATGGACGAGTTGGTTCATAATTATGAACGTTTTTAACAGCGCGAAAAAAAACAAAAAAAAAACAAAAAGACAAGCAGAACACCCAGCGAACCACACAGAATCAGCGCAGTGTCTGTGTGTCTCCCTGGGTGATCTGTCTTTTCGCACTGCTAGAACCTTTCATAACTACTTTAAGGCCTGCAATATGCTAAAGCACTGATAACTCGTATTTGAATGTACAAGTCCAAAAAGTGCCACCGAGATCACCGCATCTGTGAGATATTCGCGTTAAAGAGTATTGAAACCATGATCGTAGACGCTAATTTGGCGCAACCTCATTGACGAGTGAACTCACTCAGGCTGAGGTGGAGCCGTTACTCTAAGCCTGAGTCCGGCTGAGCGATAGGTTAGTTAGTGTGAGACCGAGTTGGTGTTGAGAAAAAGTTCAGTCACACTAAACAAATTCTGACCCATAAGGGTGCGAAAAAGGGTGCGACACCCTACTGCACACCCTTCGAGCACCCTATTTGGGTCGCAGCACCCTACAAGCGGCACTGAAAGGTTGCATACATCAGAAGGGTGTAAACTAGGGTGCAAGAAGGGTGCTACAACTAATGGGTGCTGAAGAGCACTCATGAGGGTGTACAGTCGCCGACGAAAATTGTGAGCAGCATGGTCAACGAATATAGCCAACAGCTTTAATGGTCGCCTGGTTGGCCACCATGGTCACATTAGAAGCCCTATAAAGTAGTGGATATCTGAGTTGCAGCCGCACACGGCCAAACCGAAGTTCTACATCGGTTCTGGCACTCGTGCGGTCTCGGCCTCTTCGGCTCACGGCCGGCGCTGACCAGGGGTTGCGCTACAAGCTGACTAGCCATTGGCTGCATACGTAGCTTGTGGAGCTACAACAGGATTTGGACGTTCACATATAGAGCTATCGGCCTCGTTTGCGCCTTGTTCTACTCATGCAATCGAGCTGCCGCGATGCCAAGAGCCACTGACATCGCTCACGAAAGAACACCGTCTGGTGCGAGGCCATCTTGTCTTGTTTCTCTCGCACGACCCACGTTCTAACGTACGCATACACAACTAAGACGGCCGTTAGCGCATCAGAAGCATTGTCATTGAAGGGCTAGCAGCTGAATGAATCCATGGCTCATCGTCATACTTGTGGTAAACGCGTAAATAGAATGTTAACGCCAAACCACTCAACGAAGTCAATGCGACGAAGGCGACAGAGTCTGGTCTGCATGCTGCGCCCTCCCAGAGTACCAATAAAAACTAAAGAAATCAGAGAGAGAGAAATTTTATCTGTGGCCACTGTCGAGAGATGGCGCAACCTTCAAAATGTCGTCAGAATGGTATGCATGGTTGGTGGTCGTTTTCACGGGAACTTAATGAACCCTGTAATAATCAGGTTCATTATTATGTAGCTTTTGAGTAACTGCTGATCTTGGCTATGGGATAGCTACGGTATAATTACGTCTGCGTATCTTGTGATGCAGCCATAGGATGTAAAAGAGTTAACCAAAAATTACGTGATACTTGTACCACCACGTCGGTCGTAATTCACCGACCATATAAGCGTCTGCACTTCGCATTGGGGTATGTGTAAACACATCTGTGCGTACGCGGTGGTTTTAATTTGACCATAGTATGGGCTATATTGTGTTCAATTCATTGAGTGTGCGTGTGTACCATGTGTCTCGCAGACCAGCAAACGTGTACTTACTAATAAATGTGTATGTAAATGCGCTGCATCAGCTTTCTGGTGGCCTTGCGCAATCCATGAATGGGCCCGACTGTCAAATATCTGCCAAGACGCCATTCTGTAGTATCAACGTGCGTCGCTTAAGGCATGAAGCTGTACTCGCTAAATCGGTGCACATGCGTATTGCTCGCTACGCTAGCCTGGTGTGAGCCATCTTGGTTTTGACGGGGGAGGAACGTTTCTGTGTGTCAAAAGGGACAGACGTTACACCATTTAAAGAAGAACATTGGGGACATCGCCGTTTCTCCTTAAATGGAGCGTGGGTCACTCCATTTTTTAAAGAGTGTATGTGGCCTGTCACACGGCACTGTCTACAGAGTAGAGGGCATTCTATATTTGTGGCCATCTCTAGCATCCATCCTAGGTTTTTGCTCCATTGGTACATCGATGTGGAGCACCCTTCCAGCACCCATTTTAAAGGGTGTTATGACACGATAGCACCCTTTATAAAGGGTGCAACCATTACACCCTTTGAAATTTTATGCTGTGCACCCTTTTTTAAGGGTGCTGCGCTCTGCACCCTTCCTTAGCACCCTTTTTTCGAACACCCAATAGGGTGCAAAGGGTGTTCGTCTGGCGACAAGCTCATTTACACCCTTATGGGTGAGAATTTGTTTAGCGTGCAGTTTGAGTTTGAGACCAGTTGAGGAAAACTTTTAGTGAGTCTGAGTCTGATGGAGCCCTAAAAGCAAAATTTATTTTTTAGTGACTCCGTGGTCCCCACTTTTTTGCCGACCTGTGGTTATAACTATGTAATTGTCAAAATGTCCGCATGTCTTACATGCCTTAACACAAAGAATTCTGAATTTCCCTTGATTGCTTGCTGCAAACTGTTGATCAGCGTAGGAGGCACATGAGAGAGAACGCATTCTTTGTGACCACAACCATGGTACGTTGTTTTCTCGGTGCAGTGTAGGGCTAAGAGAAAAATAACAATAAAAACACGTATTCTGGGCCGTCTTCCTAAAAGAACATAAGGACCCAACATTTATTACCACCAAAGCTCTGGCATTTGAAGGAGGCGCTGGTTCGGAAAATGAGCCCGCTTCGTTTTGCACGCCGCTTGCGGCAGAATGGGAGATGCCGAGGCATCTCGGGCCAGCATGCTTCCTCAATTACCTTTGTTTAAGCTTCGTAAAAAAGGCGAATATCGTGATGTCACGAGCAAAGCTGAGGAGTGGGATATGAAGAGCAATAGGCTACGGTAAATGCTTCGGGAGCATAACTGCAGAATACACAAATGCAGTGCACATGCTCCAATGTTTGCTAAGGTGATATGCATTACGGGCACTCCTCTCCGTGGTTAGAGGCTCGCAATTGCTATATCACATTTCGCGGGTATGCCTGAATCGACCACCAAATTTAGATACCTATTTGGGACAGTACAACATCTCTAATATTTTCGAACAATGCGAGGCGCAGCTCGCCAGCTTTGACCTGTAGGTAGAGCTTGCGCTCCTGGGACACATCAGGCAGGCGGCAGTATCCAGTGGAGCCCTGGACTTGGGGCCCCACCCATCGAGATCATGAGCCCTTATCTCAAATCAATAAAGTTCTCTCTATATATTAATCTATCAATGACTCGGCCTTCATCTTTGCAACTATTGCGGTAATGACCAGCGAATGAGTCCTTAGTCATGGCCGTTGCTACTGCTACATGACCTCAATGCATGTTTTGCAGTATTGTATGGTGTGGCTAATTAAAAACCAGAACAAAACCACGTGTCCCATGATGTCAGGAAGCCACATTGTCCCTCGAACTCATGAATGTGTAAAATGCCAGAACATTAGAAAAATACAAATTACTCTGAACGTTTCTTGACTATCCTTTACTCTGGTGAAGAACACTCCTTCCCTGCTTAGTTTCATGAACAAAATGCATACGACGCAATATTAAAAAAATGCAGCCACCATCAGGAATAGATATCGATATTTGTTACATCTGGATAGAGGGAACATGGCATGCGGATGTAAGTTACGTGAATGACAAAACTCTTAGATCTCATGCGAGCAGTTTCTTTTTTCTCAGCTCTTAACCACACAGGGGTTCACTTTATATAATAGAGTTTCGTCTCCGCAGAGTCTCGCTGGCACATGGCGGTGACAGCTTCATTACCGGCCACGCGGTGTCGGAAGCGCTGCTGCGGCTTGACAGGTCGTAATCAGTCAGCGCCTACTAGCCTTGTTTCTCTGAGTGCTTGATTTTATTACTTTTTTCCTCGTATAAATTGCCGCCGGGAAAGATGCTCGCTTCTTGTGGTTCTCTTTGATGTAATGAAGGCCACGCACAACTGGTAAATTTTCTATCACGATCAACACTCTCATTTATTGTGAGAAACGGATAGGGTGCCATCTGTTAACGGACATATCAGCACGGCTTATGATTAGTATTAGCTAATTTTACAGATCAGGGCATTGACAATGCTGTGCGAAAGCTTGAGATGAAAAAAGTTATTATATATTTATCATGTGGTACGTAAACAGTATCGAATATAGTAGTGTTTTAGCAGAAAAAAACAGGTAAGCCTGAGATTTTGCGAGACGTGCTTAATGTTCAACTAAATTTATGTTGCTTGTGCAATGCAGATACTGGTCCTTTCGCTCAATGTGAGAGAGAGGAGTGAAAGGCGGTCATGTAATCACGACAACATTTCTCTAAACCCCAGGGTACGTGAAGATGTCAGCTACAAAAGGAGCCTGAGCACCTGAAGATGATAATGTGGATTTCTGAGCGCGCGCGGGCGCGCGCGTGTGTCTGTAGGGGGGGTGGGTGCGTGCCTGGGTGTGTGCGTGTGGGTGCAGGACCACTGTTCTCTTCACCTTGGCTCATGATTTTCAATGTAAGCTTTTGAAGTCGTTCAAGAATTTTTAGATAACTCTTGTACGTCACACCCCACGATTCCAGACAGTAACCTATGTGGCAGTGACACAATGAAAAGTAGAGTGTGCGAAGTATAGCTTGTGGAAAATATTGGCGAGCTTTTATTAGAGAATAGCAGCCATAGACTACCTTTACGCATACACTCTGTACTGGCTCATGCCAGTGTAAATGCTCATCAAAAATGACGCCTAAATATTTAAAACAAGAGACTTGTTGAAGAGGAGCGTTGTTTATTGTTTGGTTAAGAAATTCAGCGTCAATATGTTTCTTGAATCAGTAGGTAATATTTCCCAATCACAACGCATTCTCTCGGTTCCAATATTGCGCGACTACAAAATTGCCGTTTCAATAAATAACATAATTAATAGAAATTCACCTTTGTCTGCTGATCTTTTTTCAATTCCTATACGCAATACGTGACATGCTTCGAATGGTAATTTCAATCTGCCCAAATGTTATAATTTTTACGGAGAAAGACTAATACAATTTAATGGAACAAAAATGTGAAACACGGTCCCCCCTAGAGATTAAAACGGCACGTAATTTCGTCCTAGCATGCAAATAATTTTTTTCTATGGAGTCAAGACATGTAAGCCTGTGCGTATGTTTGATTCGATTTTCATTGTGTTCAAATTTACTATTATAGATTACTTTTACACATAAAAAAGCACAGACTCCATGTTAGTAGCCTACCGATTTCATCTCCTCGATATCAATTACGCCATCAAACGAGAATGCCAGCACTCATGCGAACAAATTATGGACGTCAGGACCTACAGTATCAAATACCCCGGTTATTCAACATTGTTCAAAATGACATCGACTTTTATGCACCCCGCTTCAAAGAATTTATAAAAAACTTTCTATTGCATTCTACGATAACATATCAGTAACTTTTTAAGTACACCGTTTATGCATGTTTTTTTAAATCTTTCTTTCCGGTTTGTGCTGCAGTTTGAAACCTCATAATTTAATACATATAAATATATTCCTGAACTGTTTGTATGATATGTTTTCTTTGCATGAAGTGTTTATATGATATGTTTTCTTTGCATGAAGTGTTTATATGATATGTCTCTTTTCATGAAGTGTTTGTATATGTTTGTTTCCTTGAAGTGCTTGTATGATGTCGAATGTATTGATTTATTTGCGGTTAAAATATGTACATGCATGTTTATTTGAAATGTTTGGATGTTTCATTGTTGTACGCGCACAAAAACCATGTACATGCATGCCGAATGTGCATAGGAGTAAGAGCCTTTGTCACGCCATATGGCCTTTAGCTCTTACTCCTCTTTCTGTATAAGAAAGAAATAATAATAAACTTCAAACTTCTAACTTCAAACTTCTTTTTTAAATAAGTGCCTATGTATAGCAAGCTACTTGCAAGCTAATAAGTATGCATGTCTGCAGGAAAAAATGTATACGTGTGATGTCTGTATTTATGATTGCTTATGTTTGTTACCTCAAAGCTGACCTGTACATTGTTTTTTTTTGTTGCACATTGTATTGGACCAGCCACTAGCCACTTTAGGCTATCGGTCCAAATAAACCCTGTATTTTATCATATCGGTTCATGAAAATAAAGTTTCATTGATTGATTGATTGATTGATTGATTGATTGATTGATTGATTGACTGAAAAAAGTTTAAAGCCTTAGATGCCTCATCATACATGAAAATTGGTCATCGGCGTCAACAAGAGTGGTGCAAAAAACAATCAGGTGACGACGGCACCTTATAGGCCTAACCTTTCTCCGTTTAGACCGAACGGCGTCAACAGTGGCCTGAAGAGAGACTACTTACTGTTCTTTAACCGCTATAGCTCAGGCCGCAACCATAATTAAACCGAATAGAAACCAAAAAACAACGGGGCTTTCCAGCGAGTAGCGGACGCAGTTGCTTTTTTTTTTGAGCGACCGATATGGGTGATCTGCATTGCGACGCAGCAGCTTCAAAAGGTTCCGGGAATACAATGCACCCAATACTAAGTCTGCAGTGTTGAAGCGAAAGACTCCCGGTGTATAAAATAACTTTGCGGTTTCCACTGATTCGTGTTGTGGATGGCGGACGGTGGCGTGAATTCGCCGTATCCATAAGAGTGATCGGCAATGCGTTGAGAAAAAAAGATGTATTTACTGCGACGTCTGCGAAACCCCAATTGGTAGACGGAGAACTGTGTACATGTGAACATTGAGGACCGCCATACATTGAAACACATGCATGTGGCAGCTTCGCATCGCCAATATTTTCACGCTCGCCTCGGGCAGCTTCCAAAACCGCAAACTTGTCAGAAAGCTCTTCCCGCCGTCCAGTGTTGTCGGCGAGGCGTTCAATATTGAGCACACCCGCATTAAAAAAACGGACTCGTGTTCTATATTTGTTGAATTCAACCTAAATTCAAGGAGGCGAGTATAAAAAAAAAACGTGATAACAAATTTTCCAGCTAAAATGCTGCGACTGATCGGTAATGCTTTAAGATTTTTTTTTATTCTTTACATGCACGATATATAACTGTTCACTCATTTTCTCAGTTTTTGTTTAGACAAGCAGCGCAATTTTGTGTTTTCCTCCTGCACTTTCAGAAGACATTTAAGTGGAAGCACTCCACACCATACTTTTCCTAAGGAGACACTCAGGGCAAAGTACAGAGATTTATATTAAATCACCGGAGTTCACCCATGTGTCAAGGGAATTTAGGAAGACTACTATTTGATCAGTAACTGATAAGTTCCCTATGGACCTGGCAACAAAAACATGAAGTAAGTATTTGACGCCACTTATGGTTCTGACAATGTTCGCTCTCTTATAACTCATTAGCCATGAACTATCGCTCATCCTCTAAAACTTGTCCCGAAAAGAAAGCTAACGGGACGTTCTCGCCCGCGCGAGACGTCTGGCAGCCTCCATGATTTGTTACTTGGTATGTATCATTACCTTTCCAACGCAGCCATTGCAGTTCTTTTGTTTCGCAAGTCGATAATGGTAGGATAGAAGAGGATGGTCCCAAAGAAGCAGTAATTTTTTTTCTTGTTTACGGCGAGCATCTAACGACCACACTAACGGCTCTTGCTTCTCGCCCATTGAAGGCAACAAAAGAACGCAATACTGAACCAAAGCATGGATTTTCTTTCCTTTGTCACTGCGGTCTTAATTAAGCAGCGCCTACAAGAAGGTGGCCATGGTATAAGTGCTACTTCAATCGATTGCGACGGTTCAATGGCACTCTAGAAAGTTTCTAAGCAGTCTATTCTAATGAACACTTGGGATTTTTCATTTAGGTACTAATTTGAATAAAACTTGATAATTTCATCATTTTATTATTATTTAATATACCTTCACTCTAGGCATCACAATACAGTGGGAAATGTTCATGGTTCTAAAACTGGATTTCCACATCATGGCGCTATTGACTTCATTAGGAAGCGATCATACAACGGCTGTAAAAAGAAGTGTTGTCGAAAGCGGAGAATATTCACGAAGCGTTTGCTTTTGGAGATCGGCTTCGCGTCGCCTGTTCGCAGGGGCGTAACCAGAATTTTTTTCTGGGGGGGGGGGGGGGGGGGGTTCAATCATAGTTTATGTATGTTCGTGCGTACGTTTGTATGTGTGCGTTTGTGTACGCAAGAAAATTGAAAAAAATTCGGGGAGGTTTGAATCCCCCCCAGCTGCCTGGTCGGTAATAGTTTCTTGGCATGCTTGCTTGATCAACGCTAGCGCCCTTCATTTTTGTGTACAATCCCCTTTCAGCACCGGTTACGTTGCTTGACAGCGAGTGTCTCGGTCACGTGGAACACCTTGACTCTTCGTTCTTTCTTAAGCTGCCAGGCGAATCATGCCATACTGACTTGCTGAACTTGATGCCCTTTCAACGCTGGACGGCTCGTCGAGCGAGATATACTCGAGTTCCATCGCCGATACCCTGACTGCTGAATAACGCGCCGAGCTTCTTAGACTTCTCCAACACTTCATGAATTCTTTCGATATTTCTCAGCCGCAGTTGGGTAGCACGTCGGAAGTTCACCGCTACATTGAATGGATGTCGAGAGACAATTGGTTTAGTTGTGCGGTTTGTTGTATGTTGCTGCAATTTACAGCGTTCATGTTTTATGCTAGCTATGGGACATTTCAGGTAACTATAGTGCGCTCTCTGGAGATGGCAGACCATAATTTTTGTACGCTGCATTACGAAGCCTGAAACTGTTGCTTATTTAGTGGGCGCATCTTGAAACATGCATGCTGCATCCACAAATACTTTTAGCTAACGTCTAAGACGACGCCTTGTGTTCCGAACGTCAAGCGTTACTTCTTTAATGATGCCAGAGTTCTTTGTCAGCATTTTTAGTGAGAAATCTTCCAACAGAGACATTTTGTAAAAAAGTTTCTAAACGTTACATGTTGTGAGCAATACACTTCAGCAACAGTGATTTTGCAAGCCATTTACGTTCTTTGTTTTATTACGTACTCTTGGCTGGATGGGCTAAATATTATTTTGCAGTTTTGTTTTCTTATTAGTGTTCTCAACACATTGGATTCGATTTCCACTTACTATGGTGTTAAGTAGCGCGGGAACTATTGTTTTGAAACGGAGGGAGACACACAGCGGGTGCTTAATGCATGCCTCCTTTCCTGCTTAAAAGGTTGTGTTAACTGTGGCTCGGTGTAGCGTCTTCTAACTCATTCGTCTATGGGACTGGTGTGGCATATTCATCAATGTGCGAAAACAGCAACTGTGTAGAGTCAAGGGATCATCTCTTGTGTCGTTGTCCCCAATTTCAACAACATCGCCGAACTCTCCAGTGTGCCTTCACAAGACTTTAGGTCGGCCTTTCACTGAACGAAAGATGTTGGGAGTCTGGCTTTCCAGCACACCAGCGCAGAAAACTATACACGAGCCCTCCTGCAGTACTAAGGGTAAGATAATTGAGCGAGCGCCTGTGATACGCTCCTCTGTGTCTATGTGTAGGCTGTGAAATGTGTCTCTTTCTCACTAATTATCACTCCCTCAGTCCCTTTCCCTTGAGTAGGGCAGCAAAGTGTACGCTAGTTAACCTCCTTGCATATCCTCTTTTTTTTCTCTCTGTCTCTATTTCCTTCTTACGAAATAAAAAGAAGGTCTGCGGAAGAAGAAGCGTTGAGGAAACATTTCAACATGGAGGCTTGTCTTCTTCAGGACTTTGACGGAAAATAGTCTCCTTGCCGAATCCTGGGCTTCAGCGACGTTTCCTTTTCGACAATTTCCTTTCCCTTCATCCTAGTGTTTCATTCAGTAGAGCAAATTGAGACGACGCGTACATATTGCAGAAAGGCTGTGTCAGATCCTAAGTTTTGTCATATTGCGTTGTCAGTTGTTTGACAACAATTTTGCTAATGATGAATCATGCAACAAAAGTTGTGTTCTTGAACGTTGGATACCATATTGCTGCATTTTAACTACCGCGGTATTTTCTGTTCATCTGCCTCTTCCGTATGATGTTATCTATTGGCATGCTGTATCTCATTTTGTGGTTTTTACGTTTCTATGCTTAACAGGAATCGTTGCTGTTTTACGTAATAAATTACGACATGACCACTTTGCCTGTGAATCTATTCAGCTCTCACTCGGTAATAGTAGTTACAGAATAAAGTAACTGTAATCACAGTAAGAGAGAGAGCTTCCTACAAACATGCGCTAATGGCACGCACAAAAACAAAACAGCAAAAAGTAAAGAGATCCTGCAAGACGCCTTAAAAACGTCTAGAAAACGCTGTTCAAAGACAATTCAATGGGATATTTCAGGTTTCCAGCAAACCATTTTATAGAAAGCGATTATTTGCGACGTTTTTAAATTGTTTTCTAGAGAATGGAGTTTTTTGCGACGTTTTTAAAAGTTTTCTGGATAGTCTTAAAAACGGATTCTAGCCGGACATTAGACAAGATATAAGACGTTTTCTAGACGTTTATATGGTCTCGGATAAACGTTTATAAAACATCAGTAGTCCGTTTTGCGCTGCCTGGGGTATTTATTATGAGCCGAAGATGTGGCGTGAGCCAGCGTAGTGTATCTTACTGGTAAACCAACGATATTCGCACCGATACTCAATATACAATAGGACATTGATCCACCTCCTGACGTTGAGCTCAAGGAAAAAAAAAGATGTCGCAGATTGACTACTCGCTTACTACTTCGCATAAAATCAATCGCCACACTGCTTGAGGTTTGTCATGTTTTTTTAATTCTTGGCGTTATATATTTCCTGCAAAATTACCCCTAGTCATAAGAGTGATAAAAATCAAGAAGGCCCTAAACTTGAAGTTCCCGCCTTGTGTCGTTGTGTGTTCTTGTCCCTGATCGCATGATGTTATTTATTTTTTTACAAACAATACAGACATTACTATTCTGATACGAGCCTGCACGTGCACTTGGATAGGTTACTTCACTAAATAGCTCAAATATTCTGGCATTTTGGCTTAATGATATCTTCGAAGACTCGGGACGTACTCTGCGCATGAGAAAATGTCTCGTGCATTCGTGGAGACAAAACTCAGTATCCATGAAGTCATGCGTTTTTTCAGCACGTGGCTTACACTGGCCCAACTTCCATTATATTCGGACGCCAGCAAGCTGTACGAAATTGCTTTGCCAGCGCCACATCCCTCTCACGTCACATTGCTCCTCTTTTCTATGTTATTATCTTCAAGTTTCACAATACGCAGTACGCGCATATATTCGATCATCTTAAATAAAAGGACTAATGGTTTCGTCCTAGACCAAACTCCTATACAATAACGACTGTGACGTATCGGTTTCGTTTGGGTCGTTGCTCGCTGCAGGCATTCTTTCGCAATGGGTGCAGGGAATGTGCCCCACTTATACTGCCTTGCTGAGGTTCAGTACCCCTATGTGAAACCGGAGAGTAATAGTCTAGCACTGGTTGAGTAAACGCGAGTGCACATTTGGTTACACTTGCTCACTATCGAGGAATTGATCGTCGGGTATCGTCGAGTGCAGAGGTATAGCTTCGGTACAGCGTCTCGTCGATTTCGGAACATTGGAGCGCATGACGAGGTTGCCTGTTGCGTAATTCGCACAAGAAATGCATCGTTATACCCCCCTCCCCTCCCCCCCCCCCCCCCTTCAACTCTCTCTTTTTTTTGTCCGTCTAGCTTGATGCCCTTTCTCGTGTAGACCAACCAAAGCGGGGGATAAAAATAAGCCACAAACCGTTGAGCATTACGCAACAGAAACATGCGCTGTGCAGCAATACCTATAGAGAGAGCCAAAAAATATTCGAATTAATGAAAGAGTGCACAGTATATATTTAAGCAGGAAAATGTCAGCGTATTTCTTGCTTCTCTCATATTAAGAATGAAGGCATTTCGAAACGACATGTTGCGAAATTGAATTCCACTTTGAAAGCTCTTAGTGATTCTGTCCACCTAAAAGCACTCGGTGGAGTGAAAGCTGGCTCTCTAAGTGCTTTATGCAATCCGCAGTGTCAAGACCATAACTATACATTTCTTCTCGTAACTTTGAACAACAGCAGCATTGCACGTGCTGAAAATTGCCTCGTAACATAACTTACGCCGCGTGGAACTATTTGCGGAGAGCTGTTTATAAATATAGCTTTTATTCCTTGAGGAAACATTAACATTTCGGCCTGGTAACGTAATTACACTCGTAGGAAAAAACTTGAAGCACGTCATCACAAAAGCTGGAAGGAACAAATAATTTAGTAGTTTTAATAATTAATAATTGACGTGGCTTAACGTCCCAAAAGCACCATGTGATTATGACCACCTGGGGTTCTTTAACGTACACCTAAATCTAAGCACACTCATGCATCTCCGGTTCCATCGAAAATACGGCCGCCGCGGAAGGGATTTGATCTCGCGACCAGCGGGTCAGCCGCCGAGCACCATAACCACTAGACCACTGTGGCGGGTAAATTAGAAGTTCGTCTTGCCCCGTGACGCAAGTAAAATTAGGACTTCAAAGGGAGCGAAGGAAAGTGAAGTTTCGTTATGTTCTTCACCACAAATGGGCGAGAGAAAAAGAGCACAAAAAACCGGCAGATCCCACGCACTGTGTGGGAATCGATGTAATGCGAAGCAGCCAACAAGGAACAAATCATGCTGTACATAATATGCATGTCATTATTTACATGTTAGGACCTGTCATTTGTGTTCGTCATACAGTCACGTCGCGCAATACAATTTTTTTTTGTATATCAAGCTAGCGAACTGGACGCCAGCGCACCATGAGCGTGGCATGTAAATGGCATTGTAGATGACATGCATTCCAAGATTTTCATGTTACCACCTGCCACTTATTCTCGCTTAATTTTTTACCTCGAATCGCATCGAGACGCGAGACCATTCTGCCTCCGTTTCGCATGCGTTCGTATTCTAGCGCTTTGCGCATCGTGCAGACGCCATCCGCGTTCCAGCATTTAAATTGACGGACATTTTGTCGATTCCCAAGGGTGCTCCTCGAACGCCTGTTCCCACTCAGACGGGGTCGGTAAGAATGGAACGTGATGCGCGCGTCTCCTTCCTTGCATCATTAGAGACGCTGGGCCCAGCGACGCTACGCAAGCAAAGCGCGAGCGCTGTAGAGTCCAACGCGACCGGCGTTCGTTTGCGCGCCCCGGCGTCCACCTGGCACCGTGCCAGGGCACGGCTGAAGGGACGGACGGACGTGAGCATGACACATTAAAGGCTTTCGCCTTAAAAATTTTGTGTATATCAAGCTAGCGAAATGGCCACGAAAGTGTCATGAGCGTTGGCATGCAAGTCACGTTGCACATGCCATGGCATGTCCTCCATATTATCACTTGTCATTTGTGCTCGTCATACTGTCACGTCACTCAATACGAAATTTGGTGTATATCAAGCTAGCGAAACGGCCCCGAGACTGTCATGAGCGTGGCATGCAAGTCATGTTGCACATGACATGTCATAATTGCCATATTACCACTTGTTATTTATGCTCTTCATACAGTCACGTGACAACACCAAATTTGGTGTCTATCAAACTAGCGAAGCGGCCGCGAGCGTGCCATGAGCGTGGCATGCAAGTCATGTTGCACATGACATGTCATGATTTCCATATGACGACTTGGCATTTATGTTCGTCATACAGTCAGGTCATGCAATATCAAATTTGGTGTATATCAAGCTAGCGAAACGGCCGCCAGCGCGCCATGAGCGTGGCATGTAAATCATGTTGTACATGACATGCAGGTCAAGATTTTCATATTACCACCTGTCATTTAAGTTGGTCATGCAGAAATGTCTCATCGTACCAATTTTTGGATATATCAAGTTAAGAAAATGGCCTCAGGAGCACTATGTCCATGGCATGTAAATCATATTTTTCATGACATGTTAGTCATGATTTTCATGATATGATCATTCATTCATGTTTGTCATACAGTCATGTTATGCCATACCAATTTTGGTATAAATCCCATTAGTGATACGGCCAGGAGAGCACAAAGTCGTAGGCGGCTAGATAGATAGATAGATACGCTCAAAGTCGCCGAAGTTCGCTAAGAAATGCTTCGCATTTAAAAGACAATACCAGGGAGGCTAAGCAGGTTCAATGACTGTATCTGTACTCTGCAGTGAAAGAGTAATTAGAAAAACGTGCAGACAAAGAACCAACAGAGAAATCCATCAGCTCGGTTTCAATGTTGCGCAATCAGTACTGGGTATCCTCGGTGTCTTCTTATTTGCTCACTGTAAAGTTCATAGTGCTAAAACACGCAAGAACCATTCTTTCAGAGGCACATAGTATTTCTTTTTAACACGAAAGTGTTTTATGCCGGGGTCCACCAATACGTCAGTGACGTCTTTTAGTCACAGAAGTGACGTCGAAAAGAAAAACGCACGATCGGAAAACAAAGGATCCGTCAACTGGAGTCGAACCCATGACCTCTTGGCCTGCGAGAAGAGATCCCGGGCACGCTATCCATTGCGCCACGGTCACATACTCTGTAGGCTTTACAAACGCCCCTTTTATATCTACCACTGTCCTCTCAGAGTGCTCTTGCTAAAGTGAAGTAATGCATCATGACCGTGAAATCCACAATTAGTTTATTCAAAGCGTCGTTTCTAAGGGACCATCCCTTTAGACGCGTTTGGAATGGTAAAAGTGCAATTTTGTCAACGCCTTAACACACCTCCAGGTGGCGACCTTAGCCCAAGCGTCGGCTTCGCTCATGGTATTCATCCATACCAAAAACAAAAATTGGCCGCGTATCTGCGTGCTTCGCTGCAAATGTCATCGAAAGACGATAGTCTTCTGCCGGTCTCATCCGCGGCCACCTGTGATGCTGTTCTCGACCATTTCCGTCCTGGCATGACCAAGCGTCTTCTCGCCGCAAGCGCGGTGTTTTTGGCAGCGTGTAAAAAGCTGAGAAGGCGCGCAGAGCGACCATGAAAAGAGATTCTCTTGTTTGCAGCGACGAGGGCAGACTGCGCCAGCTATCGCGCGTCGGATGAAACACGCGGCACTTCGCGCGACCTCGGAGATAGACGACGGCTCTTCGCTTTTGCAAGGCAGCCCGCATTTTCAGCGCAGCCTATTCTTAGGCTGTTTTCTTAGGCGCTAGGGTCTTCAGAATTAAGTATCTATGTATTTTCTATAAAAGAACACACCACTTAATACTTCCGTATTGTTGTTGCGCCTCATATATGCGTAATATTTGCTTTTTGATCGACAATGTTCACAAGTATGCACAAAAACGACCGATCAAGTTGGATGGGCGTTCAGAAAGCAGTCAAACTTTGGCCAGCCTGTTGAATCGTGTGACGTGCCGACAAACAGACAAACAGACAGACAGACAGACGGACAGACCAAAATTTCTCCGTTTAGGTATCCCAAGAAAGACTATCGTCTTTAAAATAACCCTGCGACGCTTGCCTACTTCGCCTGGCTGCAACTCCGCGTTCCACGCTTACGCTCGCCCCATGAAAAATCGCGGCCGGCCAACAGGGAAGACGCGACGTGGCGTTTTATACTCTAACATGCCGCGAGTAGGCCAGCTTAGCCCAAGTTCGGCGTCCATTCAGTCATGCTCTCATGGCTGTCTCACCACTTTTTAAATGCGAAACAATTCTTGGCGAACTTCGGCGACTTTGAGCGTATCTATCTATCTATATAACTAGCCGCCTACGACTTTGTGCTCTCCTGGCTGCATCGTTAATTTGGTATGGCATAACATGACTGTATGGCAAGCATGAATGACTGGTCATATCATGAAATACATGAATAACTTGTCATGAAAAGTATGATTTTACACGCCATGGCCATAGTGCTCCTGAGGTCGTTTTCTTAACTTGATATATACAAAAATTGGTATGATGAGACATTTCAGCATGACCAACTTTAATAACAGGTGATAATATGAAAATGATGACCTGCATGTCATGTACAAGATGATTTCCATGCTAAGCTCACGGCGCGCTGACGGCCGTTTCGCTAGCTTGATATACACCATATTTGGCATTGCGTAACGAGACTGTATGACGAACATAAATGGCAAGTGGTAATATCGAAATCATGACGTCATGTGCAACATGACTTGCATGCCACGCTCATGGCACGCTCGCAGCCATTTCGCTAGTTTCATATACACCAAATTTGGTATTCAATGACGTCACTATATGACGAGAATAAATGACAAGTGGTAATATCGAAATTATGATATGTCATGTGCAACATGACTTGCATGCTGCGCTCATTGTACTCCCGTGGCCGCTTCGCTAACTTGATATACACCAAATTTGGTATTGAGCGACGTGATTGTATGACGAGCATAAATGACAAATGGTAATAATGAAATCATCACATGTCATGTGCAACATGACTTGCATGAGACGCTCATGCACTCTCGTGGCCGTTTCGCTATATTGATATACACTAAATTTCCTATTGAGTGACGTGACTGTATGACTAGCATAAATGACAAGGGGTAATATGGAAATCATGACACGTCATGTGCAACATGACTTGCATGTCACGCTCATGACACTCTCGTGCCCGTTTCGCTAGCTTGATATACACCAAATTTTTAAGGCGAAAGCCTTTAATATCTCATGCTCATGTCCGTGCCTCCGTTCGGCAGACCGTCGGTCCGTCCCTGCAGCCTTGCCCTGGCACGGTGCCAGTTAGGCGACGGGGCGCGCAAACGGACGCCGATCGCGTTGGACTTTACAGCGCTTGCGCTTTGCTTCGTTGCGTCGATGTGCCGAGCTTCTCTAATCATGCAAGGTGGGAGACGTGCGCATCATGTTCCATTCTGATCGACCCGGTCTTTCGAGGCGTTCGAGGAACACACTTTGGAATTGACAAAGTGTCCGTCAATTTAAACGCAGGAACGCGGATGGCGTCTGCACGATGCGCAAAGCGCGAGAGAGAGTAAAACATTTTATTGCGAACAATAAGCCGCTAATGGGTGGACCTCCTATTCCGGAAGACCATTGGCTCTTGCCGCCGTCCGGGCTCGGTCGACCAGGGCTTGTTGCTGCACTGGGTCAGAGCTGGACAGGGTCGCCTCCCACTCTACTACGAGAAAAGACTAGCGCATGCGAACGCAGGAAGATTAGTCTCGCGTCTCGCTGCGATTCGCTGTAAAAATATTAAAAAAGAAGACACGCACACATTCAGTTTGTGTGTTATCCCACTGCGAGTGTAAAAGAAAAAAAGACATGTCATAGTCAGTGGAATGGCCACACACTTTCATCGAACACACATTGGAATCTACAGAGTGTCCTTCAATTTTTTCACACATATCCCAACGCACTCGCGTTCATGTGCCACCTCAATATTTATTGATCAGAGGGAGGAATTAAGGGGTGGGTGTACCATGACCTTCCCCGCAAACTCTTTCTTGGAAAGTTATTGATGAAAATATTTCGTGCGAGTCCCGTATTTCATAATAATGTCCTTACATGACTGCAACCACTGCTGATAGCTCGTATTTGACAGTATCAGATCAAAAAATTGGGGGGACCCTTAAGCTTGGCCTTTAAGAGTTGAACTCGATAGCGATATCCCGTCCCTAGTGCGTACTTCAATCACTTAGTGCATACTATGTAATGGGTATTATGCTTTAACCCAGGAGAAATTATGCGCGGCAAATGTGGGAAATGTTTTCGAACTTGCTATGCACCCACTACGTGGTGTTAAGGGAATACGCGCAGTAAGGTGTGTGCCGTTTGTAATGGGTGGCTGGCTTTAAACTATGGAATCGTTATGATAGTCACATATTCTGACACCCGATGGCAATTTACGCTTGTACCACGCAATATTCCTGGGATATTACATGTTATATTGCGACGCCTATATAAAGGACGCTTGCGTTTGCGAAGCATGGAAGTTATTTTCACTGCATTTCCAAGCAGAGGAAGTTATTTTCACAGTATTTCCAAGCAGAGGCATGGCTATGTGGTAAAACACCTGCTTGCCACGCAGACAACCCGGGTTCTATCCTCACTCGGACCCGAATATTTTTATTATTTATTTTATTTGCATCTTTCTCGATTTTTCGGTCACGGACAAGATGATGATTTTTCGCTCACAACCAACGACACCGACGCCGGAATTTCTGCGAAACGAGCTCTTTAACGCTATCGCGTTAAAAGGTGTATCGTAGAGCACCGGTTTTGTGAGATACTGGCATTGAAGTGCAGATTATATTCTTTGAGTGCGTTTGAGTGAGATCCCATTTTTTTGCTTCCCTATGGTTCAACTTACCGCAGAGTGTACTGGCAGCTTCTCTAGGCTGTATATGAGTTTTACGACTTATTCCACCTTCACGCTACAGCATTTAGCGCTTCCCTTTTTAATTTCAGAAAGAAAAACAGATAAATGTATAACAGGGGCATCGCAGCATTGATGTGTCATATCCAGCATGATGGCCTTCCCTTCAAGATACACAAAACAAAAAAGGAAGACTTCGATCATGTTCATGAAACTGCTAAGCCATTTCACAAGAAAGGTTGCTAAAGGAAAGCGAAAAGTCTGACATTGATATCTCGCTCGTCCCAAACAGAGGAACGTGTGGAATAAGCGAGATAATCCAGAGTCAACAAAGGCACCGAGGCCATTTTTTAAATGAAACATAGGCGCCCGGCATGCAGAACTTTATTCTGGCCACATTCGCTGGTGAAGATGACATGAGAAACGCTGCCCGACTACACTGTTTTTATTTTACAGCTGAAGACGCCAGTAAAGAAAATATCATCGCCGTATGATTCATGACATTGGAAAGTGAGTGAAATATGTTTATTTGAAACTGGTCCGGCATGGGAGAGAAAATGCCCTTTAAAATATTTGGAAGAGCCCAGACACGGAAGTCACCATGAAATATGTAAGTATGTTGGTGGACCTGGCGTTCATAAGTTTTCTTTAATGCTCTTAAAATAAACTATTGAAGTGATGCGTTGAAGTACTTACACTGTCGAATATCATCTCGCTAAATAATAAAGACTGAAAGAAAGGAAACGCAGTCTGTTTAATATTCTTTAAGAAGAAAGAAGGAACAGGCACAGTTTTGCCGCAAAGACGTGGCAAGCTAACTAGGGCTGCAGAAATAGCGTAGGTTCCTCGCCTCGACCTCTTCTCCTCCTCCTCTAACCAATGAATGCAATGGCAACAAATAGAAATGTTATTGCGAATTATGTCTAGCAGTTCTCTCCTATAGCAGGAGACTTGGCTTAAGTAACAGATAACGCTAGGATAAGCAAATGCGGCTCCTGCAGCAGACTAAGTGACCATAGCGCTGTCTATAACCTCATAGCAAACTGCGATGAAAAGAAAACACTTACAAAGGTATGAGCCGTCTGCCGAGTGCTGCGAAGGTACGGGGCGTGAGACTGCGGGAAACCACGCCCGACTGGTCAAAGTATGGTTTTGCTGTCAAAGCCACGCAGACCCCCCCCTCCCCCTCTAACTACCCGCTATGCGGCTAACGTGCGGTGCAGACGGCCGGCTCGTTTCATCTCGGCTGGTGTCGTGTTCCTCTTTAGCCCTCGAACGTTTTCACTCGCACGTACTACATACGATGCACGAGACGTTGTTATCAATTGATTTTTTTACGGAACGTCACGGCGTCGTCACAAATGACAATGGCCAAAATACGCCGGAAGTATTCTTGTAATCACTATCACGATAAGGTTGTGTTGGTATCTCTTGCTTGACTGGTGAGGCGGGCGACAGCGCGCGTTTTGGAGAATACTGAGCAATCATGACTCTAGAACACGTAAGGTAAGTATTCGGTGCACACGAGAACTATTTCTATACTATTCTACAAACTTTAAATTAATTATCAAATGCTCCAAGGAATAAATTATACAAGAACAACCACTGAACCATGATTCGTACTCCCCATAGCTGCACTACGCATCTTGACATCTATCCACACATATAAATTTGGTGCAATTGTCTTAAACAAAAGACCATTGAATTTGAAATTTAGGGCCTTACAAGCGTCCTCGATGTAGCGCCCTCAATGTGGGGCCTTACAAGATGTGGGGCCTTACATTCAATACAATGTACACCCTCATAATTTAATCTCGAACCATAAGTACTGCATAATTATTTAGTATTCTACCTAACTGATTCTCTCGATTGTTGGATGCATCTTGCGTGGCACAAAGTAACTATTCAATATGGCTTTAGGACTAATAATAATTGCCTAAAGCAGCACATACCAACACCGCCATATAATTATGAGATACACGTAGCGGGGGGAATCAAGATTACGTTAAAGCATCGTGGTTATTTTGCGCGCACTTAAATCTAATAAGCGCGCGGGTATTCCTTGCACTGCGTCCGCATCGAAATGCAGGCGAATCGAATCGGCGCCCTCGACTTTAATAGATCAATACGTTACGTGCTAAGCTACCACGGCACTTAAGGCTTCGGAACTGTGAACTACGAAGAGCGCACTATGTATTGGGCAGTCCTACTTCAATTTGCATTGTCTACCTAGCCCCACTAAGGAAGCGGGCACACAATATATCTGTTAGAAGCAACCCCGCGTAATATAAACGAAATCATGACAGTGAGACGTGGGTCAATGTAATCACAGCTGCTTTATAAAAAAATTATGGGGCATCAGTATAACTTCGAAAGGTAGCAACAAGAAATCGGGCAGCGCTGAGTGGACGAGGTGTCTGCGTGCCTGCCAGTCTCATGCGTGCGAAAATTCTAGGAATTTGGTGCTCGCAACCTGTTCGGGATAAGCACGACTCGTCTGACAACCTGATAAATTTCCCATATTGGGTGAGCTTTGCGGTCTCCAAAAGAAGAAAATGAGTTCTTCCACTCCCATGGTAAGAATCAACCTTTCCGCTGAGTTGTTCTTTGTACACTTCCTTTTCCGAGACATCTGTGTATCCACTAACGCCCCTTACTTGCCTTTCGTTGCTGTTTTCTGCTTCAATGATATATTGTGTTCGTGTCCCCTGTGTTGCTTGGTTTGGGTCATTGCTTGTCATTCTTACGCAGCACGCAGTTCCAAGAGTCACGATGACTGGATCACTCAGGATACGCGTGGTCGCACTCGCACCACCAGGACGCCTATGGTGCCATGTGTGTTTCTCTCGGATCCGGCCACGCGCGAAGAAGTAATTATCCGTGCTTTCCTCCGTTACGCGTAACGTCGTTGCTTCTTTTATCAGGGTGGCGGTATATCAAGTCTTCTGTGGTTGAGGAGGGTCATCGTTGCAGTAAGCATTGCTGCGAGTGTGGCTGTGATAAATGGTTGCCATTTACCAGAGCCAGACATTGACATAGCAGGAACATCTCCAGGTCAACTAGCCGTGCTACCATTCTCCAGAAGCTCCTGGTGCACAATACTTGCTGCATGCTCTGTTTTTGTCTAAACAGATGAAACGGCAGTGATATATTATTTGCATGTCGTGTATTGTTATCGTTGTGCAGCTTCTCCGGATTTCGAACGACGATAAATGCTTTCGGAGGCAAAAACCTTAAGTGAGTCGTTGCGCGGCCTTCTGAGCAAAATACAGCTGGCGACAGAACTGATACAAAATCCCACGTTACTCACATCGCTAATGATGCCATAGTGTCACGCCTGCATGTGACTTAACAAAGCCGTCATGAATGCAGCGTCTGGCAGTGTCTGCAGCGTCTTGTGCAAATATGTAGCGCCTTGTGCGTGACATCACATGATGACGTCATCACATAGCATGTCACGTAGTCAAAGGTGTCTAGATCTCGGATGTAGTGAAACAGCACACGAAGTGAAAAAAGCGTCAGTGGGGGGTGGATGAATGCAGTCGACTGAGAGCATCACGGTAATTTAATGTTTTTGTCACACTGCGTCTCGTTATGCTCTGCAAGAAGTGTGGTTCTCACTTGTATGACGTCATGCAATACCAAACGTGCACCAGGCTTTTTGCCTTCAAGTGTCAACTCCAAACAACGCCTTGCCTTTTCTGCTAAAGAAGTGTGGCTTATATCAAGCCTATGTCCACGAATTTTGTTGTAGTTGTCTTCGAACATATTTCTTTGTGAGTGCACTGTCCCGCCAGAATAATTTTTTTTTATTGCGATAGCAATTATATGGACACTCTCGGCTGGTTTTCGCCATCGGCGTCCGCGTTGGCGTCGGCGTCATGCCCCGTATATGTATATGTATCTATATAATTATAGAAACCTCAAAAAAATTAATTCAGAAAAATGTTTCCAACGCGCGGCATCGAACTAGGGACCTTTCGCACTGCAGCGCGCGGCGCTAAACACTCAGCCACGAAGACGAACGTCCTTCAACGTTCAAACGGCGAGCGATTTATATACAGCGAGTTTTCAGCGTGTTTTCAGCATTACCAGCGAGATGGCGCAGAGAGCGCGCTCCGCGCTTGCTATAGGTCCCCCCCCCCCCCCCACTCGTCGCGACGCGCGCTCTCAGGCGCTCCTCTCCAGGCGCGAACTTTGCTCGGTGGGGGGGCATGGGGGGTAGACGCCTCTGCGCGCGCGCTTATCTCGCGGTCGGGAGAATAGTACGCCTTAGCCTTTCGCCGGAACGACTGCGTTGTTGTTACCGATCGCACGAAGGTCACTTCACTCGCTGCACCCCCCCCCCCCTCCCCCGTTTGGAAAAGAGCACGCTTTTCACACACAGCGAAGTAAGAACTGTGACACTTGTTAGTTCGCGCTCGTCTGTACCTTTGAATACGTTTCGTGCGTCGTTTTTTTTAGCAGCGCGTTAAGTGTCGAGCTGTGAATGCTGTTAGTTCGCTCTCGTCCTGTGCGTGTTGTTTTCATGCGTCATGTGTGCGTGAGCAGTGCGCTGCACGTTTCAACCTGCTTGACATTCCAATTTGTTGCTATCGCATTCATTGCTTCGCCTTGTGGCGAAACTGTGACTTCTCTTTCTTGCGCGAAAGGGGCAGGAGGAGGTGTAACTCATATTGGATGTAACCTGTATTACAACGGGCCTGTTGCATTGCTCACTTCATGATGCACCGCGCGTTTTTCAGTTTCTTTTTTTTTTTTAGTTTTCATGTAACATTGTTAGTTTGAAGGAAAAAAGTGAAAGTTGACGTGCTCGTTTTTCTTTGTAAGACACAATATTAGTGAGATCTAACAGACAGTATTGCCAAGGAAAGTATAAGGGATGCTATTTGTAGTGAATGTAATGTAAATGTGAAGAAAGAAAAGTGGACGAAAAGATAACTTGCCGCGGGCAGCGACCGAACCTGCGACCTTCGAATAACGCGTTCGATGCTTTGCCAACTGAGCTACCACGGCAGCCGCCCTCCCGTCCACTTTATGGGGTATATATGTGCATTTAAACGTGGGAGCGTCAGTCAGCGCTGCCAGTAGCTATGACGGCGAATGTGAAACCCTCTTTTTCTGCCTCTTTGTGTCACGTAGCACGTGATCTTCTTACGAGCTGGCAGCTGACCAATAATCTCTGGCATACTACCTGAAAGCATCAAGTCAAAACAAGAGGCCTTATAGGCCCTTCTTTTCTCGGCCAAAAACAGCAAATAACAGATTCAAATGGCACGCGTTGCTGCATGGGCATGCTTGCGTAACATCGGCTTTTCTATTGAGATATATGTGATGTCGAGGGTCTGACGAAATCTTATCTGGTCGAGATGAAACATCGATGAAAACTTGCAGAGACGCCACCAAAGCACAAAATAAATTTACTGACGTTTTGTGTGCGTGCTGTTCTCTGTCTCTCTCTTTCTCCATCTTTAAAACTCCCCCCGTCCTTTTCCCCATTGTAGAGTAGCATACCGGTCCTTCTAGACTAGTTAACAACCCTGCCTTTCCTTTCTATCCTGTTCCTTCCTTCGTTCCTATTGACGTATTGCCTTCTACACGGTAGCCTTATTCACGGTGAGCCAGTGTGAACAAAGCTCCCATGGTGAAGCCGCCACGTAAGTAAATATGTTCTCATCTTGGTTTGCGTTTTAACACGAAAGTGTTTTATGCCGGGGTCCACCACGGCTCCTCTCACGTATTTCCGTGACGGATATGACGTTGTAAAATATAAACTAACACATTGAGATCAAAGAAAAAAAATTGGCCGCGTATCTGCGTGCTTCGCTGCAAATGTCATCGAAAGACGATAGTCTTCTGCCGGTCGTACTATATGAGTCCTGGTCTCATCCGCGGCCACCTGTGATGCTGTTCTCGACCATTTCCGTCCTGGCATGACCAAGCGTCTTCTCGCCGCAAGCGCGGTGTTTTTGGCACCGTGTAAAAAGCTGAGAAGTCGCGCAGAGCGACCGGAGCGACCACGAAAAGAGATTTTCTTGTTTGCAGCGACGACGGCAGACTGCGCCAGCTATCGTGCGTCGGATGAAACACGCGGCACTTCGCGCGACCTCGGAGATAGACGACGGATCTTCGCTTTTGCGAGGCAGCTCGCATTTTCAGCGCAGCCAAAGAAACACTAGGGTCTTTAGAATTAAGTATCTATGTATATTCTATAAAAGAACACACCACTTAATACTTCCGTATTGTTGTTGCGCCTCAGATATGCGTAATATTTGCTTTTTGATCGACAATGTTCACAAGTATGCACGAAAACGACTGTTCAAGATGGCAGGGCGTTCAGAAAGTGGTTAACCTTTGGCCGAGTAGCTGAATCGTGTGACGTGCCGACAAACAGACAAACAGACCAAAATTTCTCCATTTAAGTATCCCAAGAAAGACTATCGTCTTTAAAAACTAGAAGAAAACGTTCCGTCACCGGGCGTCGAACCTGTGACCTCTCGCGCCGCTGCGCGCGGCGCGAAACCACTCGGCCACGGGAGCGTACGTGCCTCAGCTCGCTAACGGCAAGCTATATATATACACCATATACCGTTGGCGGTCCTCAGAGCTCCTCAACTTCAGCGCGTTTTCGTCATGAGTAGTGAGATGGCGCGAAGGTGGCACGAAGTGCGCCCTCTGAAGGTCACCGTGCCTCTCGCTGCGGTGAGCGCGTGTCTCCACGGGGCGTGGCCGCTCGTGCGCGCGCGCTTATCTCCTGATCGGGGCACTGGGGCGCGTTGTACGCCTTCTCATTCCACCGCAAGTTTGCTATGAAGTTACAGTAGTTAAAAGTGCGCGAAGTTCTCTCCGCTGAGCGCAGCGGCCGCGTTTACGAAAGGAGCGCGCTGGTAACACACGAAGTAACAATTGTTATAGTTGTTCGCGCTCGTTTTGTGTATACTTGTGCGGTCGTTCCGTGCGTCTTTCTTTGTGTTAGCGCTGCGCGCTTTAGATTTCGAGCTGTGACAGTCCGTGCTCGTCCTGTGTATGCTCATTTCGTGCGTCCTTTCAGCTTGAGGTGCACGCAGCAAGTTTCAAGCTGCTTGCCGTTCTTCGCGTGACATTTCAATTTGTTGCTGTAGCATTCATTCCTTCGCCCTTGTGGTGAAACAATGCACAATAAACGCTCAACTACCTCTGTGAAGACACGTTGCACTTTCGTGTTATACCGATTCCTTTGACAGAGGGACCAACCATGTTTTTTCAAT
Source organism: Rhipicephalus appendiculatus (assembly GCA_030522465.1). Taxonomy (NCBI): domain Eukaryota; kingdom Metazoa; phylum Arthropoda; class Arachnida; order Ixodida; family Ixodidae; genus Rhipicephalus; species Rhipicephalus appendiculatus. The sequence continues at coordinate 745,172 of JALIZH010028122.1, forward strand.
GTTTCCCAATATATACGTGTATAGATTTTACCTGGGCCACATTTACCTGGGCCACATGCGGTACCATAGGTAATGTAGCTGTCGGCACGTGAGCATGTTAGTATGACGGGTCAACCTGTAAAGACTATGCGAAGTTCTGCCGCACATGTAGCGAAGGTAAATCCACACTCATAATACACCACCGCGACTTCCATTGAAGGTGCAGGCCTGGAATAATAAACATAACCACGGCAAGTCCGCTGAGATTATCCTGGTTAAACCCGCTTTCATCCATGAGACGACGCGGCAACTTCGCAAGACTTCTCGGCATGCATTTGGTACGTTGTGTTTCGATATCAAATATGCCAACTCTGCAAGCAATAGGGAATGCCTCTCCTTGAACTGGCGCAAATGTACAACAGTCATTGGTATTTCATCAAGCATAGACATACGCAGTGATGAGAAACAACACGCTCTGCAGCTCTCATCGTAAGTTTTGCAACACCACTGTATATTGTAAACTGACCTATCTTTTTAAGTTCGCGACATTGCGGACTCGCCCACCAAAAGCACGTGTCTCTGACCTCCCTACAATCTTCTATTCATTTTTCTTTCCATTTCGCTGTCTGCAGCGAAGTGCTGCGCAATTTTCTCTTCTTTTCTGTCTATTAGAACCATTCACTTTCGGCTAAACAGTAACTGTGTCACTTGTGCACATTGCGCAATATTTCTGTTATATGAACTCCTACTCTTTTATCATTATTTGTTGTTTTCTGTAAACAACGGAACAACAGCAGCCGGTAAATTTAGCGCAACGGTTTGTAATATTTTGCTATAGCTGTTGCAACACAATGCGCAACTTACCTCTATTTAGGATTGCCTCATGTCACAGTTGGAGGGTTGGGGAGAACAAAAAAAATATTTGTTTCTTCTTGGCGTTCGTATTAGCCATTTTCTTATAGAACTCTAATTGCATCGACGAGTCATTCGCTACAAGCGAAGAGAAAGAAGGTGAAAAAGTTGTAGAGTCGGCAACCCAGAAGTAAAATGTGTTTTTAAAAATGCTTGCATTGAGAGTACGCTTGCGGTGTGTCGTTTTAAGTCAAGGCCATGTTTTGGCTGCGGTTGATCAAACAGCTACCCGAAAGAGAAGAACGATAGCGCTAATGTGCCGTCTAGACGTCTGTATCTTTGCTTTAGGTATTGTGAGGTAAGCGCCACAAAAGGTGTATTGATCCGACAGACACTAAACTCTTGCAACTATATAGGTTTTCGAAGAAAAATCTAGATGAGCGGTTTTGGTTATATTTAGGCCAGTGAGCTTTTGCTAAGGGTCCTTGTTGCTAGCTAAAATTCGTTCACCCGAACTTTGTAGCAGCGGTCAAGCTACGCTGACAACAACGTAGCCTCGACGGGACTTAGAAAATGCATATTATGGCACCTGCGTGAGGTAGCATGCAGCGAACAAGGTAGTTTTAATCAACGTGAAAGTCAATCTTCTGCACATTTCGGCTCACGTATAAATGCTCAGGCTTGCTTTAGGTATACAGTACACAACTCAAGAAAGTGCACAGCGACGTCTTTTCTGCCAATTGAAACGCATTGGTAGTTTGTAGCTATGTCTCTTATACAAACTATTAACTTGCTGAAAAAAGGAGTGTCCGAAGCCTGCCTTTTCTAAAATGCACTCAACACGAAGAGGTTATTCGAGATACCGGGAACCACGAAAGATGGAATGGTATTCCGCAGGTAGGATGGGATGGTTTATCGCCTTGCGAAAAATGATTGAAATCTATTTTGCGAGACATAAGCCTAAAATGAGTAACCTAGCTATCAAAAGTCCGTGCTATTTGACGAGGTCGTGGTAGATGGACAGTGCCGTGTGGCGAGGTGTTAGGCGACCTAGGCCTACCGGCGCTGTCGCTGGCTGTCAGTGCATGGCACACCGTTCCCACAGTATTTCTTCATAACACAGGTGTGCTTTTAATATTAGTGATTGTGTAAAACACAGCACCCTTGCTTAACCTTGTTTACTTTCTATTTACTCACGGTCATATAAAGTATTCCCAACGAATTGCTGATGACGTTGGATCTGCGGTGAGACTATAGGACGGTTGCAGATGTCCTGAAGCGTTGCTTGCCGAAAGCAGAAGCAAAAAGAGGCACGGTAAACTAGACACATAATCATAGCATATGCTGCGCGCTATACGCTGTCACCTCTGCAATAACTGAAGACCAACTCGCACATAACCGCTAATAACGGCTGGGGTTGGATGTACTGGGGTTATCGTGCCGTTGCTTCAGAATTATGAGACTCACCGTAGTGGGGGGACTACGGATCAGTTACGACCCGCTGGGGCTAAATCTAAGTACACGGGTGTTCATTGCATTTAACCTCCACTGAAAGGAGGCTGCTCTTGCCTGAAACCAAATACGCGCATTCAAGCTCAGCAGTGCAACACTAGACGTACTGAGCTACCACGGCGAGTCGCACATAATCTCACCTAGTTGAGGGCTTGATGGAAACTTGAAGGTTTGCAAAACTGATGAAACTGGGGAGTCTTTCGAGCTATATTTCGGCAAGCAGAGTTGTCTTCGTCATGATCGATGTATAGTGCGCGGTAGAAAAAAATATGGCTGATCCCTCTGTCAAAGGAATCGGTATAACACGAAAGTGAAACGTGTATTAACATAAGTAGTTGAGCGTTTGTTGTGCATTGTTTCGCCACAAGGGAGAAGGAATGAATGCTGCAGCAACAAATTGTGATGTGACGTGAAGAACGGCAAGCAGCTCGAAACATGCAGCGCGCACCTCAAGCAGAAAGGACGCACGAAATGAGCATACACAAGTCGAGCACGGACTAACTGTCACAGCTCGACATTTAAAGCGCGCTGCTCTAACACAAAGACGCACGAAACGAACGCACAAGCACACACAGGACGAGCGCGAACAACTGCCACAATTATTCCTTCGTGTGTAAGCGGCGCGCTCCATTCGTAAACGCGGCCGCTGCAGCGAACGAAGCGACCTTCGTGCACTCTTTAACCACTGTAACTTCAAAGCAAACTTGCGGTGGAAGCACAAGGTGTGCGAAGCGCCCGAATGCCCCGATCAGGAGATAAGCCCGCGGGCACCAGCGACCACGCCCCGTGGAGGCGCACGCTCATCCCAGCGAGAGGCGCGACGACCTTTAGAGCGCGCGCTCCGTGACACCTTCGCGCCATCTCGCTAGTGATGACGAAAACGCGCTGAAGTCGAGGAGCTCTGAGGACCAACAACGGTATATGGTGTGTATAAATAGCTTGCCGTTAGCTAGTTGAGGAACGTACGCTCCCGTAGCCGAGTGGTTTCGCGCCGCGCGCTGAGGAGCGAGAGGTCGTAGGTTCGACGCCCGGCGACGGAACTTTTTCATCTAATTTTTCTTTAATCTCAATATGTTACTTTATATTTTACAACGTCATATCCGTGACGGAAATACGTCAGAGGAGCCGTGATGGACCCCGGCATAAAACACTTTCGTGTTAAAAACTAAAGCTCTCTACTCGCGGGATTGTACTGTGTAGTGGACAGATAACTGCTTCGGCGCTCCAACGTACGTGCATAGGAATGGCATGCCTTTAGAACGCAGCGTTACCCGATGTAAATACGAGACAGGAAAGCAGACATCACGCCATTTACATGTTACACATACACGCTGTTACAGAGAGTCAATGTGGGCATTTAACTGCTTCCTTCAACGATTCTCAACCTGCAACTTTACAAATGGTTGGAACGAAAATCTTTAAACACGGCTAATGCTGCGGCTGCTCCAAGCCTCACGGAAAACGTCGCGACGACGACAAGAACAAAATCGCAGCCACCGGCGAGATTCGCAAAGTGAATCGAACCTTTCAGACTGATTTTTTATCAGACATGGCCTCAACATAATATTAAATGCGAAGCATTTCTTAGCGAACTTCGACGACTTTGAGCGTATCTATCTATCTATCTATCTATCTAGCCGCCTACGACTTTGTGCTCTCCTGGCCGTATCGTTAATGGAATTTATACCAAAATTGGTATGGCATAACATGACTGTATGACAAACATGAATGACAGGTCATATCATGAAAATCATGAAAAACATGTCATGAAAAGTATGATTTACATGCCATGGCCATAGTGCTCCTGCGGCCGTTTCCTTAACTTGATATATCCAAAAATTGGTACGATGAGACATTTCTGCATCACCAACATAAATTACAGGCGATAATATGAAAATCATGACCTGCATGTCATGTGCAACATGATTTACATGCCACGCTCATGGCGCGCTGACGGCCGTTTCGCTAGCTTGATATACACCAAATTTGATATTGCGTGACGTGACTGTATGACGAACATAAATGCCAGTGGTCATATGGAAATCATGACATGCAAGCCATGCAAGTCATGTCCAACATGACTTGCATGCCACGCTCATGTCACGCTCGCGGCCGTTTCGCTAGTTTGATATACACCAAATTTGGTATTGAGTGACGTGACTGTATGATGAGCATAAATGACAAGTGATAATACGGAAATCATAATATGTCATGTGCAACATGACTTGCATGCTACGCTCATGGTACTCCCGGGGCCGCTTCACTAGCTTGATATACACCAAATTTGGTATTGAGCGACGTAATTGTATGAGGAGCATAAATGACAAGTGGTAATATAGAAATCATGACATGCCATGTGCAACATGACTTGCATGCCACGCTCATGACACTCTCAGGACCGTTTCGCTAGCTTGATACATACACCAAATTTGGTATTGAGTTTCGTGACTGCATGGCGAGCATAAATGACAAGTGGGATTATGGAAATCATGACATGTCATGTGCAACGTGACTTGCATGCCATGCTCATGACACTCTCGGGGCTGTTTCGCTAGCTTGATATAGACCCAAATTTGGTATTGAGTGACGTGACTGTATGACGAGCATAAATGACAAGTGGTATAATGGAAACCATGACATGTCATGTGCAACATGACTTGCATGCCACGCTCATAGTACTTCCCTGGCCATTTCTCTAGCTTGATATACACCAAATTTGGTATTCAGCGACGTGATTGTATGACCAGCATAAATGACAAGTGATAATATGGAAGTAATGCTTTGTCATGTGCAACATGACAAAGCATGACTTCCATACACACATGACTTGCATGCCATGCTCATGGCACTCGTGGCCATTTCGCTAGCTTGATATACACAAAAAATTTAAGATGAAAGCCTTTAATGTCTCATGCTCACATCCGTCCGTCCGTCCGTCCATCCAGCCGTGCCCTGGCACGGTGTCAGGTGGACGCCGGAGCGCGCGAACGGACAATGGTCGCGTTGGGCTCTACTGCGCACGCACTTGGCTTGCGTAGCGTCGCTGTGCTTAGCGTCTCTAATCATGCAAGGAGGGAGACGCGCGCATCACCTTTCGTTCTGACCGACCCAGCCTGAGGGGGCACAGGCGTTCGAGGAACACACTTTGGAATCGACAATGTGTCCGTCAATTTAAACGCTGGAACGCGGATGGCGTCTGCACGATGCTCAAAGCGCGAGAATACGAACGCATGCGATACGGAGGCAGATTGACCTCGCGTCTCGCTGCGATTCGAGGTAAAATATTAGGCGAACATAAGTCGCAGGTGGTAACATGAAAATCTTGGCATGCATGTCATCCACAATGCCATTTATATGCCACGCTCATGGTGCGCTTGCGTCCAGTTGGCTAGCTTGATTAACACTAAATTTTGTATTGCGTGACGTGACTGTATGACGAAGACAAGTGACAGGTCCTAACATGTAAATAATGACATGCATATTATGTACAGGATGATTTGCTCCTGCTGGCTGCTTCGCATTACATCGATTCCCACAATGCTTGGGATCTGCCGGTTTTTTTATCCTATCCCTATTTTGTTTTGTTTTCTTTTTTGTTTGTTTGTTTTGCAAATACTATCCGTTTGTACCACGGCGTTTCTAAGGTAGCTATCAACGATTTACCTATTGATTCTAGGCAATCTTGTCACATTTGCTATGTTGAATTTATCTCAGGTTCATGATTTTAGACTTATTTTCTTTTTGTATCTACGTCATGGCATGCGACTTAACATGCTTGCGCGTCTTTGTCTCATCAGCGCTACAAGGTAGAGCAGAAAGCCACTTCGTATTACCATTTGCTATACCTTCATCATCATCATCAGCCTGACTACGCCGACTGCAAAGCAAAGGTAATACCTTCATACACATTGTTAATGCTCGAATACTGATAATGCAACAACTAACAATAATCTATTTTCCGTTATTTTCTCAGCTGCGAACGAAAATAGGTATGTTACTCTCTTTCTTTAATTGAAACAATAGAAGAATATGAGATGCTTGATCTTTATAGAATAACGCGATGGGTAGCAAAGGTGACATAACAATTCAATTTACATAAAGACCATGGTGGTAACATACACTAAAAAGCAAGCGCGGCCTTTCTGTCAATCTTCCTGACCTTTTACCAAAAGGCACGCTTACTGTCTACTGAAATGCAGTCACGTTCACCTCCGCGCCGGAGTGCGGAAGAAAAATGAGAACAGAAAGACAGCGTAACATACAATCGCCGGAGAGAAGACATGGTCAGACATACAAAACGGGACGTATAAAATGAAGCACAAGAGATGCGTGAAAAAGTGGCTGTCACCTTGCAGCTTACTATTTGAAGATACATGCACAGCACGTTCCGCTTTTCGCATATTGAATATAAACGAGGAACCAGGTCAAACAGTGTTGAAATATAGTGGGGTGGCTGGAATACAGCTGTGAACCTTTGTAATCGTTTTCTTTAGACGTTATTGAGAAGTCTGGAAAAAACCGCTCCTTTCTCAGTTGTAGGCTATACACTGTCGTACACGTTTTCATGTGACGTACGCGAGAAATGAAACGCGGCGTTTCTTTTTCGTAAGCTCGCATCGCGAGAGTAAACATGAACTGCTGCAACCAGCTGGTGCTGGCGCGGGAACATAAAGGTTGGTCCTATTCAATTCTTCCCTTCTCGCTCTGTGTTTTCCCAGTTTTAGTTATTGCTAAAAATTTTCCTTCTATCAGGGACACGACATACGATAACGCATCAATTAAATGTCACATTCGGCTTTCAGTGGACGACCAGGTTAAGGGCTTTTTATTTTTGCTAGAAGGAACGGTATGTCCTTTACTCAAGACACATTTAGCCTTAAGAAGCTGGGTTTAAATGAATGGTACAAAGAAAACTTAAATATGTCTCGGACGCTGGAGCTTTATCTAAAGTAAAGTTATTGATTTGTTTGTATGGGTACCGTAACCATTATAAACGAGACTTTATTTGTTGAATCCCGCGTACTCAGTTAATAATTAATTATTAGTGTTTAATGACCCAAACCTACGATATAATTACGAGGGCCGCTGAAGTGGATGACTCCGGAAATTTCGACCACCTGGGGATCCTTAACGTTTACATCAATCTAAGTACGCAGGCGTCAATCATTTTCGCCTCCATCGAAAACGCGACAGCCGCGGCTGGGATCCGATCCCGTGACCTTAGGCCAGCAGTCCAGCACGGTAACCACTGTACCAACGGGGCACCTTCGCGGACTCAATTAAACTTTTGTAAAACATACTTTAAACACTCTAAATAGTGATGGTGATGCTCTAATGCGGTTGCAAGATAAGATCTGACTGTTTATCGAGAATACGGCATTTCGATTTTCAAGCTCTTGGGTGGGATGACAGAAACAAAATACTGAGCGCAGGGGTTGTGTCCTATTTTTTCCTACTCATATTTGCACAATTCTGCATCATGTATTATGACATGAAAATTTACGCAATCCACTCATTCAGTGTTTAGAATTGCAAGAAAATTCAGGTTGAAGCTTGTTAAGCAGGAATGTTGGTACTGGTTCAAGGTGCAAAAGCGCAAAAAAAAAAAAAAAAGAACGGGGAAGAACACAAAAGAGGAGGAGAATACGCGAACAGCTGCTGAGTATCAATTAAGCTCTTATTCCTGTATTCCTTTACGTTGACTTTCTTTTTGGAATAAACCTTCAGTGTATAGCCAGCGTTTGTTCATGTTTTTTCCTCTTTTGTGTTCTCGTCTGTGTTTTTCACGTAACGTAACAGTTGTTGTCCGGTTATGTATGGCTTGTCGCGCATAAACCTTAAAGTATATATATATATATATATATATATATATATATATATATATATATATATATATATATATATATATATATATATATATATATGTATATGTATATCTTGCTGTAATGCGTGAGTAGACATACTGCATCTTTATGATCTTGTCGTCAGTTTGTCTTGAATTCTGCTTTTCGTCTGTTTTATCACTGCCTAATATGTATCATGTTGTAATAAACTAAATCTAAGTGACATGAAATGACACTGTTAAAGTGTAAAAGCTTTATATACGGTTTAAGACGCCGAAAAATATAATATGTTGGGTGTATAACAGCGTGTTACGTTTCTATTGCTTTAAACGCAGTAGTAATAACTTTCTTTTTTATGGATTTCACACTCAACTTATTGGAAGACACAGGGAGCCTGTATGCGTGTTGAAAGCACGTAACGTAAGGATTATCGATGCTTGTTGCTACCTTGCCCATAAAAGGAGTCTACGTAGTATTAATATGTTCCTCTTTTACATGCTGAATGACACGAACGACTGTTTGGTCGATGTGCCTCTGTTTACTCGCTGGAATTTCAGCTTAAAAAGAAAAGAGGGAGAGGGAAAATAAAAAGAGAGAAAGGCATGAAGGTGAACCAGAACTGTTCTGCACTAAGGGCAGGGGGGAAAGGAAAAAAATATGGAAAAGGAAAGTGAAGAGGAGAGTAGACGCGCGAATAGAAAAAGCATGCTATAGCTTATTCAATAGGCCACTGCCACGCAAAAAGTTCAATAAGGCCTTCACTGACTTTCTGTGTGAAGATAGTTTGCGTGGGCATTCGAGCACTGACTGTTATGACAAGGGTCTGTCGTCAAGGCAGGCCAACACAGCAGCTAGCGGCAGTCTATGTGCGCTGTAGCGAGGGCAGCGACAAAAACGTGGACAAAAGCTTCATCGCTGCCGCAATGGTCGCAAGCAGCACTGTATTCCATGCCGATTCGGAAGGCAAAAAGATTTAGTGAAAGCGACACCAAGCCACAGTCGGCAAAGCACCATTGTCTCGAGTCGAGTGAGTCCGGACGGAGGCCGAAGACGACGAGACGGGTCCGGCCTATGCAGTCGCGCGGGCCGTAAACTTGCTGCGTTCTACAGGGATTTTACATCTTCATTTGCAATTTTTCGTATTTTCGTGGCAGAATCAGTCCCTGAGAAGGGGATGGTTTCTTGTATACCGTCTTCGTGCGCAGATCTAGCAGCTGCGTCGGCATGTTCGTTGCCCAATACGCCGCAGTGACTTGGAAGCCACTGAAACGTGATTTCATGTCCTTGGACGAAGAGGTGGTGGTGGAGCTCTCTGATTTCCAACACTAGTTGTTCATGAGGTCCCCGACGTAAGGCGAATATCAAACACTGTAGTGCTGCCTTGGAATCATAACCATTTAGTTCTATCACACGAAAAGGTGCAAAATAGTTTTTCTCTAGGCTCCATTTCTTAAATGGTAAATGAGGGAAACTAACGCTTCGCATCCCGATTTAATTTTTTTTTTGTTTCCGCCTGTATGAGCAGCTAGGTTTAATACTCAATACAATGTTTGAATAAGTTGGGATGGCAATCGCTCGCGATTTTCACTCTACGACATATTGACTCGTAATACATGAAACAAAGCACATGCAGGGGAAATAACAATATTCACCATTTCTTGAATTACAGTATTGGTTCCTTTATCAAAAATTACACCATCTCCCGCTAAAGGGAACCATGTGTAGATGTGAAGCAGCGGGCGCTAACGCTTACACTGGCGGTGGCGTTGACGCTGGCGCTATCGCAGCGTTGCGCAGGAGAGAAAACTGAGGAGGCGCAAAGCACGCAGTGATGGACCGGTGTTTCCTGCTGGAACATGCCAATCGCTGCTAATGGGCAATGAGAGACAGAAGACTCCGACTGGGCACAGAGACCCGCAGTGCGCTTTTAGTTAACGCGCACGCTGCGAATTTTTATTGTTCAACAACGCACAGGAGGAATCTCCCACCGGCACAACCTTGGAGGTCAAGATCCATTGCCATATATACGGGATGGACAGTGAACGGTTGTGCAGCGCGAGCAGTCGGTTTTTTCAACCAAGAAACTCGCTAGCAGACGCTGCCTGCGTCGGCGTCGCGAGGCGAGAGAGGGGGGGAGCGTAGGAGAGGAGAGAGAGGGGGGGGGGGACGCGCATGCGCAGTGGGGTGTGGACGCTGTGGGCAGGGATGCCTAGAGGAGAGAGGGGGGGAGCGTAGGAGAGGTGAGAGAGGGGGGGACGCGCATGCGCAGTGGGAGCGTGGGCAGGGATGCCTAGAGGAGAGAGGTGGGAGCATAGGAGGGGAGAGAGGAGGGGAGGCGCATGTGCAGTGAGGGTGTGATGCCGCGGGGAGGGATGCCTAGAGGAGAGAGAGGGGGAGAGGAGGTTTTTATTTTATTTTTTTTGAAAGGGTTTGCGCATGCGCAGTAAGGGAGGTCACGCTGCGCACCACCACCGGATTAAGCTTCGCCATAAGATGCTTCACATCTAATATCAAAAGTTAGTCCAAAGTGAGTCAGATGTTTAGGATAAGCTATGATGAACAGCAAGTAAAAGCAAAACCTGACCCCGGAGCGGTGAACCGCCATGGCTACTAAGATATGTGATGTATGTAAATGGGCATGGGTATATTCCAATGAGAAGCAGAAGTTCGGAGGTGTTGGTGCAATAAGAATAGGTAGAGGTGGTACGCTAAATTAATGTCGGCATGACGACGCACTGACTGCTTCAATACCGATGCAGATGACCAGATCTGTGTCAAACAGGCGGTAAAAAAGAAAACCGTCATCTGTGCTTCTGAGAATGAGGAAAGAAGTAAAATTGATGGGAACTTTACGCGATGCAGACATAGTTGGAAAGTAAATTATTTAATGAAGCTTTTTTTCTTCCCTCCTTCCATCCCTGTATTAGACAAAGGTGACCCCTGCCGGGAATAGTTTGTTCCCACCAGTTTTTGATTACGGCACACTCGTTCCGTTGTCCTGCCACAGGTGAGCTTTCTGAATGAAAGCGCGAAAATATATTACCGTACTCATCTACGATGTCACTGGATACTGCATGCAGTACACGTTTCACAGAAACGCTTATGGCTGTACAATTTAGCTTACACACACGTCGCAAATACACAAGTATTGTTTGTACTCTATCAATTCGCTTGATGGCCTCGCATAAAACTACAGCGAAATAAAGCGTCGTGCGAGTCCGCCGACCACTAATCTCGAATATTACCTACTGAATGCTAGAATAAAAATTTGAGGAAGGCCTTGTCATGGTGGAAACGCAAGTAAGATAGTTGACAATGTGCGGTGCCAACAAACTCACCCAGCGGAGAGAACACGCAGGCCGCTCGGATCTTTCTACCTTCACAACGCCGTGCATGTAGATGAATGGATGGTGGAACGTTATTTCAGGTCCAGAGGAACGCGACTAGCGCGCAGTGCTCTTCTCACACGTTGGGACGGGCAGGCTAAGTCTGACCGCCGCTTCGTGGGCTCTCTGGACGGCCCAAAGCTGATCCCTCTTGTTAGGTGTTGGGGCTGCTGATGGCGGAGCACCACTTATATATATATATATATATATATATATATATATATATATATATATATATATATATATATATATATATATATATATATATATATATATAAATATATATATATATATATATATATATATATATATATATATATTGTGAGCACTGACTATGTTCATCGTCTTCATCTGTGTATTCAAACCACTGTGATCATCATCATCATCGTCTGTCACGCGGGCTGCTCGGCTTTCCTCTCGCGAGTCTGGATTAAAATACATCCTTGCTGGATGTCGTCTCATAATATATATATATATATATATATATAGATATATATATATATATATATATATATATATATATATATATATATATATATATATATATCAGAACGAACAGACAAAGATGCCAAGGAAAGTATAGGGGAAGCTATTAGCAGTAATTGTAATCTAAATGTGAAGAAAGCAAAGTGCACGAAAAGATAACTTGCCACCGGCAGGGACCGAACCTGCGACCTTCGAATAACGCGTCCGATGCTCTACCACTGAGCTACGGTGGCGGTCATCCCTCCGTCCACTTTATAGGGTATATATGTGTACTTAACGTGGGAGCGTCAGTCAGCGCCGCCTGTTGCCATTACGGCGAGTGTGAAACACTCTTTTTTGCCTTTAGGCGTCACGTAGTACGTGATCTTATTACGAGCGGGCAGCTGACTAATAATACATCGCATACCACCTGAAGGCATCAAGTCTGCCAGAACGAGACCGTCGTTATGAATGAAGGAAATAATTATAGACTTAAGGGCTCGTTTGCTTTGTTAAACACAGTATTAATGAGAACGAACAAACAAGATGCCAAGGAAAGTATAGGGGAAGCTATTAGCAGTAATTGTAATATAAATGTGAAGAAAGGAAAGTGGACGAAAAGATAACTTGCCACCGGCAGGGACCGGTCCCTGCCGGTGGCACGTTATTTTTTCGTCCACTTCCTTTCTTTGTCTGTTCGTTCTTATTAATACTGTGTTTAACAAAGCAAACGAGCCCTTAAGTTTATGATTATTTCCTTCATATATATATATATATATATATATATATATATATATATATATATATATATATATATATATATATATATATATATATATATATATATATATATATATATATATATACAGTAATAATGAGAACTCACAGACAAAGAGGCCAAGGAAAGTATAGGGGAAACTATTAGAAGTAATTGTTTCCCCTATACTTTCCTTGGCATCTTTGTCTGTCAGTTCTCATTATTACTGTGTGTAACAAAGCAAACGAGCCCTTAAGTTTACAATTCTTTCCTTATATATATATACATATAGTACGATGTCGATCATAGGTGGCAGAGGAATCCACAAATATTTAGAAATCAATTGCACCACTGTATACGGCTTCGAAAAACACAGCTAGTACGGTATAACTAGCTGTGCTGTTTCTTGGGATGGTTGGAATTAAATTCTGAAAAGAGTGGCGCTTCTGAAGAGACAGCAGGAAAGCAGACGAAAACACATACGGATGCGTCTGTGTTTACGATACGATACGAGGTGTGCGAAACTTTTCTGCATCTTTGTTTTGTCAAGCACATTCCGCTATCGTAGCGTATGCAATCTTTTATTGTCGTGGCTCCAACTTGCTGTGGCTAGACCATTGGAAGTATCCTTTTTTGAGGAGAGGGCGCTGCCCAATGGTTGAAACCAGCGAAATGGCGCTGTGAGAGCTCGTGATCTATAACCTATGTCTGAGGCTTCCAGATGTCGACAGCCGTTATTTTCGAACACGCGACTGGTACGATACTCAAGTCTGTAAGAAATCGAACAATAAAGAGTGCATTGCCCTAGGCTTTCTTTTGGTCGTTTTGCGACAGCATATATGGGAATTCAAAGAAAAAACGGCTGATGGTTGCCTGCCTTTTTGTATGCAATCTAAGATGCACACATCAATCTGCTAAGATTACTTGCCAATGACAGCTTTAATGCAATCATTTGTTAGCGTGCTGCAACAGCGGAAGTGCTGTATCGTACCCAGTCTTGCAGCGCTGATGTGCCAAGAAAGCGTTGCTGATAAACACTGAAAAAGTCAGAATGCCCACTGAGGGGCATGAAGTCAACATTCTTACAATGGAATACACAAAATAATACATGGCATGCAAATTGTAAAGGGTAAGCATAATCCCCAGCAGAAAAAAAAACACACATTGACCTTCATCAACTTGTTAGCATGTTAAGTCGGAGAGCTGGCCTTCCTTGTTCCATGGCATAATGAGCGGTATGCCAAGTTTACCCACGGCCGTTGATGCCCCGGTGAAGGTAGGGGCGGTGAGTTATAATGAACAAGACCCAGGATGCGTAAACGAGGCAAGATGGGCCTGCATTTTTCCGAAAGATAATACCGTTGGAAAATATGATACGATTCAGAGAGGAAGCGAGAGTGGACAGCAGCAGTCCGGGACGTGATCAGTCACCTTGCATACGGAAATCTCGCCCCCTGAAGCACATGTAGGGCATTAAAGCCCTGACCGTTTGGCTGTATTAGCCCACAGGAGGCACAGTAGCTCCGTCTCGGTTGTCACCGGTAGTCGGAAGTGTCTTTTGGTTGGTTGGTTAAATAAGAGACATTTACACAGGAGATAATCCAGTGTCCCTTTTGCCCAGCATCGTCTATGTGGAGCAGACGCTCCTCATATGTCGGTAGCTCCGGGCTGCACCAGCATTTATATGACCGTGTGAGGCCGCTGGCCTCGCACGGCCAAATAAATGCTGTCGCTCAAGACGCAATCCTCTCCCGCGACCTTCGGATCAGCAGTCAAGCGCCATAACCACTTGAACACCGTGGCGCCTCACGAAGCAATATTTGCAAAACACTATTGGAAGCAAAACCATTTGGTCATAACGTTGCATGTTTGTAATATTCAATATTCGCGATAGGAGAAAATAAATGGCCGACACGACGTTCCTATTATGGTAATGAAGAGATCTAGTTCGCAAGAATAAATAGCGCGCCACACAGGGGTCCTTATTGTACCGCACAATACGCAATACTATTTCGTGTGCTTCCTACCTGATTTGTGAATTCTACCTGTAAATCAACTAACCGAGTGCCCCTGGTAGTACGAGGGCTTTTCATGGGCTATTTTAAAAACGTCAGGGCCCCTCAAACTCGTGGCCCAAAAATGTTACGGCACGGAGTAAACGGAAGATTATTCCGTATTCCGTGATCCGGTACCGGCCCCCCAGCGCTGCAGTAAAATGTTCCTTCAGCCGATATATTTACCGTAAAGACATGCAGATACAGCCGAAAAATTGTTGAAAGTTAACTTTTATAAATACTTGCAGTGGTTATGTAAAATTTTGAAAGTTGGGTTAGGTAGACTGAATCCAAAAATAAGGAATACACTGCTGCGATTCTCTCTTACAGCATGCACATACGCCAACGCGTCACCTAAAGGTCATGCAGTAAAGCACCAAATTACGTGCAAACTCAATACATTGGCTTTTGTGTGAAGTTCGTGGCCATTCAGTGTTCTAAAACGCCATACTACACCATTTTCAGAAACGTTCTTCACGAAGGCTATACGCTCAATGGTCGTTGAGTAACGAAGGCGCGAATAAGTTCAGGTCTGATGATTCTCAGCTGTCGCAGTACTATAGCAAAGTTGCGCAGCGCCAACGCAGAGAAAATGGAGTCAAATACGGACCTCTCGTGCAAAGCCTTCTTTCGCAGCCATGCGCAGTAACATTCTGGTCGATTTGTCGAGCCATACGTTAGGCCACGTTGCAGTCGATTAGATTCAACAGAGTCGTGGTTACGACATACCCTGTACGCCTGCGCCATTGAGTGGCCAAGCGTGAGGCACATTGATGTAAACCTTCGTCTATACTCCTGTGTGGGGTCATTGTGCTTCCTCCCTTTTTTACTACTAGCGACTACCGTGATCAGCGGTGTGGAACGCCCTAACGGTTACGACACTTAAGCTATGACGTCGTGACGCAATTGCTGTACAGATTGGGCGACGTGTAGTTATACTTACGACAATTTTTCTTATTACCATCTTTACTGTACCACCGAGTTACCATCACAGTTGCACTTTATCCACATATCGCAAATATATTGACTTCTTTCATTGAATTTTCTTTTCGCTCGCAATGATACAAACGCCTTTTTTTTAATTCCATCGTATAACGCGTTATTTTCTCCCTCACTCTCCAATATAGGCATGAAAGTTGTCCGGTAGTCTTTTTTGTGCTACGGAAAATATACTGCGAAGAACTGCGCGAAATCAACTGGGACAAAGAAGACACACGCGGAAAGTGCTACATTGGACAAATGGGCAGGTGTGTCAATGCTCGTTTAATGGGAGACAAGGAATAATCGAATTGTGATGCATTGAAAAATTTGCAAATGTCACGCGTTGCTGCGTCAAACAAATGTTCTGTCCCGGCATAAAGATAGGACAGCGTGAGAAATAGTTGAGGTGTTTTTTATTCATATGTATGGCAATGTATGCGTTGCCATGCCAATGGTTACGTTGCACAAACTAGAGATAGATTACCCAACTGTCAACCTCTGATCGTTCGCGTGGTTTTTCTATCACGGCCTTTATATTTGTATTTTCTTCAATAAATTTCCAGTTGCTAGTCTGCGCTTGTGCATTCTGTCTTCATTGTCCCAGTTCATTTTGCGCAGTTCTTCGTAGCCATGGATTACCAAGTCGCCCAGCGATCAGACCTTCTAAAAGAAAATATACTGCTGCTTTCTGTATAGATCGTTTCGTCATTTGCGCGGAATCCGTAATTTGTACTCTTTATACTTTTTTTGAACAGAAATAAAGAAATGAAGAAACGACATGATGAGTTTTGGTATATCTATCGCAATATAAAGTGCTTATGCGGTTGCATCATACTGCTCAAGTCTGTAGTTCCACTGGGTAGCCTATCTTGTTCATTTCATTTTTCTTTTTGTCTTCTTTTGTATATTATCGTTTTCTAAGTGGGAATGAGCAGCCGGCGTCACTCTAAAAGCAACAGCCTCTCACGTACACCATTTACATAAAAGTCACAGTTTTCCACAAGGGCGAAGCAATGAATGCGATGGCAACAAATTGTAATGTTATACGAAGTGAGGCTGGCAGCTAAATCTTTTGGATCCTATCTCATGCAACCCTAGAAAACGCTCGTTTAAGAGAATACGGCCGCTCCAGGACATTCTTCACACCACAATCTCTTCGCGTTGAGAGCGCAACACGTAGAAGGGTATACCGGCCGCCCGCTGTCGGCTGCCCAGATAGGGAGATAACGCGCGCGCCAGCGACGACAGCGCTCGTAAAATCGAAGGTCGCTCGAGGGAACTCCCCCCCCCCCCTCGCGTCTTTTCACGCTCGCGAACGACGGGCGGGGCCGGTCGGTCAAACAGTTGGGGGGGGATCTTATCGCATAGAGTTAATATAACAGACTCTAGAGGAAAAGCTGGGCGGCTAAAGCTATAACCACGCGAGCAGCGACATCTTGGAACGTTGTCACTGTTGCCATTACAGTAATTTACAGAAGCGCTAAATATGGCTTTTGATAACACTCAAATTCTCGCAATAAAAATAGTAAACAAGCCTGTTTACGTATTATAAACGAACGGAAATTGTTTGACGTTCATATCAACTACTTTTAGGAAAAAATACAGCAGCCATTTATGCAATTTACTGCACGCGGAAAGGAGCATTTGCAGGTTTGTTTACTAGATGGCGCCACCATCCTTGTATCGTGTCAACATTTCTCAGCGTTGCCGCGCAGCGTGCGGCCGACTGCGCCGGCTTGCTTGCGCGTCGGGGGGAGAGGTATGCAGTGTCTCCTCGTACGTGTTTTTTGTTGCCACGAGCTAAAAACTCGACCTAATGTGGCAGTCTCTTACTGTGATGCAATAGAGAGCCATGAAACAAGAAAAATGCCAGGGGTTATTGCAGCATGCAGTGGCGAGTGCGAGTGAACGTCACCCGAAAGCTGAGTACCGTTCCATAATGGCGGCTCCCGAGCGGTTATAGGTTTTAATGCATGGGCCCTATGGGGAGCTTTTCCTCTAGAGTCAGTATATTAACTCTGTCTTATCGCATGCGCCTCGGAGCGACGGAGATGGGCCGGCTCGTTTGATCCCTGCTTCAGCCGCGTTCATCGCATCCGCTCGCGCGCTATTACCCGCTGGTAGAACGTATGATGCGCAGGGGGCTCATATCAATTTGGACTTCATACGCGACATGACGGCGGCGGCGACGGCAGTGGCAACGGCAGCGGCAAAAGCCCGTCGAAACTGTCTATATAATTGAAAAAAACTTGTTTTGCGTTAATTCTGCGCATATCTTTCTGACATAGCCATTTCGGAGAGCACTGAAAGTTACTCTATGTATGTCTAATATTTGAAAAGTCGAGTTTAATTGTGTCTCAACGCCAGTCGCTGGAAAGACAGCGTTTCAAGGCAAAATAAAAAACAAGAAAGCGCAAGAAGCGTGGTAATTTCATAGTACCTCATAGATGAAAGGGATCTATTCGTGGATGCCACTGTTACATTTTACAATAGATGGGAGGCCATGAATTTTTCTTTCTTACTATAATGAGCAATTAAGAACTTATTTTCCATGGAACTTGGTTAAACCATAAGCAACAGAAAGCAACTAGCAAAACAAGAAAAATTTCACATACATGGTGCGCCATCGAACTCCTACGTAATATTCAACAGCGTGCTGCTGTGATCAACGAAGTACGTCAGTTTGAGTGAGAGCCATGCCTGATTATATGAACTCAGTCTTCCATTATGAGGAGTAGCCTTGAAATACTTAGTGAAGATGCACGGCACCCATCTGCATAAGGTTCCATCACGTGTTATTTCCCGAGGATTTATATGCGACATAGAGACCAAGCCAGCAGAGATGCGGCAAAAACAGGCTGAATTGAACACGCGAAAGACCTCAGTCAACTAGACGAACACGCAAAAACAATAGAAATATGCGGTCCTGCAGTTGATGACGTCGCATGGGACAGGTTAATGGATAGTGTGAGTTCTGCTGGTACATGTTGTCTGTCCCGCTACGGCGTCAGGACCGGCCATTGAGTACCTATTAAAGCACAAGTCGGTCCCCAGCCTCACATTCCTCCGTGGCGGCTGCAACTCGCATTTGTTGGGATACAAATGCATCCCGGGAGAGAGAGAGCTTACCGTGAACTGAAAATACTAGCCAGCTGTCTTCGTCTTCGCTCTCCCCATGCTCGCTTGCGTCAGAATACGATACCACTTTTTTTTTTTTGCAGGTCTCTCTCTTTACCGCTCGTGCTTTTAGCGCGCTATTTCCTGTATTGGATCGCCTCCCGTAATTCTTAGGGCATGATTATAATGGTGCAATATTAAGGCAGAAACACTGAGCACAGCTGCTTTTTTTCCGTCTAGCTGCTTTTGTGGATCCTTCTGAACAGTCATAGCTATCCATAGAGGTGTGAAAGCTGTGAAATGGGCATCGAATTAGCCAAAATTGGAATGGATGAATGGATGCCAAATAGTGATTGAATGCTACTCTTTGTGCCAGTGAAGACATAATTTTCTTGGCAGAAAAGAAAATGAGGGATACCCTAAGACGAACGAGGGCCGATGAGGACTTACGAGCAATTTTGCGATGATTGATGACATCCCACAAGGAAAGACGAGATTCTGTTGAGGAACGAACAAGAATGCGTTGGTTTATATGTCACTGATGTCTGCCACATTACTTTTAGAAAAATATTATCGCGGAACCTGCAAATGTCGGTATATCGGAAAAATTATTGTAGAGACTCAAAGCAGTAAATAGGAAATACACCTAGGGCATATAAGAAATGTCCTCGATGGAAGAACATGTCTAAGTTTAGATTTGCCGCAAAATACGCATGTCATAACACTACATCTCAAAATAATTATCGAGTATGAAAGCTATATTAAGGCGAAAACCTTATATGCCATATCAAACGCGGAAATTGAGTATGGGCGTTGGCGTCAACAGCAGTGATGCAAAAAAAAAACATGGCTGATCCCTCCGTTATAAGAATCGTATAACACGAAAGTGAAAAGTGTCTTCACAGAAGTAGTGCTTAATGTGTAGTGATTATGAGAGTTTGTACAATCTCTATTGGTGTTTGGCCGCTATAGCACCTCTTAACGTGGATGGACCCACGTTGACGCCTAGTGGAACATCTCCATCGCGACGACTAACGCCCATGATCATGATTTAACCGTTGTGGTAGTTGAACTTTTCAACCTAAACCTGGACACAGCGTATCGTGAATTGCGCGCAATGATGACATCAACAAGCACGTCATAAACATTGGTACTGTGCACTTCTTCAAAGCGTCGTCAATCAAGAAGACAAACGGCACAGCGTGTGCTCCCGAGTGATGTGGTAACCTACGCCTGTGCTCATGAACACTCTACCACATCGCGCTTCAGCAACACGGGAGGCAGATGTTCGTAGCTTGAGCCGCGAACGCGCGCAGGCGTTCCACGTCCCGCTGGCTCCGTCTCGCTCCATCGAGGCATCACATTTGCCCGTCGACATCATTGCCTTTCTGCACCGCTTACTGCAGCAGTTTTTTTTTAAATGCGAATGCATTTCATAGTCGGGCTATGTCAGGCATCCGGCGTTGTCCGGCGTTGTCCGGCGTTGTCCGGCGTTGTCCAGCGTTGTCCAGCGTTGTCCGCGGAGGAGGAGGGGGGAAGATAGGTTGAGGAGGTAAGCGCCGGCCGGTGTTTGATGTGAAGCATCTTATGGCGAAGCTTAATCCGGTGGGGGTGGTGGGCGGCGTGACCATCCTTACTGCGCATGCGCAAACCCTTTAAAAAAATAAAAATAAAAAACCTCCTCTCTCCCTCTCTCTCCTCTAGGCATCCCTCCCCGCGGCAACCACACCCTCACTGCGCATGCGCCTCCCCTCTTCTCTCTCCTGCTACGCTCCCCCCTCTCTCCTCAAGGCATCACTGCCCGCGGCGTCCACACTCTCATTGCGCATGCGCGTCCCACCTCTCTCTCCTCTCCTACGCTCCCCCCCTCTCTTCTCTAGGCATCTCTGCCCGCTGCGTCCACACTCCCACTGCGAATGCGCGCCCCCCCTCTCTTTCCTCTCCTACGCCCCCCCCCCCTCTCTCGCCTCGCGACGCCGACACAGGCAGCGTCTGCTAGCGAGTTTCTTGGTTGAAAAAACCGACTGCTCGCGCTGCACAACCGTTCACTGGCCACCCCGTATATATGGCAATGGATCTTGACCTCCAAGGTGGTGCCGGTGGGGATTTCTCCTGTGCGTTGTTGAACAATAAAAATGCGCAGCGTGCGCGTTAACTAAAAGCTGACTGCGAGTCTCTGTGTCCAGTCGGAGTCTTCTGTCTCTCATAGCACATTAGCAGCGATTGGTATGTTCCAGTAGGAAACACCGCTCCATCGCTGCGTGCTTTACGCATCCCCAGTTTTAAATGCGAATGCATTTCAAGTGCGTGAGGGCGCTCGCATCGCGGGAGCAAGGCGGAGCTATATATGAAAAAAAAAAGAAAAAAAAAGAAAAAAAGGGAAAAAGAACAAAAATAAAATAAAAAAAGAAATAAAAAAAACAAGAAAAAAAAACAGAACAGAAGCAAAAAAAAAAAAACAAGCGCTTTGCCGTGCTCCCGACCGGGCTGCAGAAATTAGGCGCCTTTTTTCTTCTTCGAACCACAACCACCATATATAAATGGAGTGAAGCGCGCGCGAAATGCATTCGCATTTCCTCACGATTTCCCTTCGGGGAGGTGCGGGCATTTTTTTTGTCCGTGCTATCACACTCGAAGACTTGGGCGACGAAACTCCGTTGGTGCATGTGAAAGCTGCACTACTCCGACAACGAGCCGTCACACGCTAAGACAAAACGAAAGGCAAACAACATAACTAGTGGCACACAACTGCGTCTAGGGGAGCCCCCGATGCTAGCGCGGCCACTGTTTGTTGCTGCTATTGAGAACCTTCAACCACAACCTCCGAGACTGCGCGCCGACGCGTAATCTTGAACGCCATGCTTTAACTGCGTCGTTGAACGAATCGTTATCTTCAGTAAGTGTCATGCCGCATTACTTCTCTTCGTTGCTCACAGACAGCGACACCGCCCCGCCCCACGAACACCGAGCGAGAGAGAGAGAGCATGTGTGAGAGATATAAGGCGCGTTTGTAGAGTGTTTTTCGTCTGCTTCGATAGCTCAGTCGGTAGAGCGTCGGGCGCGTACCGTCGCGGGCCGATGAGTCCGAGGTTCGATTCCGGGCGGCGGAACACCTATCTAAAAGTTTTTAGGGGCGAAGCTCCTTAGGGTGTGGGTCGTTCCCTCCTCTGTAATAGTATGTTGTAGTAGCCACTTCTAGTTAGTTTTAAGAATTGCTCACTAGATGGCGTTGTGTATATGTCCTTGGAAATAATATCACTAGACGGCGTTAGTGGTTTTCGTATAGTTGACGATTGAAAAGGATAGATGGCGCTGTTATAATTGGGATCGTCGGGCCGACGCGGTACTCGGAGTCGAGCACCGGAGGTGGACTCCATAGTGATTAAAGCTGAGGAGAACTTCACCAGAGAGGACGTAGTCAGCTCCTAGTACCATGTCAGCGGGCAGGTCCTCGAATACGGGAACGCCGATAAGGAACATGCTTCCGGCTTCGGTTTGGAGATGCACGTCGGGCTTACCGACAGGCAATGCACAACCACCGGGGACACGCAGGGGTGCCTCGGGCCAAGGTTGGAGATTGGCTGGGGCATGGTGTCGATGTAGCGCTGTGGGTTGAGCGCGGGGCATGCGGCGGCTCCGGTACTCACGGCGGCACAACCCATAGCCAAGGACGCGTGGACGGCGTCCGTTGGAGGCCGATGGGATGATAGAGTCCACTTCACGGGAACCGCGCCGATGGGAGCGCTAACCACGTTCCCAGACGAGAGGAGCCCGTGTGGTGCCGTAGCGTGAACTGGTATCGCGTCGCCGATGAATGAAAGTTGAGCCGCCAAGGGGGGCCTGGACGCCGTCCCCGGTCGGCGTTCGCAGAGCCGGAAGGTTACGGGGTGACGAGGAGGCATAGACGCTGTCCCTGAACTGTGGTTGGTGCAGTGGCAGGTGGGCGGGCTCCGTGGCCGAGGAAGCGTGGACGGCTTTCCTGGGAGGGCCTGTCCGGAACGCCGAGGACAGGTGGCGTCTGCCTTAAAGCTTAGGCGATACACGGAAGATTCACGGTTTTACCGATGATTCCCTCCGGAGCTTCGCCCCACTCATCATCATTCACCTCGTGCATATGCTGTGATTTGTTTGTTTCTTTCTCGTTTGGTGGCGTCCATTTTATCAACGTCATACCCCTGACGGAATCACGTCACTAAAGTCTTGGAGGACCCCACCATAAAACACTTTCGTGTTAAAAACAAACTTAATGTGTCCTTTTCGTGTTAGCCTAACAAGACTCGCAGGTGAACGCAATCTTATTCTCTTTATTCGCAGGCGATGCATTGATCCTCCGCCGGATCCTTCCGAAAGCTTTGGGCACCCAGCATGGTCTTTCACTGCCATTAAGATCGGAGGCATAGCAAGCTTTCTGCACCTCGTAAGGTTTTGCACAGCCTCTGTGATCGGCCAGTCTCTGAACACGCGACAATGTCATATGATGATGTGATCATGTGACGTCACGTGTTGTGACGTCGTAGTGACAGTATCGCATGATGATAATTTCTGGCATCACTCGCGTTGCCGCCGATAACGCCGGAAGCAAAGCCGACGGCGTTCCTCCTCGATTATATACGCGAATATATTCTGAATTATTCTTCACCTGCCCCCAGTTTTCAGGTGTATTTCTAAAAGTATCCGTGTCCGCATCGTTCTGTAATCACATGGCAGCTGTGCCACTTTACTGATTGTCAGGAAAGTTTATAAGGCTGCAGATAGTTGTAGAACAGGGGCCTCAAACACGCGGCCCCCGGCTCCACAAGGAATAAAATGTATATGATAATTGTTTACTGAAAGCTTTGTTCGGGTAAGCCACAAAGACGGGTCTGGTTTTAGGCATTGCTTGAAACATAAACGTCGAACAAAAAAAAAAAACTTTTAATTCACAAACGACTTCCATGTTTGAGTCACTCTGAATATAAGTATCTTCACGTTGTTTCAATCATACCGCAAATGCCCTTCACAAATAATCTATATATATAGGAAATCCATTCGTTCAAATGGCAGTGTTAAGTGACATTTCGTTACCTTCCCTCAGCGCATTGACCTTCGATGCACCGCCGCTTGCTGTACTCAATTTTTTGACGGCCGGCCCGCTAGACGAGGTCAGATTGACGCCCACGTTTTAGAATATCTTAAGTGTGCCGTCTTTTAAATGTGAAGCATTTCTTAGCGAACTTCGGCGATTTTGAGCGTATCTATCTATCTATCTATCTATCTATCTATCTATCTATCTATCTATCTATCTATCTATCTATCTATCTATCTATCTATCTATCTATCTATCTATCTATCTATCTATCTATCTATCTATCTATCTATCTATCTATCTATTTCTATCTATCTATCTATCTATCTATCTATCTATCTATCTATCTATCTATCTATCTATCTATCTATCTATCTATCTATCTATCCGCCTACGACTTTGTGCTCTCATGGCCGTTTCGTTAATGGGATTTATACCAAAATTGGTATGGCATAACATGACTGTATGGCGAACATGAGTGGCTGATCATATCATGAAAATCGCGAATAACTTATCATGAAAAGTACGATTTACACGCCATGGCCATAGTGCTCCTGAGACCGTTTTCTTAACTTGATATATCCAAAAATTGGTACGATGAGACATTTCTGCATGAACAACATATATGACAGGTGCTAATATGAAAATCATGACCTGCATGTCATGTACAACATGATTTACATGCCATGCTCATGGTGCGCTGACGGCCCTTTCGCTAGCTTGGTATACACCGAATTTGGTATTGCGTGACGTGACAGTATGACGAATATTGACGAAAAGTTGTAATATGGAAATCATGACATTTCATGTGCGACATGACTTGCATGCCACGCTCATGGCGCGCTCGCGGCTGTTTCGTTAGCTTGATATACACCAAATTTGGTATTGTGTGACGTGACTGTATGACGAACCTAAATGAGCAGTGGTAATATGGAAATGGTGACATGTCATGTCAACATGATTTTCATGCCACGCTCATAGCACTCTTGTGGCCGTTTCGCTGGCTTCACATACACCAAATTTGGTATTCCATGACGTGACTGTATGACGAACATAATGACAAAGGTTTATATGGAAATCATGAGATGTCATGAATGACATGACTTGCATGCCACGCTCATGGCACGCTCGCGGCCGTTTCGCTAGCTTGGTATACACCAAATTTGGTATTGTGTGACGTGACTGTATAACAAACCTAAATAAGAAGTGGTAATATGGAAATCATGACATGTCATGTCAACATGACTTTCATGCCACGCTCATGGCACGCTCGCGGCCGTTTCGCTAGCTTCATATACACAAAATTTGGTATTGCATGACGTGACTGTATGACGAACATAAGTGGCAAGTGGTAATATGGAAATCATGACATGTCATGTGAACATGACTTTCATGCCGCGCTCATGACACGCTCGCGGCCGCTTCGCTAGCTTCATATATACCAAATTTGGTATTCCATGACGTGACTGTATGACGAACATAAATGGCAAGTGGTAATATGGAAATCATGACATGTCATGTCAACATTACTTTCATGCCGCGCTCATGACACGCTCGCGGCCGCTTCGCTAGCTTCATATATACCAAATTTGGTATTCCATGACGTGACTGTATGTCGAACATAAATGACAAGTGTTAATATGGAAATCATTTGTCATGAGTGACATGACTTGCATTCCACGTTCATGGCACGCTCGCGGCCGTTTCGCTTGCTTGATATACACCAAATTTGGTATTGCGTGACGCGGCTGTATGACGAACATAAATGACAAGTGGGTATATGGAAATCATGACAAGTCATGTGCAACATGATTTGCATGCTACGCTCATGGCGACTGTATGACGACTGTATGACAAACGTAAATGACAGTTCCTAAAACGTAAATCATGAGATGCGCATTATGTACAGCATGATTTGCTCCTTGCTGGCTGCTTCTCACTACATCGATTCCCACAGTACGTGGGATCTGCTTTTTTTTTGTTTTTTTTTTTTTTGCCCTGGGAAATCTATCTTTTCTATATCAATTACTAATGTTGACGTTGGCACTATCACGATTATTTAAAGACATAAAAGGCGAAATATTCGTATTCACAAATATCAGTGATGAACATACCACATCGGGCGTCTATAGTCTGTACTAACGACTGTTTTCGCCTTGCCTACCACGTTTTCGTTCATCCTAGACTGAAAGCGATGTGACCTTTACGAGGAACGCGACGAAAAATGACTGAATTGTTAATATCACTGTAACAACGACAAGTCCAATCTCTTGTATTAATGTCATCTGCCTTTACTCTCTCCCACACACGCATGCACGTATCTGTAGCAAATCTATTATGCAGAGAATATAAGTAAGCATTTAGGAAAGATATAAGCGCAGATACGTAGCACTTTGCAGAGACTTATATATATAACAGTTCCGACCCGTCCTGAACACCTTATGAAACAAATCAACAAGAATTTAGCAAGTAGCTCCGGCCTCCATAAATGACCGTCAATATTATTCAGATATCTTCAGAGGCCTCGCGCTTTCAGTGATCAAAGAACGGCAAATAGCATCGGTCATCAAGCGCTTTTGTTGCCGCCGAAACCGTCGCCCTTTATTTCTCGGCTTTTAAAGACAAGCATTTTCCCGCTAAACAGAATGCGGAAATAAGTAACGTGGAAAGAACCTCCGTGTTCAGAGACCTTCATTCCTCACTGGATCAACAGGGCCTGCGGCAAATACACTCTTAAAGGGTCCCTCACCACTTCGCATTCAAAGGCGAGGGAGTGGTTTCCTTCTCGCATTTGCTACCCTTCGCACGGGCGTTGTATCCTCCTCGTCACTTATTTCTTAAAAGCACGTGAACAATCTCAGCAGTAATCGTTGGAGCCTATCAGGATTTTGCGAACCTCGGCTGCACGCTGTTATCGCCGCTTGCGCAGTCGTAAACACACAAAATGAGTGAAATCAGTTGATCGCGCACGATAGCCATGCGAGACAAGAAAGAACGAATGGGCGGCTGCATGGCAAAGAAGTGCAGGAGACAATTCACATCTGTCATTTAGCGTATATGGACCAATCGAGAGCATGTATACTATAGACGTCACGAGAATCACTGTCTACGTCACAGAAGTGCGCAAGAAAGACGAGAAACACCAGAAGAGAATATTGCGCTCTTTTTTTTTTGTATTTTGAGAGGCTGGTGACGGGCCCTTTAAATGTTAGTTACTGACCGCGCGCACGATAACGCCGCCCCGTTCTACGTCTGTGCCACTTCCTGTACCACAAAACTTCTATAATTCAGCTGGGAAGAAGTGTCGGAGACGCCTTCTCCCGGCGTTTATCGTCGCGCTAAGCGCGTCTGAAAGGTTGAAAGGCCATTGCGCTGTACGGGGAAACGGTGGGAAGTTTCGACTTGATGCGACCAGACTCAAGGTTTCACTGCCGATGAAGAACTTTCGTCGGCAGGTTCTTCGTCGGCAGGTTTTTTGAAGAGTACAGCGCAGGGGACCTGACTCTAGCGAAAGTACTGTTATGTGCTTATTGTATATAGGCATAACTTTTTCCTCTCCTCATCATCACGCCACATCACTCCTCTTTTCCCCTTCCCCTTTTACGCTGTGCAGAGTAGCAGGCTAGAGCGCACTAACTCAGGCCGACCTCTCTGCGTTCCATAAATTATCGGTCTATTTCTCAAGAATTTTTTTTCTTTGTTTTTTTGCGGTGAAAGTCCGGCACGCGAATTGCTAGAAATAGCCTATTTTTGTGTGAGTTTTTACTGATGTTATAAAGCGCAACACAGATAATTTGAAATCGTTCTGGAACAAACGATGTCACTCGATATATTTTAAATGTTTGCTCTGTCGATAAGTAGTCTCAAGGGATAAACTGGGATATTCTGGAATACAGCATCGACATCTCTCAGGCTTAAAAGTGGGAGGCTCTTAAACAAGGCGCTATTGGAGCGTTTTAACGCGATAGCGTTGAAGAGCTCGTTTCGCAGAAATTCCGGCGTTGGCGTCGGTGTCGGCATCGGCGTGGTTGGTTGTGAGCGAAAAACCATCGTCTTCTCCATGACAGAAAAATTGAGAAGGATGCAATTAAAATAAATAATAAAAATTTCCGGGTCCGAGTAAGGATTGAACCCAGAGCGTGTGCGTGGCAAGCAGGTGTTCTACCACACAGCCACGCATCTGCTTGGAAATAGAGCAAAAATAACTTCATCTGCTTGGAAATGCAGTGAAAATAACGTTCATGCTTTACAAACACACGCGTCCTGTATGCAGGCGTCACAATACAACATGTAATATTGCAGTAATATTGCGTGGTACAAGCGTAAATTACCATCGGGCGTCAGAACATGTGAATATCACAACGACATCGTAGTTTAAAGCCAGCCACCCATTACAACAGGCACACACGTTATTGCGCGTATTCCTTTAAGACCCCGTAGTGGGCACATAGCAAGTTCGAAAACATTTCACGCGCATAAGTGCTCGTGGCTTAAAGCATGCTGCCCATTACATAGTGTGCACTAAGTGACTGAAGTACGCACTAAGGACAGGATATCGCTATCACGTTCAACTCTTAAAGGCGAAGCTTAAGGGTCTTCCAATTTTATAAGTCCTCTATCCTGGCGACATGCGCCACTATTTTGCATTGCCCGTGTAGATGTGGCATGTAAAGGAGGTCAGGTGATTGACCAGGATCACGTCTTGTATGCGTGATGAGGATCGTATGTCCTATGCCATTTCAGAGTATGTCCTAACCGTTTTACTCATGTATACATCCGTGTACCACCCAGACATTATTTTACAGCACCGAACATTCTCTGTCACTGTTGTGTTATATACCGTTATACAGACCGTATTTCTTTCGTGGTAAAAATTAGCATCACAAACCCGAATATTAGTGGTTGTCATTTAAGACGATACAGTTTGCCTCACTGCCACATATGACAAACGTCCGCAGCTAATTTGCCTAAGTTTCAATATAATTTAATTACTGTGTACTCCACATTTCACCTTCACCGATCATCGCCAATCCATGCATCCGTCTTCACCATCGATGCTGCCGCCTTTCAGGACTTCCATACTGTAATGCGCTACGTTACATAACTCGGCAATCGACTAATACAGGCAGGAAGAAACTCATTCGGTTGAACGACCTTTCTCCCCCTTGAATCTGACCTCGCTCGCCTCCTTGCGTCCGTCCCATGATGTCGCTCGATAGCTCGCGACAGAAATAAGGCGTTATTAGGCGTCGCCGAGGTCAATGGTGCGGAGCAAGGAAAATTGCCAGCGCTGAGAACATCAAATCTAGCGGCAGCAT
The DNA here is from genome assembly GCA_030522465.1 of Rhipicephalus appendiculatus. Lineage (NCBI taxonomy): Eukaryota > Metazoa > Arthropoda > Arachnida > Ixodida > Ixodidae > Rhipicephalus > Rhipicephalus appendiculatus. The sequence goes on from JALIZH010028122.1 coordinate 774,501, forward strand.
TCCTGCGCGAGGCACGAAACACATAGCAGGGATGTAGATAAATAGAAACGGGGGTACACAGAATGCCGCAGGTAAACAGGAAAAAGATCAGAAAATGAGATGAGTGATGCAAAAAGACGACGACAAAGAAGGAATACTAAAGAAGGATGGCGTAAAGCTCGCATCCGCACACCAGTTTCTATTGTGTTTAATGGTAATAACCATTTTTCGTTGTTGTCTTTTTTATGCCTGCTCGATTCTTCTTTATTGTTGTCCTGAGATGGGCCTCGGGTGAATTGCAGAAGCCACGGTTTTTGGTCCCTCTGCTTTGCACATTTATGGGGAGTCATGTCGAGCCGCGAATCCTGCTCGAATAGACGGAGGAGCAAAGAATGAAGAAGAACGCTCTGAATGACCGCTCCTTCTTACTTCTTCCTCGTGAGTGCCTTATCGAGACCCCTTTATCCAGCAACACCCTCGTCTAAGGGACCAAGCACGCACGTACGCCTTTCCGGCCGCCAGCGCGGCTGTAGGTTCGTCGGCTCGTTTGACTGGTATACGAAAGCCGCGGACTATGGGTCATTGTTTTCTCTGTTTGGAGGCGCGGGGCTTCGCTCCTTCGTACGGGGTGCATTATCTGGAAGCTCAACGCAATGCACGCACGTTGTTCCTAACGCTAAAGAGACCGGTAACTCCTTCGGCGTACCGCACCCCTTCCATGCACGCTGCCTGCATTAGCAATAAACTGTCGTTGCGCACAGAGATACGTTGATGGGAAAGTGCTTCCCTTAGTCTGTACAGGAATTGCGCTCTCCTAAAGTATCCAAGATCCACACCCTACAACTCTCTCTCTCTCTCTCTCACACACACGACACGCACACACGCACACGCACATACACACACACACGCACACACACACGCGCACACACACACGCACATACACACACACGCACACACACACGCGCGCACACACACACACACACGCGCACACACACACGCACACACACACACTTAAAAGCAGCGGCTCCAGCATGGCCCGACAATGAAGCGCTGACCCGATGAAAGCTTGATCTCTAAATACAGGTGATATTGTGCAGCATGCCAGAATTCCGGCCGTCGACTGTGAACGCTTTCACTTGGCTTCCTTAACGTCATAGTGACCCTCCCGGTTGAGTGCAAGCACGTGTGTGTCACACATTGCAACAACAGCGAGCGGCGACATTGGAATTTTTCGTCGTTTCTTACTCCTCTGAACCCTTCTACAGTTATTTAGTTAATCAGTAGAAGCTCCCCGAGCTGTCAGTATACTTCTGTAGGGTTGCATATATTATGTCATAACTGTCTGAGTACGTTCCTTGAGTATTGCCATGCTGGAGTAGACTGGAACTTGATTATGTTCATCGTGTTAGGGAAAAAAAATGCTAAGACTTCACCCACTCCTACAGTATAGAATACACGCGAGCCGCTTCACAGTCGAGCCACCCACATCGCGCTCAGCGAACGAGCTGGTTTTCCTTACGCGTAGCTTCTCAGCTATGTAACGGCACGTGTCCAGGCCCAGAAAGCTGAGAGGAAGCGACGGGCTCTAGAGACCGGTGCCACTGTGGCCATTGTCATGTGTGCAAACAGCTTCCGTGCAAGCACGCGTGTGCGTGGCTGGCGTCGTCGCATGCGTTACTGGATTAATGCAGATTGGCGCGTCGGCGGTGCGTCGAGAGGGGGGGAGAGGGGCACTAATTTCAACCGACGCCCCGGAAATGAGAGCCGAGCAGCCGACACGGCTATGATGCTGCATGCTTCAGCAGCCTTGTGCACCGGCACCCACGCGGCTTTTCGTCCATGTTTGGGCACACAAACAGGGTTGAAGCCATTGGTTATTATTTGCTTCCACGCATGTACAAGGCGTAGATAACGCAATCCTGCCAGAAGTGATAGCAAGACACCAATAAGCGAGTCGAGAACGGCTAATAAATGGCGGTTAGGCTGACGCAAACAAAAAAAAAGCGAACATGGTTGATCGTTTCGTAGTAGGAATCGATATAACACGTTAAAGGTGCCTTTACGGCTGTAGTTGAATGTTCATTAATCACTAATATATCAGAGCGTCCAGAATGTCTGTTTGAGGTTGACAACTATAACACCATTTAACATGGATGCGCCCACGTTGACGCCTGGTGGCACTAGAGATGCGAAGTGCGGAAAAAAACGGGAAAATTCCGGAAAAAAACAGGATTTTTCTGTTTTTTTTCGGAGCAGTTGGAAAAATTGGCCAAAATTTCCGCGGGGAAAAGCGTACAGAAACAAAGCTTATGCAACACTCGGCGTTTAACGTGAAACAGAAACGCAGAACGCGAAACTGAAACATCCCACATGATACCTAAACACCAAATGACGGCTGACCACTCACCATCGACATCACATAATGTAAGCTCCAGCGTCCACGTAGCTTCGACATTCGGGTGCGGTTTCTGACGTTTTGGTGCCAGTTATTGTTCAATTTTGACTTTCCCTCGCACACTTCTGCAACCTGTGGCGGATGCCCGCACATAAAGCCGTGTGGAAGCAGATTCTGGAATGGTAAGGCCAATTTCCGACGTGTGCATGCACTTCACGGTCGGGGAGACCGTCGGTGGGAAATGGGGACCCGCTGTCTGTAAGGGGGCCCGCTGCCTGCCTTCTATATGTTAAACCCTGTATTCGCTTGTGAAAGGGCAGAAAGCATTTCACTTATGTTTCTTTACGTAATGAGAGGTATGGCTTTTCACATTTGGCAATAAACTATTGTGAAATGCTAAAGAAAATTAGTTCTTTTCCATTTTTTTCCAAAATTTCAGAAAAAAAACATGAAAAAAAACTGGTTTTTTTCCGATTGCTCAAAATTTTCGGAAATTTTGCATCTCTAGGTGGCACATCTCCATCCTGGCGACTAACGTCCTCGATCATGTTTTGTGGTTGCTGTAGTCGTTAACACAACGCTGAACACAGCATAGGACGATTACCACTCAAAGATGGTGTCAACATACGCGTATTAAACACCGGTACTCAATAAGCACTCTTTCAAAGCGCCGTCATTTCAGGAGAAAACGGCAAGGTGTGCGCTCCGCAGTGATAGGGTTACCTAAGCCTGCTCTCATCTATATACCACACAGCGCTTCAAAAACCTGAGGGGCAGAGTTCTTATCATGAGTCGCAAATACGCGAAGGCGTTTCGCTTCGCGCTTGCATGTCGCTCGCTGCACGAAAGCCCCCACTTGCAAGACATTCTGCCTTCGACGTCGCTGCCCTTCTTCCGCATTTATTTTCAGCCGTTTTAATAGTCGGTACCGAATTTTTACGAGGGGCAGAAACACTGCTGAATCATTTGGCAGCTGCTCTGCACTATAGCGAGGGGTCGGCACTCTAATAGGAAGCGAAACGCAAAACACCTAACTCCGCTGTCATCGAAGGAAATCGGTGCATATGCCGCATTTCACGCCGACCATACAGTTTCTTAGAATATAGCAACGAAATCCTCCGCTGCGCTGACTACCGAAAAGCATGGTGCCAATTTTCGCCGTGTCTTTTACGGCATACAACACAATGCACGTCGCTGTCCCACATTTTAGTTGGTCGTATCCTCACAAACGTGTCAGCTCCGTTTAATGGGAAATCGCAGATAATTTTACCACTGCGCATTTTACTCTGTGGCCAGAGCTCTGTATGTTAATTTCATGAGTTTTCTTTAAATAAAGCTAAAATTGAACACTGATTTTTTTACAGTCACCCGGAGCAGCAGTTACTGTCATAGGATTTACTTAAAATGAATAATTCCCTATTTGCAACAGGAGTCGCCAGTAATTGGACAGGATACTGCAGGCACCAGACTTGTGGTGATCAAGCATTATTTAGGTCCATAGAAGACGCAGGGGAGACCCCACGTCACCCAGCTAGTGTTATGTGGGGACTGCCAAGCCGAGCTTGACGGCCTAATCGCGGGCCCTCTTGGCGGCGAGGTTTTGGTCGTTGACTTCGGGGTTGCGCAGTAACTCTGCCCACTTGTCCTCGTTGAAGGGGGAGGCGATAGCTACACGCTCCCACAACACATAGTCTGATGTTACCGCTAGTGCACAGACAGGGTAGTCCGCACTGGGATTCATTTCAGGGTATATAGCACGAAGAACCGCAAGGTTAAGATACGCACGAGCTTGTAAGCTGCCGTTCTGTGTTTTTTTTTATATATCTTGCTGTCTCTTTCTTTCTATCTCTTTCTCTCTCCGCGCATTTCTTTCTCTGTATGAATATCATTGTTCTCTTTCATCCTTCCTTTCTCACTGGTTCTCACTTTTTCTTTCTGCTATTTTGTTTCTCTCCCTTTTTTCTTTCTGTCTCTTTGTACTTGTTCTCTCACCCGTCCGAGTTATTCCAGCCTACGTTGAACAAATCGGCGCAGTGGGGGAACGCTAGGGGTGCACATGTTTGGGGAGTAAAGTACACGATGAAGAAGAGGATGAAGAGAGAGCGCTTCGGCCTATTTATTGCATTGAACGCGCTAGAAAGGTACAGGCCATTATCGATGATAATTTTAACGAAGACGTAACGGCACAACGAAAAGCAAAGCAGCTCCCCTGTAAAAACGCTCACATCTTGTAATGTAACGAACATCGCCTATTAACGTGTAGAAGACAGTGGCGGATGACCTTGGAGTAGCCTGAAAAATGTAAAATAGCTCAGTGTGTGTCTAATGACGAGCCTGCACTAGGATATCATTTTATACAATGATCCTACGGCAGCATTATGCGGAAAATAAGCGACCCTATTGGTTTCAATATGAAAGGCTAGGTCATAAGCGTACAAAGGGGTTAACTATGGTCCTTTAGGTGAGCCTTTTAGATGCGACATTATAGAGCACAACTGAAACCAAGTATAACCACTGGTACGGTTCAACGGTTAGTTTCTGTGTCACGTTCTCTCCATCATAATAAAGAGATTTTTGTTCTGTTTTGTTCCCTTGCGTGCTTACTGTACTCACAATACTTCCCTCATAAAAAGGTTTGCGTCTTATCGATTTCCATCGCATGTTCGACAACGAACCGAAGGCACCCTTCGCTCTCACTAGTAAAGAGAAGGTTTGGGCTAGTTAGTTTTTCTGCTCTTACGAGTGCCACGTGTCTTGTGCTCTTGCGCCTGGCACTTGAAAATGGCCCTTGAACACGTTTTCCAATCTGTTTATTTTTTGTGTTTTGCGGCTTCCTTGAATGACTTACCAAGAAGCAAACCTGTGTGGTGTGAACTTTTGGAATTGACATAAAACAGACAGTTGATGAACACACACAAAGACAAAAAGAATGTTCAGTTTCAAAAGTACAGGATCAACTACGTAGCCGTTCCTGGCTCTCCTGATTGGATTGCCACCGGACCCACTACTCCGGTCTTTCTAACTTCCTGCTCTGTCGTTAGACTATGTACTTAGGCTGATAAGATTTTGCTAAATTCAGGCGCTTATCGTTGCCGCATGTCCCCAAATCCCCCCATATTGGACATCGCCTGTTTCCTGCTTAACTTCCCACTTGCACCCTCTTAAGTAGATTGGGGTCAGCTGCCTGTGTTTTGGTCTTCGGTTTCTTTAGCTTTCTTTTTCTCTTGCTACCGATCTCCCACCTACGAGGCACGCAACGCGGCTCTTGTGATTTAGTAAAGCTTTTTTCTGCTCATGCTGCGTGGCCCACCGACTACGAGTCACGTTTGTGTCCTTCTTCAGAAAAAACGCACAAGAGTCATCCGTTTGTGTTCTTCATAATTTCACGATTCATGAAACATCGGTTCTGACTGGATGTCCTCCTGTGATTGAATCCTCATTCTATGTTTCATCTTTGCTAGTGTTGTGAGTTCTTTTTCTTACGAGTACTCTCATAACTAATTGTTTACTTTGTATTGCACTGTTCCTTATGTCATTTTGCACTTGAATGCGGTTCATACATATTGTAATTTGATTGCACCACTGAAGTTCACTTTTTCTACTGCCCCCCCTTACACAATGCCTCAACGGAGGCCTGTAAGGTATTTTTAAAATAAATAAATAACTAACCAAAATAAATAAATAATATTTATTGAACACTTATGTATGGGTTACTTATTTACTCATCTGGAACATTAATTGCAGAAGCCCCACTGGGCACGCTTGTGCAATAATACGCACAAATGGGGGTTACCTGTGAAGTTAAAGCACACCATCTGCACCAAAGGTCAACACTTTATTTTGTTGTTAATATCTATTTGCGAGAAACAGAGAGAACATCAGGACGTCGAGCGCTCCTGCCATTATTTTGTAAATTATGGTATCGTAAATTTGTTTGCATCTCAGACCGCAACATGCAAATTATAACGGTTCAGTCGTATGAGACTAAACCATTATGTCGGCGAAGCCCTACATCGGCGAAGCCCTAGCATTGCTGTTCGACGGTCTTGAAGCAGCACCCAAAACGGTATATAACAAAATTTACCCACGTGGCGGTAAAACCAGATAATGCCATCATAAGCATGATACTGCAAACATGACACGAATATGTAGCCAATGAAGGATACGGCAGTGTTTAAAGAGGTCAGCATTAGCGCCGAATCGTTCATGTCGAACGCGGTTGAATCGCGCAGGATATTAGAATATGGTGCTACGTCCTGTAATCATACGTGTCTTTCCCTGCGCTTTTTACTGGCTTCATATAAACTGGTCCAATCAGTTGTTTGTACCGGAGCTCTCCCAAGGTGAAGCTGAAAATTTGTGTGATTTATATTTCTGGATACTGGAAATTCAGACCTTTATTAATGCGAAAGATTGAGATGGCTCATGAAACGGGAGAATTCGCCGTCGGCGTCCGCGTCCCGCGGTGCCGTGGCTACACGAGTCACAAATCGCCAAAATTTGTGACGTCACTATGGCGGCAGACCACGTGCTGTCACAAGATGACGTCATCACATGGCATCGGTGCTAGGTCAAACATCACAGAGGCTGTGCAAAACATTGTGAGGTGCAGAAAGAAAGCAACGCCTCCGATTCTGGAGGCAATGCAATGCCATGGTAGGTGGAGAAAGCTTCCGAAGGGGCCCTGCAATCAACTGAGAAGAAAAAGAAGGCGGCGGCTTTCGCCTTCGCGTCCTCTTATGTGAATGCAAAAGGACCTTGCAAGTTTTCTTGTTTCCATTACTCGCCTGCCGCACATAGCTTCATGTAATTCCTGAAAACTTAATTGTGAGGATGTTTTTTAGGCACGACAACTAAACGTTTAATAACGATGACATCGTGATGCCCCCCAGTAGAAATCTACCAAAATAGATGAATCAATGTATCAATCAAGTATATTTTTGTCCATTTTAAAAACGGACAAAGGAGCCGCGAGGAAAAAGCTGTCTTTCGACAGCTTAACGAGCCCGTCGCCCCCATTAGAATTATTCAAGGCAGCACAGAGACAGTTAAATTTACACAAAAATTGAAAAAAAGGTGCGTCATCATGGAAAGGTACACCCCTTAGAAACGTAGATTTTAACAATATTTGTAACTGAGTCTGCCGCGTGTACAAATTTCAAGCGTCACTTACCTCATGCACAAAAAAAACAGATCAAAATTTTTTGATGAGTAACAATTGAGAAGAAAGGCAAGGTATGGCACAAGCGTTGCATCGAAGAGTTTAAACGCACGACTGGTACCATGCATGTCTGGACTTTTAGTGTCACCTAATTCTGTTTTTTTTTTCTTTTCCAGGTGAGCAATCTCTTTTAAACACTGTTAGTTTTCTTTATTCCAGATTTAAAACGGGTACTTAGTCTATAGCGACACAGCTGATGAATTGTGACAATGTCAGTATCGATAAACAGGTCAGTAGTTGGTGTCCCAGAGGGCGCATTTTAAGTAAACCGAACGAAACTTTTTTTTTTTTTTGCATTTTAAGTATATTTCGCAGGTGAGAAAATGTAGTTGTACCCCAAAACAAGTGCACAGTAATCTAAATAAGATGTATGAGAAATCCCTGAGAACAAAGTAAAATTAACTGAATGCATAAACGTTGTATCTCCGTGTTTTCGTAGCGTTCATAAGGGCTTCTTTAGAAATTGAATATTTAACCTGGCTACGGAAATCCCACCCAGTATTTTCGAACATTAGCAAGAATTTAACAGCTTAACTGTCGCTACAACTAAGGCGGCCTGCGTTCTTTCTGTCCCGATTACATGTTATAATTTATTTGCTGCGGCAACTGTGTGCTGTCTGTGTTGCTTTCTTAATCGAATGCCTGTTGTAGTTACTTGTCACTACCGAACTTTATTTTAGAATTCGTGCGTCACCGTATGGTACGGTTACTTGCTGAGACAACTCTTCTGTTTCCATTTCATACTCCAGAAATGCAGCATTGTAATGTATAACTACGCCAGACCCCACGCATTCCTATTGAGAGTAACACATTACCTTAAAGGTCAACTCCGGAGATATTTTACCATTTGTAGGTAATGTTGATTCTATGTTATTTAAACGCTCCTGTCAGGCCTCTTATAGAAGAATTTGAAGGCGAATTCAAATATAATGTCAAATAAGCAAGAAGGCGCAAAATTAAAACCTAAGCCAAACAATAGCACTGCCTTCGCGTGACGTAGTAGCTTGCACAAGCCAGCAGTCATGCAAGCCACGTCGGCCACGTCAGCGCGGCGGTGGATGCAAGCCGCGAAATCCGCAAAGAGCAGGCACTCGGCGGAAACATGACCAAGCCAATCATTCGTATGATGTGCCTGGTTGAACAGAGCATTTTAGCAGTTCTGATCTAACATTGGAAACTATTTGCGTAAAAAAGGTCGGGTTTGTCCTTGTGCGGTAAGCTGCGCATCGTGCAAAAGGTGGCTCGTGCTTTGCTTGTAAGAAATTACATCGATCCTACCACCGCTACGTTAAACGCCGCTGTTCACAAAATTATGCATTCTTGCCATAAAAATATAAGAGAGTGCAGGTTATCGACGAACTTCTTTCTCAGCGTTAGGGTTTTAACTTTAATTGATTACCGTAGCCACAAGCTAGAGCGGCCGGACAGGTGGTGCCTATTTGATGGTGGAGAGATAAAGCAGGCAACTACAGGGCGTAATAAAATGAATACTGCTCCATTTCTGGCGCAAATTTTTTGTAGTTGAGTAATAGTGAATGCGCTGGCTTCTCTGAAACTTTTAAACGTCAAAGGCGCCTGCGAGGCACCGGCCAAACACGCGACCGTTGCCTTCTCGGCGATGCAGCGGTTAGTTCACGACATACGCGAACACCACGCAGGAAGGACGAGCTGAGGAGAGACCATGACGGCACATTTGTGAAGCTTCCAGATCGCAAACATCCTGCATCGCCTCCAAGCGAGAGAGTAGCTAAACAGGCAGCTATTTTAGGGACGTCGTTGGAAAGCGTGGACGCGCATCGAGCAGACTTGCCAGAACGTTTCCTGACTTTTTCGCTATGAAAGACGCGAAAGTCAGCAAAGCTCATTCTGAATATTTGTAGGAAAGCCATATGCAAGGACCTGCTGTTGCGTGCCCGGGTGCAAATCGGCCGCCCTGCGGACGAGTGCTAGGTGTCTCTTCTCACGAGCACGTACATTCGCTTCATTCGTGACGCTTCATTGATATGGTAATTGCGTGGGAATCTCTTTGATGCACACTCTGTTTGTTCTTACTTTGTGCGTTAGCTCAAGACACATGTAAACATCGATTTTTGGTGTGTGACGCGCAGAACATAACATGCGCCGCACAAATGATAGCGTGTTTTTCGAGGTGACGCTATTACACTAATACACTAATATACTAATGTTCACTAATACACTAATACATCAAGAAAGAGGTTAGTCGATCCATCGAAATCTAAAATTGCAACGTAGAAGCACCTAAAAGCTGTTATGACACTATTTTTGCTGACAACCCACGTGTGCGCGTCTCAAGAAATCTGCGAGGGTGGCCCGAGCTAGGGAAGAGGAGGAGGAGAGGTTGAGGAAAGGCCTCTTTGTCCTTTCCTCAACCTCTCCTTCTGCAGCCGTAGTTGGGAGCATGGCTCAGTGCCCGAGCGAGGGCCAGTCATACGACCAGATAGCAGGGGACATGGGAACTATGACAGGCTACCGATGTGCCATGTCGCGGAGAACGGATGGAGTGATCGTTCGAATAGGCGGAGTGGAACGAGAAAGATGCGAAAAGATGTTCGGAGCAACCTTTCCTAAAAGCATAATGTAAGGAAAAGAAGCACCTCCGCTTCTAGCACTATCCAGTGCTTAAGAGTGCTACCGGCAGTTCAATCCGTTGTTCCAGCGTTGTCTGAGCAGCCTCGTGGAAGTAAACGTAAGGCCATAACTAGCTGGACTCCAGATGTTTCATTGCGATAGCGTTAGAGCGCATGCTCGAAGACAAACCCGTCTTAATCAAAATTAGAAAAAAAACCACCGCGTCTTAAGTCAGTTTTGCTGGAAAAAATTAGTTCAATTGAATTTCGCGGCCTCAATTAGTTCCTTGATTCGGCTTGATGACAGCATGCAATCCCAATGTCGCCGGCGAATAGACATTTTTTTGTTAGATCGACAACTTCGTAAAATCGGGTTTCGTTAAATCAGTTTGAACTGCAGACGTTCATACTACAACAGTGTCCACTCATTCGACATCAAGATTGGTAACATACGCAGGAAGTTAGCGTTGCGCCGAATCGCTACTAAATAAGCTTTTAAAATTATGCCGTGCCGTACACACGCGCGGCGCAGAGGTCACTAAGCACTGCATCTAAAAATCGGGCAACGACAAATGAAAAAAAGAGGGCCTGACGCCCAGCGTTCTTTCGAACAGCTATACTTTATCTCCAAATTACATGACTCCAGACTAAAAAAAGAAATGGCTGTCACGTCCCTTCGAACACGATTCTGCAGGCGCTGAATGTCTTTTTTTATTATTACGGCGCGTACCATTGCTTTCTTAACTGCTGCCCAACAATGCTCCTCGAAGAATTTCAGCACGCAACTCCGAGGCCAGCCATCCAGGAACAGCCATGTAAAGGTGCGTTTACAACAGTTGACTACGTACAGACCGCTCATCGGGCGCTAAGTTCAGAACAGTACTTTAATTCTGCGAAGGAGCAAAACCAACGCGGAGAGCTCACCGCGGAGACGCTGCTGTTGTGTTCCATAGCGAGTGGTTTTCACCATAAGTCTGGCGTCATTTCCATCATGCCTTTCGCAGTGCATCGGGATAAAATAGAGCCTCTCCGCATTTTTTCTAGCCTCCATGCCAAACTTCTTCAGCGGCACTTCCGTCGCTGCCCATGCCGATGGCACAGGTGTCACCCCCAGTGTAGCCAGTACTTCTGCTAAGCAAGGAGGTCGATTCGACGTAACAAATTCAAATCTACAACACTGGCCTTTAATTTTAGCAGAAATGACTGAAGTGTACAAATTAATATACAGAGTGACTTTTTAGGAGATCCATACACCTCGAAAGATTGCCACAGTCATCCCTTAAAATGGACGTGTACAGATGCCTCTTACAACGGAAGTAGCCCAAAAATGCTTACGCATAAAGACCTCCAAATTATTTTAAGATTTTCGCCTAGAGAACGACGCAAAAAATTTCACAGAAGTTATGGTATCTTTTCCCAAGAGATCCGTACACAGGGCAAAGAGATAGCAAAAACAGACCAAGCAGAAGGGACCGCGAGCAAGTCCTTGTGAATTTTGCAGCACTTTTCTTAGTATGACGACTTGTTTAACGTGATAGCTTGAATGGTCACATAAGGCAAAGCAAGGTTATTCATCGTAAGTTATGCTGCTATCTGTATACTGCGAAGTCGAGCCGAGGTGGGTAATAGCAATACAAGATTTATCGCGTCAGGTCTTTATGGGTACTTGGTACTCAGGGTACATAAATAAATAAATAAATAAATACATAAATAAATAAATAAATAAGTGAATCAATCAATGACACAACTTCATTTTCTCCAAAAACAAAAACATTTACGGTGAAAATGTTTGGTACCTTCTCATCGTCAATCAACTTGGTTTGAAGCAAGTTGTCTAAATTTGGGTGGATGCTACAAATATTTATGCATCCGCATGTAAAAAAAAACGCGCACCAGCTCAGGCACAATCACTTATTTTGCACTAGCGAATAAGATTAAAAAACCGGCAGGTCCCACGCATTGTGGGATTCGACGTAATGCGAAGCAGCCAGCAAGGAGCAAAGTCATGCTGCACATAACATGCATGTCATCATTTACACGTTAGGACCTGTCATTTCTTTATGCTCGTCATACAGTCACGTCATGCAATACCAAATTTGGTGCATATCAAGCTACCGAAACGACCGCGAGTGTGCCATGAGCGTGGCATGGAAGTCATGTTGCACATGACATGTCATGATTTCCGTATTACCACTTGTCATTTAACTTCGTGATACAGTCACATCTCGCCACACTAAACTGGTTGTGAATCAAGGTAGCTAAACAGCCGCGAGCACGCCATGAGCGTGGCCTGCAAGTCATGTCGCATGACAAGTCATGATTTTCCATATTACCACTTGTCATTTATGTTCGTCATACAGTCACGTCACTCAATACCAAGTTTGGTGTATATCAAGCCAACGAAACGGCCGCGAGCGCGCCATGAGCGTGGAATGCAAGTCATGTCGCTCATGACATGTCATGATTTCCATATTACCACTTGTCATTTATGTTCGTCATAGAGTCATGCCACTCAATACCAAATTGGTGTATCTCAAGCTAACGAAACGGCCGCGAGCGTGCCATGGGCGTGGCATGCAAGTCGTGTTGCACATGACATGTGATGATTTCCATATTACCACTTGTCATTTATGTTCTTTATACAGTTACATCATGCAATACCATATTTGGTGTATATCAAGGCTAGCGAAACGGCATGAGCGTGCCATGAGCATGGCATGTATGTCATGTTGCACATGATGATTTTTATATTACCACTTGTCATTCATGTTCGTCACACAGTAATGTAACGCAATAGCAAGTTTGTTGTATATCAAGCTAGTGAAACGGCCGTCAGAGCACCATGAGCGTGGCATGTAAATCATGTTGTACATGACATGCACGTCATGATTTTCGTATTGCCATCTGTCATTTATATTGGTCATGCAGAAATGTCTCATGATACCAATTTTTGGATATATCAAGTTAAGAAAAGGGCCGCAGGGGCACCATGGCCAAGGCGTGTAAACCATGCCGTTCATGACAGTTTAGTCAGGATCTTCATATGAATAGCCAGTCCATGTTCGTCATACAGTCATATTATGGCATACCAGGTTTGGTGTAGTAAATCGCATTAACGATACGGCCAGGAGAGCACAAAGTCGTAGGCGGCTAGATAGATACGCTCAAATTCGCCGAAGGTTCGCTAAGAAATGCTTCGCATTTAAAAAGTAGTGAGACGTGACGCCTAGGTGTACAAGCGTTTCAGATCAAAATAAAAACAATGCCAGTAACAAGACGAAGAGTATAACAATGATATTGTCACGTTATTGTGAATAACACAGAACCTCTGTATATCGGAGCACTGGACGTGGAGCCGAACCGATCACTAGAAAGACGATCTCATCGTCTTCTTTACTTCCTTGTTCTCTCTTCTATTTCACAGTGGCACATACACGAAGTGGCATAGTGTAATCTCATGCCCGTGGCAATATGTTAGTCTCTTTTCTTTAGTTACTCCACTGCAACAAACTCGCATGCGCTAACTTTGAAGCGACCACACTGTACATCTGCGACACTTTACTTTCAATGGAAGGTTGATGCTGTCTTAACGTTTCATGAAAATGGAAGAAATCAAGGAAAGGCCAGGAGGTTAAGCAGACAGACGTATCATTTGCTACCCCGCAGGGGGGGAGGGGGAGGGGATAAAGGAATTAAAAGAGAAATGGGGAAAGAAATCACGCGCACACTTGGGGATCACGTCAGGACAACAAGCGCTGGCACCTATATGCTGCCTTTCAGTATTTCAGCAGCGCTTTCATTGCCTTCCGCACGTTCGAGGCGCATGTACTATCCGCGTAAAATGAAACCCGAACAGCGGCAAGCATTCGCAGTGGTATAGTGAGCGCCGTCCAGTTATCACTATGGACAGGCGCGCATGTATGCGAAGTGCTGCCGAACCGGATGCGCGCGCCTGTCAGTGGTGATAACTGGCACGGCGCGCACTATACCAGTGCGAATGCTTGCCGCTGTTCGGGTTTCATTTGACGCGGATAGTACATGGTCCCCTTTAAAGTGGTGGTTGCAGAAAATGTTTTCGAGTCCAGTAATTTGAGAAGCACCCGGAGAGGGCACCGCTGAGTTTCATAGTGAGCGCAGCTGCATAGTATCTGTTCATTTGCGTATACGTTTCTACAGGAGTCGCATGCACAGGTGTGCTCTATTCTGAAGCGAAACAAGTACGCTTTTCTGAATGCAAAATGCAACACATATCCAAAGGTGGCATACTAGCGTACGTCGTATCGGAGTGGGAAATTTGCGATTGTAGTTTTAACGAACGATCAAGTTCATGTAGATGACATCTTCGGAATATAGGAGGCGCCCAAAAATTGCGTGTAAAGGTCCGAACCAGCAAATAAGATGGTCTCTCCGCATTAGTCCTTGACAGAGGGATCGGAAGCACTCGATTTCCATCATGGGCTCAGTTAGCTGCGTCGTCCGTTACACAAGAATAAATAATAATAAATAATATTAAATAATAATAATAATAATAATAATAATAATAATAATAATAATAATAATAATAATAATAATAATTACTTTACATCTCACTTCAAAAGAAAATAGTAGCGTAGTTTTCTATATCAGGCCTGCCAAAGCCCATATAGGCCTGACAAGAAAGTAATAATGGCAGGCCTAGTTAGAAGTATTAACCTTTCCGAATAGTTGAGATTGTACAAGAGCTCTTCTTTACAGCCGTGGTGCTTTGGCAACTACGGATTTCCAATAATTTCCAAGACTTCCAAAAGTTTCCAGAACTTTTTGAAATGCCAATCTATAAGCAACCAGGGAGGTAATTAATCGCTAGGATTCATTAGAAAAAAAGCGCCCTAGATGATTTTCGCATTTACATTGTTGAAAACGTGCTGCAAGCGGTATGTGGAACTAAAACAATGAAGAATATTGCCTGAGAGTCAGATTCTGCTGCACATATATATTTTGCATAAAAAATATGCACTCTGACAGCATCTACATCTATTATAAGGTGTTGGCGCAGTTTTATCGGTGAAAAATACTGCGCTTTCAGAATGTAACGCTAGAATCCTATGTCGCCCCCGTAAATATACGCGGGTCACGTTATCCTACCTGTGTTTTGCTCACATTTTGTTTTTTCTTCACTCTTTTTGTTCTCTACTATCGCCACACCTAACTTTATGGCTTAAAGGGGGGGCTTACCATTCAGTCTTGCGCTCGCTTGAGCAATCTTTCTGAAGCAAAACACGACTAAGTAAGTCATAGTGCAAGCGTGAACTAAAGAGCACTCGTCTGAACAAAATCGTTGTTTTTTTAAAGCGCAGAGGTATAGGATCAGGTTTAGGGATCTCGAGGAAGCGGCCCGGTAAGGGGTGCCGACAGTTTAAGCTATCCCCATAAATCACGTGGTCTTTGTGTCGCGCCTGGCGCCTTTGGTATGGTCAGCGACAACGAAATCGGCAATAGTAGCGGCTAAATATCGTGGCGCTAAACATATAGAAAACTACAGCTGATAGGCAACTCTCAAGCGAGGAGAATGAATGGAGAAACAATCTGAGTGACGCGAGCCCCGCTCTGCGCAAGTTGGCTCGTATGGAAGAGAGCTCCTAGCTCTTTCGGCGCCCAGCACTTTTACTTCGACACCATTCCCTTTTCCTATCTCTCTCTCTCCTCCTATTTTCTTCTCTGCAGACGTTGAACTATTCACCGCTCCACGCCTAAACGCAGGGTTTTGTTTTAAAGGCGATAAACATAAAACACTTCGGAAACGCAGAAGGTGAGGCTAAACGGAGCGAAGGCATAGCATAGCAGGGGCTTAGCCAGAATTTTTTTTCAGGGCGGGTGGGGGGGGGGGGGGGTGGTTCAACAACTATACTTTATCTATGTTCGTGCGTGCGGTTGTATGTGTGCGTGTATATATACGCAAGCAAAATCGAAAAATTTCGGGCAAAGTTTGAACCTGCCCCCCCCCCTCCCCCCTTTGGCTACGCCACTGGTGCCTATCAAGTGTAGAACAATGTCGACGGCCTCCTTTGGGTCAAAACAGCTCGTGGGCCGTACTAACAAGAAAATGCAAACTCTTAAGCATAAATTGTTCGTAAGAACAAGTGTCAGCCAATCTTCATTGCGCACTGTCGCCAACAAAAGTTTGCGGGCCATTAAACGAGAAAAGAGAAATTGAGGTTCCTCATGGCTCGTTGCTGAGTTAGTTGGCTCATACTTTAGGAAAAAAAACAGATACGGCACAAAGAGGACGGGGATCAAGCGAAGAAACGAAGTCACTGACACGGGCGCAGATGGCACAGATCTGCAGCGTAGACTTGTTTGAACACAATGTACTGGTGGAGCATGCGTACTTAGACTGGACCATTCCATTACAACTAATACACCCAGGCTGAAAAGGAAACAAAGAAACATGTTTGCAGCACCAATTCGGTCCCAAAATCTGTGCTCATGACTGTACATATTACCAAAAGCAACGAGCCCATGGAACAAAAGCAGTTATACGGACTCCGAGAATTAAGCTCCGAATTCTGCTCCGTGCAGTGGAACTATGCCGCACATTGCGCCTCCGTTTAAGTAATAGCGATCATAAGAT
Source organism: Rhipicephalus appendiculatus (assembly GCA_030522465.1). Lineage (NCBI taxonomy): Eukaryota > Metazoa > Arthropoda > Arachnida > Ixodida > Ixodidae > Rhipicephalus > Rhipicephalus appendiculatus. Next base: position 791,294 of record JALIZH010028122.1, read on the forward strand.
AATATAGTCCATCGAGAGCTTTTTTTAAAGACGATAGTCTTTCTTGGGATACTTAAACGCAAAAATTTTGGTCTGTATGTCTGTCCGTCTGTTTGTCTGTCGGTAACCCGATACAGCTTCTCGGCCAAAGTTTAACTCCTTTATGAACGCCCAGCCATCTTGAACTGGTGTTCGCGTTCATATTTGTGAACATATTCGATCAAAAAGCAAATACTACGCATTCCTGAGGTACAACATTAATATGTAAGTGTCAGGACGTGTGTTCTTTATTAGAAAATACATAGGTACGCAATTCTAAAGACCCTAGTGTTTTTTAGGCTGTCTCAGGCAAGGCAAAACATAGTAGTACGGCTGGCACAAGACTATCGTCTTTCGACGACATTTGCAGCGAAGCACGCAGATACGCGGCCAATTTTTTTTCTTACTGCTGCTGAATCGAACGAGTTACAACTTGGGAGTCTTTTAAAGAACATATGCTTCATGGTTCAGTAAAGACTGTTAGATACAGACTGCACACCATTTGAATATTCAACTTTTCAGCGCCTAAGTGCGGCATTCCCTCCCAGGAGTGGTAGTATGAGTCCACCCTCGGAGTGACGCCTTCGCACCGTAGCCGAGATGGTTCATGTTCCACGTTCATGGACCTGGGGGGCGATGACCCTCGCCGTCGTGCAATATGATACAAGGATGCATTGTCATCTCTAGGTGGGTGCTTGCGCAAGAATGGATGAACGCCGTCAGGAGTACAGTCCCCAGGGAACACGGCCCTGGATCTTCCAGTGGCTGAAATTGACGCCACCTCTTTGGGACTGCCGATTGAAGGAACGTGACACCACTCGCCCCAGCTTGGGATTCGCTGAAAATGACGTCTGTAGAACTTTATGAGCCGGACAACCATCGATCGACGGGCTGTCGTGGTCTTCTCCTGGCCGTGGTCCACAGTGTTCGATTTTCTGTCGACAGTATTGAGGTGCCTTTACGGTCATCTGACCATAGTTACGTACTTTACCTAATGTAAATAAACTCAAGTATTTCTCGTACGTCCGCATCATTCTCGGCCCGGTTCGTGGCTTCAGCGGCTAGATGCAATAAGACATAACAGGAGAAAGTGAAGCTGCAAGTATAGGGTATATAAACACGTCGAAGATATTCAAAGCGTCAAACTATCATGACTTGCTCTGTAGGATTATGAAAGTTTCATAAAGACACCTGAACCCATTAGCCGCTCAATTTTAGGGCGTCTCCACCCTCTGTGAGACGTGCTTTAAATGAGATAAGTGCTTTGATGAATACCACGCCAGAACGGCACCATTGAATACGAAGTCTCGAGTACATATTAACGTCTGGCTGACAAAAGTTACAGCAGAAACACTGTGGAAGACAAGTTATAGGGCCAATTAAGTGGCACACAATTACGTAGAGATCCAGACAAGAATGTAGCCAATTTGCTGCTGTGTAGCCCTGAATGTTGGCGAGCCAGTTGGTACGTATACTGAGCGTGAAACAGCGCGCCTAGACGGAAGAGAAAGCTACAAGAAGCACACATACACAACCATGACTAAATGAGCTTGCTCTGGTTGCATCTTAAATTGTTAAATGAAAATTATTGAATATTCCTTTTGCAGCCACTATATACATGTGGTTTATATTTTTAGCGAATACGGGTTCCTTATAAAAATTCTATGACAGTCACGCTTATATCGTCTTCACACTCGAACTCTACGGCGAGGTGGAAACACTTTTGCCGCAGGCGAGTGATATATAATTGTCTAATTAGAATAAACTAGCTCATTAACTTTATAATTATTGCCTTGAGGGCACTAGTTTGTATGTGAAAGTAGTAGGCCGTGATAATTTCTAGTCTATCCACTTCTTTTTTTTAGAAATTATTATTATTGCATACCATTTGAGATATTCATCATCAAGTTCTAATGGCGATGCAATAGTGACCACTCTATTTAAGATTTATTCCCTTTTCGTCTCAAAATGCTTCTATCTGACTTCTGTTACCGCAGTAAAGAACATCAAAAGCAGAAATAAATCAAACGCGGGCGAAAAATGCAGTTTCGGCGCTTCCTAAATAAATTAGTCTTGCAATGAAAGCCATATTAAATTCATGGAACTCCCTTTGAGTTTGCAGCGACGTGTTTATACAAAATATTTTTTGATAAAATAAAGATTTTTTTAGAAAAATCTGTATGATATGTACTGGTGCTCTGTACCAGTAAAAGAATCTGTACTTGTAATCTCAACATGTGCTCTCTCTCTTACAAGAATAATCTATAGATGGCAGCACCATCCCGTGCCGTGTTTCGCGCAATTCTCCGCTTCCTCTTTCTCTGCTGATCTCCTCCTCCACTGTTAACTCCGAGCTCACGATCTATGAGGTCTCGTGTGGCCCTCCAGGAGATGGGCCACTCCCCAGCCTCTGAGCACTGTACACTCCTTCATTCATGCAGCCGCACATATTCCTTTACCCCAATGCTAGATAAACACAGTTAATCCCCGTTAACAAAAACCAAGTGTTCAATCGCAAACTAAAATGAGGAATAAAGGAAGCAATCTCAGTGGGAGGTTGAAGCACCTTTTACTCTGTTCCATTTATGACATCCCGCTTAAAATTAGTATTAGATAGATTATGCCTAGAATTCTACTTAATACCGCTCTTATGCGTTACGTAGAACAGCGTGGAATGTTCTTGAATATTAGACTAAGAGAGCACCAGGGCGCGCTCGCAGAGGCGAAACCTTCTTTATTGCGTGGCCACTGCGGCGAATGTGGACATGTAGGCCTTTTTCTGAAGATACCATGGTCCTTGCGCGACACCGGCAGCAGATAAGCGAAAAAACCGAAGTGTTCCACATTAGAAGCAAACAACACGGGTGTAATAACACGCCATCTATTGCATTTATCCATGCTGAGTTCCTTGCATCTACGTGCAAGCCGTAATGAACATGGATCGAACCACATATTAGCTTTTTCAACAGCGAAGTTGTTTGCGCTAGCCGTAATTTGTGTGTGCGGTCCCCCGGGAAACTATCATCATCATAAACGGGTATGTGTAACGGAAACTGGGCAAATCCCACTACTCACTACTGGCCCATTAAAAATGAAGGCAACATTTGTCCTTACAAATTGCTGCGCAGGCTTAGTGCAAGCTTCGTCATTTTTTATTGCGATAGCAATTATATGGACACTCTTGGCTGGTTTTCGGCGTCGGCGTTGGCGTCGGCGTCGGCGTCATTTGCCGTATATGTATATGTATATATATATAACCGGCCCCGCCCGTCGTTCGTGAGCGTGAAAAGACGCGAGGAGGGGGGGGGGGGGGTCCCTCGAGCGACCTTCGATTTTACGAGCGGGGGCGCGCGCGTTATCTCCCCTTCTCGGCGGCCGACAGCGGGGGGGAGGGGGGGGGGACCTTCGAGTTTACGAGCGCGAGCGCGGGCGCGGGCGCGCGCGTTATCTCCCCTTCTCGGCGGCCGACAGCGGGGACCGGTGTACCCTTCTACGTGCTGCGCTCTCAACGCGAAGAGAATTCTCTTAAACAAGCGTTTTCTAGAGTTGCGTGAGATCGGATCCAAAAAGAGTTAGCTGCCAGCCTCACTTCGTATAACATTACAATTTTTTGCTATCGCATTCATTGCTTCACCCTTGCGGTGAAACTGTGACTTTTTATCTATCTGTTTTTCGATAAACCATAGTTGTGACTTTTTCTCTTGTCCCATCGTTCCTTTCGTCGTTGTCAAAACGACGTGAAACAAAACAACGTGGTAAGCGGCTCAGGGTAGGTGTCATGGCACTGACAGAACTGAAAAGGAACGTTTACGTTCGTGCGCCTGTTTTTGTCGAGACTGCGCAAGCGCTGTCATGTCTATCTGCTCCACCAAAAGCGACGCGAACACCCTATTGCCTGCCGTCACTGGTGAACTCTGGCGGAAAGGTAAAATTAGGTCGCTGCCCTTCGTTTTATTCGGGTGGTTTAGAGGCACCCGTGCCAGCTTGAGCAATGGAGTTCAATCAGTGATTTTTGTTTCGCAGGGTTGTGTTGCGTTGGTAGTATTTTGTATCTTAAGATACGCGATACAATATTGAAGGTATCGGAATTTAAGATACAGATACTCGTCTTGCAAGACGTATCCCGATACAGATACAAGATACCTAAATAGTGTGTAAGATAGTATCTAAGGTACATGTATCTTAGATACTACCCAGCCCTAATGTGATATACTCGCATTTGTAAACTTTTCGTTAATGTGAATGCTGTAAGTGATCCAAAGTGATGCTACACACTAATATAAGTAGTGTTGATTGGCTGCTGACCACTGCAATGCAGCATCCACTATATTAAGAAAAAGTACCACTTCATCAAATGCTGAATTAATGAAAGTCACCATTTGACAGGACTGGAAAAGAAGAAAGTTGGGTGGGTAAGTATTTAGCACTCTATACATTTATCTTTGCTCACGCGTCAATTTTTCTCATGGCAGAACCAGCGCGAACTACAGTAAAGTGAAGCACAAAGGGGACAATACTCAACTATCAACTAAACTACCTGGAGGGCTTGCTCCTATGCAGGCAGCGAGAAGGCAGTCCTATAGGGAAGGCGAACGTTCTGTACGCTTGCGCGTCAAGAAAAGCCAATGTCCATGAGATGGTGTTCAGTCCTTCTTTTTTACAAATATTACATGCTATGATAGCGAGAAAACTTGGTGATGTCTCAAATAATTGTTGTTTTCCTCGCTGAAGGTCAACACACCGAAAACAACCAAGAGATTATCGCTTCCATGTAGCATGAGAACATACTCAATTTTTATTAACACGCAAGGACATGCGTATCTGGTATGGGCTTTTTTCAGAACTGGCTTAGGAAAAATTAACTCAAAAGGAAAAGAAAACTAATATTCGGAATAATCATCAATTGAAATTTGGAGAGTGTGCGCACGAGGAAAATGTGTTTCCTGTAACAAGGAAGGGAGTAAACTATATTGCCGCTGGAAAGTAAAGCCGACGTGTTTACAGAAGAGCCAGCTTACAAGTTATCGTTTTTATGCACAGTGGTTTCAGTGTGAATAAACATTTTTAAACGTCACTTGTTTACTGGAAGAGAAAGAAGAGAAAATGAGTGAGAAAACCAGCGTTGTAATGAGACAACAACAACAAAAAAAGCGAACCAAATATGCGGAAAAACAACGAACGACTACGCGTGTCTGCGCTATTCTGTGTTTGCTTTCGACATGCTGCGACGATAAAGGTCTTCCAGACTTACACGCAAATTTTCGAATGACGCAAAGCAAAGCTGAAACACTATCCTTGGCTCTCACTATGGAGAAGGTATTCTTACATCACTGATTTGTATTTGGTTTATGTATTTTTGCTTAAGCCGCCAATTAACTGGCGGTGGCGCATCTACCCTGTTTTCTTTAGTTTAGCCGTAAACTTTTTTTCGCGCATATCAGAGTTATTATTTTTATATAAATGGTACTAAACAATGCGCACATAAATATGAGATACCTAACAATGCGCACATAACATCTTCCGCAAAATACCGATGAAGGCGAAATGTGGGCTCAGCGGGTGGCGTGGGATTCTAATATACGCGAGTGAAATCACAGGAGCACAGATGTGGAAGTCAATGTAAATGTTCAACGAGGGAGGCTTGCGTAATAAGTACATTCTGTAATGAAAATGACCGGTTTCTCTAAGTAAGCTTACTTTGACCAGTATACAAAGCATCTACAACAAATAACTCCTGGCGGTAATTGAGATAGTTTAGGTGCCCGTCAGGCGATGTGTTCGACGTTCTCGGTTATACGAGTAATATAAAGGGCCTGGCTGAACTCGGCAGTTTATGGGTTTCAAAATTGTAATTTTTCGTAATGGGTGGTAGTCTAGAGTGAGGCTGAGTACAGATCTGTCATTCCTTCGGTCAAACACTGAGGCAAGTTAAAAAAATGCCCCCACCTCCCCGAAGGGAATCGTGAGGAAATGCGAATGCATTTCGCGCGGCCTTGACTCCATTTATATATGGTGGTTGTGGTTCGAAGAAGGAAAAGGCGCCTAATTTCTGCAGCCCGGTTGGGAGCACGGCACAGCGCCTTTTTATTTTGCTTTCTTTCTGTTTTTTATTATTTTTTTTATTTTTTTATTTATTACTTTTAAATTTTTTTTAATTTTTAATTTTTTGTACTTTTTTTTTAACTTTTCTGAAATTTCGTTATTTATTTATTTATTTATTTTATTTTTTTCGCATCGCGGGAACTCCGCCGAGCTCCCGCGATGCGAGCGCTCTCACGCACCAGAGCGCGCTCCTCCTCTCCACTCACTCTCCGCTACTACACTCTCGCCGCGGACAACGCCAACGACGCCAACGCCGCACGACGCCGGATGCCTGACATAGCCCGACTATGAAATGCATTCGCATTTAAAATTATGCCGCGAGTCGAGTGTACAGTATATATCCACTAACCATGATTTAACTTCCGAAGGAATCAGATAAGATTTTATGAGATGTGTCAGGAGACGCGACAACGTAGGAAGATTACTTGGAGTCTTGAAGCTTCAAGTTATTCAACTAGCCTATTCCTCCAGGGATGCCACAATACGAAGTTCAGCTGAAGTCCCTGGCGTATTTTGCATATCTTGTCTTTCCGCGGTGCGTGAACGCCATGGAAAAGGCAGAACTGACCGGGGATTACGACTATCATTATTATCATTATCAGTGTTACCATTATCATTGCAATTACATTTAATTTTAAAAAGAAACTTAGGTGATTACCCAATTTTTGACACAGATGTAGTTAAATTGCGGCGCCCGCTTAGTTACATAATGTTTCAATTACAGGCGCATGAACTAACTATATTCAATTTTTCCTAAATAAAAAAAAACAACTCGCGTCTTTAAAAAAAATGTTTCACTTATTCTACAATAAAGCAGCGCAAATTGTGCAATATATTTAAGATTTGAATATTCTTTTTACTTGCTAAAAGTTTTTGCAGCTATACTGCCTATTATTAGTTGATCAGCGGGTAAATCTTTGGTCGTGTTCTGATGTGCGATTGCAAAGGTCACTCCGCTACGCAAATGCGCATGCCTGCAACTAAAATATGACTGAAGCGCAGTATTTATCTGTCTGTGCACCCACATGTGCACCCACATTGGGACAAAAGGCAATTCGAAAAAGCCTGTACTGGTAGTTCTAGTGTCGACGAAGAACTCGAACCAAACACAATGTCCAGGGTCCAGACATACAATAATAAATAAATAAATAAACAAATAAATAAATAAATAAATAAATAAATAAATAAATAAATAAATATAGTACGCTTGAGCAGCCCCTACAAAGTTTTTCGTTAATTAGAGTGAGTAAGTGAAACAACTATATTCGCTTCACAATAGACGCCCGTAAACTCAACGTCGCCTGGCTAGGCCCACTCGGGGACGGCCGTCCAGAGGCTCCTCGCCTGGCGCCAGGATTTGAGAAGTCAGGTCTTGGGCCTTAATGGGCGTCTTCATTTCCTCTTGGTGGAAAGGAGGACCGGCCGAGGCGCAGCCTCACAGGACATGCTCGTAGTCCGCATAACCGCCATACAGGGGGCAGTCCGGGCTTGGGAACCGTTCGAGGTATATTGTGTGCAGTTAACGAGAGTTAATTGGTCAATTATATTTCTAACTCTTACAGTATTCACTCAATTATCAAAATGTCAATGAGGCATATGTGAGCATGTTGAAATGGTATCTGTCTGTGCTACTTTCAACAATGTACTAATAGCGCGCTGATTTTTCCTTGTTAATAAAGAAAACCCCCGAAATATAACAAAATAACACGTGACTGCACTCCCAACCGCAAAAGAAAGCAGCGCCTTCAAATAAACTTACTGCAAGCAACTGCTTTGCCTTTTGTCCGTACTTAGAGCAAAATCCTAACTCCTTCTTCTCCGCCCTCCCGACTACCGTAAGGTTAAGCACCCACCACCACCAACGATCACTATCAGGATCGGCGGATCCGAAATACCGACAGTGCAGCACATGCGCGTTCTCGGCCTCCACGTACAAACCGGCAGGAGCAATACCATCGCACTAGAGAGGCTTGCGGTCACCATCACTCAGACTGCCCGGCTCTTAGCAAGAATCTCGGCGCGGAAACACGGCATGAAGGAAAAGGAACTTCTTCAGCTGTTAAACGCCTTCGTAACTACAAGGATCACTTACGCCTTACCCTACTTACGACTCCTCAACACCGAAAAAGAAAAAAGTGGACAGACTCATACGCACAGTCCACAAGATCGCCCTGGGCCTCTCCCGCACCACATCGACAACGCAACTCCTTAGCCTCGGAATTCACATTACACTAGACGAACTTATCGAAGCCCACCGAACTGCACTAATCGAACGATTGCGTGGCAGTAAGACCGGAAGATGGATACTCCAACGTATCGGCATCCCTTCATCATCAAGCGGATCAGACTTGATCTCGCTACCACCCCTGATCAGAAAACGCTTTATAGTGCAACCATTGCCGAAGAACATGCTGGCCGGCATTCACGACGGTAGACGATCGGCCCGCGCCAGAAACCTGCACAGTGCTTACCATACGGACACAAAGGCCGCTCACGTCGACGCGGCCAGATACGGAGCCCCCCAGACACGCCTATGCAATCAATGTATCGGCGAAACGCACCCCAGTCGATAAAGAGCCCACCACAATAAGTGCCGGCTCCATACGCACACAAGACCCAACCGACGCCGAAGAAGCTGCCATAGCCCTTGCTGCAATGGCCGGATTTGAAACAGTCATCAGTGACTCGAAATCTGCCATAATCCGATTTGCCCGTGGCATGGTCTCCCCAACCACGGCACGCATCCTCCGCCATCTGCCCCAAGTGGCATGCAGAACCTCAGGCAACACCGCTACCAGTAGCACCGATGATGAAGATCCCAGCTTCATCCAACTCGTCTGGGTCCCGGGACACGCAGGCAACCCGGGCAACGAAGCCGCCCACAGACAAGCTCGAGGACTCGTACGCCGAGCGGTGGGCCAGACTTCCTACCACGACGCAGAAGCAAACGAACTACTCCTCACCTTTCACGATATCACGCAGAACTACAAGCTAACAAGGCAAACGAAACCACCTCCACACCCGCAACTTAACAAAGCTCAAGAAATCACTTGGCGGCGGCTACAAACACACTCATTCCCATCCCCGTACATCTATCGACACATCTACCCAGCCCTCTTCACATCTACTTGCACCCTTTGCAAGACAGAGACCGCGACCCTCGACCACATCATCTGGGGATGCTGCAAAGACCCTCCCCCACCCGACCTCCTAGGACAGTCACCGTCCAGTGAGGCCTGGGAGAGAACCCTGACGACCACAAGCCTGGACGGCCAGCTCCGGGCCATCAAACGCGCTGACGAGGTGGCGACCAGGCACGGCCTGGCAGCCATCTCCGCTTAGGAAACCAACGGCTTTCCTAATAAAGTTGTTTACTACTAGACAGCGTTCCGCACTTTGGCAAGGGTACAGGTAGGGTTCCAATAACATGCCTCCTAATTTTGGAAGGATTCGTTCCGCTTGATTGTACGCCACTACCATTAACCATAGCTCATGATCAACTGGTCTATTTTATAGCGCAGCCGGAGCACTGTTTTGATTACAGCGTGGCTGTGTAAGATCAAAGCGGCGCGTTTCTTCGGACGGGAAGTTGCAGATAGGGCTATCCGGATTTTTTTCCTTCTGCATTGTTTCATTGATGCTGGCTACTTCACGGTCAGCCTGTTTGAGGGCGCTGCTTTCTGATGCGTACCGCAGTGGAGTCACGTGTCACATTTCCGATTTCGCGGGTTTTCTTTATCAACAGGAGAAATGACCATGCAATTAGTACGTTGTTCAAAGTAGCTTAGTGAGATGTCGTTTCAACACGCACACATATGCATTATTATTATTTTGATAATTAGGTGAGTACATTTTGAGTTATATATATAAGTATGACTAATTACCTACTTATAGTTAATCAAAGAATTAGTAGTGGCTGCAAAGATCTACTAGAAACAATATCTACACAGTTTGCTTTGCCTAACGCCAGTCCTTTTTTTTTAAATCGTGCTGTATGATATTCGGAACACCCTGTGTATATCGCTGGGACTCTGTAGTCGGTATGTAAAACATTCACCCATAAGGAAAATTTTGTTTTCTACAAGTTATTTTTTGTGCGAGTGTAGGCGAAAACTTCCGAAAACATTCGGCAGCTATAGAAGCAACCAAAATGCATTCCCATTTCTGCCGCCGCATGTCTTTGGGTTTCATATGAAAAGGAAGATGAATTCGTTGCCCCGAAGTATTACAGACTATAAACAGAAAAGACAGACAGCCTCGAAGAAGAATGTCAGACTTCAGAGAAGAGTTTCTGTCGAATAATCTATCAGAAGAAAATAAACCTTGACAATGTCACCCAATGCGCATTGCTTTGACAGCCTTAGTTGAGACACCATCAAGTACATCCCCTGAGGCATTACAGAACCTTTCGAGCGTAAACAGATAAACAGAAAAGCACATCGACAACAACGTTTTCGTAGACGTAGTTTTCATGTCGGGGTTATTTTACCACTGTGTCGGAAAAAGTGATAGAAGTTGCATGGTTGCTCTCACCACCCGCGCACCGTGTCAACAAGCAGTGCGTCGCGTTGCCCGTCTGAAGAATGTCCGAAGTCGAGTTTGTCTAGTAGGAAAAAGTGTGCTGCTGGGTGCCTCGCTAAACTCAACAAGCAACCGATGTTCTTATTTTTCCAACAGGAAGAACTGACTGAGCTAAGCTGTCAGCTGGGCTCGCCTCTGGGCGCATGAAAGTTCGCGTATTTTAACTAGGTCTGCATACAGGCACATCCTAACTATATATTCTCCACACAACCCTAATGAAAACCAGCAGAATATGAAGCCAAAGGAGGTGTAGGGGAGACGTTCTTTGTACTGTTTAAGTGACTTGTAGTAATTGTGATGTAGATGTCAAGAAAGTCAAGTGGTCGAAAAGATAACTCACCGCCAGCAGGGACCGAACCTATACAAAGCAAGGTAAATCGCTTTTAACTCGCCTCTGCATCTCTTTCTATGTTTTTTCTGCCTGGTATTGCTGGGATGTGGTGCTTGTCAAGCTACCTTTATATCGCACCTTGTTTCCCGCATTCCACACCGCACATTATATTTGTTTCACGCATGAGTGCGACAACAAAAGTGTAAATATTTAACGCTCTGGTGAAATATCCCCCCCCCCCCCCTTGATAGCCACTTATAATTGTCTTTTAGATCAGGGGAATCACATTTTGCGTAGACTTCACCAACATTTGTAACATACGTTTTTACTATTGAGTAGACAACACTGACACACAATAAAAAACGCAGTCGAATCGCACCAATCCAACGGCTTGTCACATCAACTCAAGTGCTATAAAAGAGCCCAGAAAATGCGTATGCGATAAAGAAACTTACTGGGCTGTGTGATCCAACACTTAGCATTCCGTGTCGCTATGATGAAAGAATGCTGTCTTTCCTACAAACGCGTATGCGATGTTGTAAACGTGGAATAAAACCGTCAAAGCGTGTTCAGTATGCTTTCAACGAAATGTGTAGAGTAGCCAAATAAACAAAAAGAAAAGAAATATGTGCGAACAACAGTTTCACTGCGCAAAGCGTCTAACAGTTGCGCATAAAAAAAAAAGTAAATGCGACCTTCCAGGCGACGAAACAAAAACGAAGGGAAGCAGACTTCGGATCAAGGCAGATTAGAGCAATGCCGATAAAAAAAGCAAGCAAAAAGACCACAGGTTTGTCACAGAAAGTGGTCCCGATAAAAGCTGTCTCGTTTTACGGCCGCGTTAGCGATAACAAAGTTCAACGGGTTTATTGCGACCTCGGACTTGAAGGCCTTGGACTTTACGTTACACCCAACGACATCTTTACAACTCTTCCCCTCCGCCCTTTCTGAGGACACATTGTAACTCGGCTTAAGACCACAGTAGACGCATCGGGATTGCCTGCATCCACTTTCGCTTGCTATACGGCTGTTTTTTTTTCCCGCTGCTCTCCAATGTTTTATATTGCACGAAAGTGTCTGTCACTCTTGATCCTGAGTCGTATGGTCAGACCCGAAAACACAGGGTGCACCACATGACACAGTACTTGTATATTGAGATGTGCACTCTATTTTGTGGTGAATCCACATAGGATATACACTGACCTCTGACAGAGGTCGTGGCACGGCCTCTGATGGAGGCCGCGCCCCGGCCGAAACGTTAACCAGTGAATATATCCAATCTTCGTTAGTGCGCTCCTTGATTTCTTGACTATATATGTGCACCGGACCTACACAACTTTCTTTTGAATTATATATATATATATATATATATATATATATATATATATATATATATATATATATATATTACTGAGCACTAATATACAATGACGCTATAGGGGATGTTGTTAGTAAAAATTGTAACGTATCTGTGAAGTAGGAAAAGTGGACAAAAAGATAACTCGGCGCTGGCAGGGACCGAACCTGCGACCTTCCAATAACGCGTCCGATGCTCTACCAACTGACCTACAGCGGCAGTCATCACCCATTCCGCTTTATGGGGTATATGTGTGAATTTAAACCTGGGAGTGTTAGCGCCACCAGTAGCCATGACGGCGAGTGTCGGGCACTGTTTTTCTGCCTATCGGCTTCACATTGCACGTGATCGTATCACGAGCTATCAGCTGACTAATAATCCCGCGCATACTCCCTTAAGGCATCAAGTAGACCAGAATGAGATCCTCGCTATGAATGAAGGAAAGAAGTGGAAATTTAAGGGCTCGTTTTTCTTTGCTGGGCACAATATCATTGAGAACTAACAAAGAAGCCAAAGAAAGTATAGATGATGTTATTAGTAGTAATTTTAATGCACATGTGAACAAAGAAAAGTGAACGAAAAGATAACTTGCCGCTGGCAGGGGACCGAACCTGCGCCCTTCGAATAACGCAGGTCCCAGGTTCGATCCCTGCCAGCGGTGCGGATCGGATGTGGACAGCAATTCTATTGGTTAAAAATGTCAAGGAGAACAGCAGAAAATATTTTTATTACAGCCAGAACAGGGCGTCTGTAAGCATCGTCTGAGTTGTCAGAATAGGTTTCGTATAAATGAAAGGACGATAAAAGAAGAACTGAAGGCAAGAACAGCATATAATCTCGAAATCTAATGTGGTAGGGGTACCACTACACCTCAACAATGGAAAGGGGGGCGAACTGCAGAAGCAATCGAAAAACATCAAGGGTACGGTATCGCCACGGAACGTTAAGCACAACATAGCGATGTAGGCAGCAATAAAAGTCTGAACTTTTTTATTGCTCAGTCTGCAATAAAACATTTGATCTTATCGCAGGTACATTCTGTGACGCAACTTCAAAAGCTTTCGTGTGTGTGCGTTTTTTTTAATGCCGCTGTAGTGGCCCGTACGTAAATGGGCCTTACTTGGTTGCTTTTATTTATTACGGTTTTTTATTCTTTCACTTCAACACGATAAAGCACACGTGCTTCATGAAATCGCAACTTCTAAGCAAATAAGGTTATTAGAGTTTGCGCAATGTCTGTCGAGGCACTAGGCTTAGAGGGCTTTGCGAAGACGCTTTTGTCCCGTTTTTTTTTCGTCTTAAGTCAAAGCTTATCGCACCTTGAAAGTTCACGAGCAGTAAGTGAACGGGTCATTGGAAGGAACCAGCACAATCTGCTCGACCTGCAGAAACACAAATAGCCCCTCGATTTAGTAGTATATGAAGAACCACTGGAGGCAATGGGTGTAGATAGGAGAAGCGAACGCATTGAGTATGTCTGTTCAAGGGAGGACATTGGCAACGTTGAGTAGATGGGGCGTGATAATATTCCTCATCATTTATGAAGAACGGTGCAAATGGAAAAAAATTCCCAGTTTCGTGACTAGGGCGAAACAATGAATCCGATAGCAAGAAATTAGAATGCCACGCGAAGAACAGCAAGCTGCTCGATACTTTCAGCACACCGCTGCAGCACAAAGGACTCTCGAAAAGAACGCATAGGTATACGCAGGACAAGCGTGAACTAACAACTGTCATAGTTGTTACGTCTTTGTATTTGAGTAACGCACTGCAAGTGTCCGCAATGCAGAAGCCGAAGCTGTTTGATATTTCTTTTTTTCAAACTGCAGCACGTGGAATGATCCCTCTGCGTCTCCTGCCACGCGGTGGCATCGGACGCCAAGCAAAGAGAAAGGCAACTACTGAGCACATCAGGAATGAGGAGCTTGATTTTCGGGTGCAAATCACAGATTCTTTGGCAGATATTAAGGAGACTCTTCGGCAAATGACGGAGGCGATGGCCTCTCTTGGCGCGAGGACTTCCAAGCTTGAAGAAGAGGTAGGCAAACTGAGAGCTAAGAAGGGTGTCAAGACACTGGTTAAGAGTAGAGCTACTTTCTCCGGGGAGCCCCAATGTAGTACCCTGGCCGAATCGGCCGATCTCTCTAATGATGGCTGCGAGTAATGGTATATTGAACTTTACGATCTGGCAATGGAACTGTTGGGGCTTCTCTCAAAAAAGGGCAGCCCTACAGCAGTTCCTCAGATCGAGAGATTCAAGACCACAGATTATCTTATTGCAGGAGGTTTTGGTGGATAGAGTTTCTCTGTCGGGCTATAAATCGTACGTAAACAAAGGGCCGGAAGGTAGGGGGGTCTCCACCCTGGTGTCTAACAAACACACTTTTATCGAGCATGACATAAAGATGGGCAGGTGCACAATTGAATACCTTTTTGGCGAGGTTATCCCGAGCGGTGAGCTAAAAAATAGCGTATTCGTTCTCAACGTGTACAGTTCCCCTAGAGGGCGGCAGCATCGCTTCACTTCATTGTTGACAAAGGCGGTTTCTATGGCAAGCAGGGCCAGGGCCCCCATTGTTGTGGCCGGGGATTTTAATGCCCAACATCAGGCGTGGGGTTACCCACACACCACACGTAAAGGCGAGAACCTCTGGCAGGTCGCGGCGGATCTTGGCCTCACGTTAATCACCGATTCCAACTTTCCCACCAGGATTGGCAACTCCGTGTCAAAGGATTCCACTCCAGACCTCGCATTCGTGGGGTTAGCAGGGGAATTTTCCTGGGCTAACTTGGGGGTAGAATTGGGAAGTGATCATTATATCGTTAGCACAGTGCTACAGGTAGGCAGAAAACCTCCAAGGACATTCAAATACGTAGACTGGGACCATTTCCGCAAGATCAGGGTTGAAAGAAGGGGCGACTCTCCGGAGAACTTCCAAGATTGGCTGGCTAGAGTCAAAGGGGACGTAGAAGAAGCGACCAAGTCAATACACACAGAGCTAGAGGTCAATAAAATGGATAGCCGATTAGCACACTTAATAGAGGCCAAGGAATCTCTGCTGTCTCGATGGAAAACGCAAAAGCTTAATCGTAGACTTAGAAAGAGACTAACCGAGCTAAACAAGAAAATTTTGGCACATTGCCAAGAGCTAGAGAGACAACAATGGCATGAGGTGTGTAACATGGTGGATGGGCAGATGCGAATAGGTGGAAAATGGAACCTAATCAAGCACCTACTCCACGAGAATAAGACCAAAACCAATCAGACGCGGGGGGTGGATAGAATTCTACATGCGGAAAGGCAGCACCTTAGTGATGACGAAATCGTCACGCGCTTGGCACAAAGGTATCTTACCCTGGCGGACGATGCTGGACCCACGGGACCGGACTGCCCACGCTATGAGGGCAAATCGGCCGATGGCCTAGATAGGCCGTTTCAGGAGGCGGACGTTCGCGAAACGCTCCAGAAACTCAATGGCAGGTCAGCCCTGGGACCGGATGGCGTAAGTAACAAACTGCGGCGCAATTTAGACGACAGATCGATTCAGGTCATAACGGCAGAAATCAACCGTATTTGGGACTCAGGTGTATTTCCAGATGAGTGGAAGGTTGCGTCTGTGATTCTCATTCCCAAGCCTGGGCGCAGCCCCGGGGCTGAGAACCTCCGGCCCATCTCCCTCACATCTTGTTTGGGCAAGGTGGCGGAGCATGTGATAAATGATCGGTTCTCTAAGCACATTGAGAACGAGGGCCTTTTTCCAAACAACATAATAGGCTTCAGGCCACACCTCTCCGCGCAGGACGTCATGCTTCTCATTAAGCATGATATATTAGATAGCGACACCGGAGACACGAGGGCCATTCTCGGTCTCGACCTGGAAAAGGCCTTCGACAATGTGTCACATAGGTATATTCTAGACTCGATCTCCCGCCTTGACTTGGGGGAAAAATTTTACAGATTCGTACAGTCCTTTCTTGGAGGTAGGAGGGCCACAGTCAAACTGGGTGACCTCAGATCGGAGCCTTACGATCTCGGGCAACGGGGCACGCCACAGGGGTTGGTTATCTCACCGCTCTTGTTTAACGTAGCGATGCAGGGCTTGGCCGTCGCGCTTGAGCAGATGGAGGGTATTGGCTCCGCAATATATGCGGACGACATCGCTCTTTGTTGCACAGGCGGGTCGGATGGCCATGTTGAAGACACAATCCAAGAAGCAGTGCATTGCGTAGAGAAACACGTCAGTAACATGGGTCTCCAGCTCTCGTCTTCAAAATCAGAGTTGCTCCTCTATCGTCCCACTAGAAGGGTACCCAAGCCTAGAAGGTGGAGGCCTCCCGAGGAGACAGATATTAGGGTGCGAACGTCATCTGGATGCGTGATCCCCAGGGTTCGTTCTCTCCGGGTGCTAGGCATGATTATTGAAGCTAACGGTCAGCACGGACGTACTATAGATAAGCTTACACGGCATGCTGAAGGAGTAATCAGACTCATTGCAAGGGTTTCTAACAGAAAAGGAGGGCTTAAGGGAGATAATCTCCTGAGACTTTTTCACGCGTTCCTTATGAGCCATGTAAATTATGTCACTCCCATGCACAGATGGCAGAAACGTGAAATTAACAAGCTGAACACGCTCATCAGGAAGAGTATTAAGAGAGTCCTGGGGCTCCCAATGCGCACAAGCACAGAGAACCTAGCAAGCCTCGGCGTCCACAACACCTTAGAGGAAGTGATCGAAGCACAGCAGACCGCACATATTGCCAGACTCTCGTCTACGGCGGCGGGAAGAGGTATCCTGGCTAAGGTCGGGATCAATCCGACAGCGTTAAAAGATAAGAGTGTTCAGCTTTCGGATAGTGTGCGGCAGGCTATTACGGTCTGCCCAATTCCGAGAAACATGCATCCAACTTTCAATACTGGCAGGAGGACGGCTCGCACCTCTGCGCTTCTGCGTTACGCGCATGCGCATGAGGCAGATTCGTGTTTTGTAGATGCTGCCCAGTACGAAGGCGACTCCAGTCGCTTTGTTGCCAACGTTGTGGACATGAAGGGCCGAGTATTATCGGCCGCGTCAATCAGGGCATCGTCAGCTTCCAAGGCGGAGCAGCTGGCCATTGCGTTGGCGCTCCTGAAGTCGGACAGGGCAGAAATTTATACGGACTCGAGGTCAGCCGTTCGAGCTTTCTCGACTGGGGCTGTTTGTGAGGAGGTTGCTAGGGCACTTGAGGGTAAGGTGCTTACTCATCACGTCATTACATGGTTCCCGGCGCACGAGGGCGTCGAAGTAGGGGGGCTGGCCAACGTTAATGAGTTGGCCCATGCCCGGGCGCGAGGTCTTGCCGGCCGCGCCGGGCACTGGGAAGCCGGTGTGCCGGGTAGGACCGGCGACGGGCTTGGTCCAGCCTTTTCGGAGGCCAACCCATCCCACTTCAGGGACATTCTCTCTACCTTCAACGAGATCACTAGCCACTACCAGATGAGTCGCAGGGCTTTCCCCTTGCCACATCGAAGTCTCGCGAGGCCCCAGGCCGTGACTCTTAGGCTCCTGCAGACGAAGTCCTATCTCACACTCTCCGTCTTCAGCAGGTACACGGAGGTCTCCCCTCTATGTCCCGACTGTGGGGCGGTTAGCGATTTTAGGCACATGCTCTGGGAGTGCCCCTCTTTACAGCACCACACGGACCATGGATTGACGGAGGAAGAATTTCGTTCCTTTCTCAAGAGCCCCAACTGGTTTGACCAACTCCGGGCTGTCCAGAAGGCCCACGATGCGGCGGTGAGTCTTGGCCTTCCTGTCCCAACGTGGGAGCGGCCCGCAGTCTTGCCCCCTATAAAACGGGGTGAAGATTCTTCTGGACCCGAATAAATGTTACTATCTATCTATCTACATCATGAGTCGGTACAGAAGGGGGGCCACTTTTTCGTGCGCGTCTCAAGGGCAGTTTTCAATTTAAAAGAAAATGTAAGAGCGTTGCGTGTTAGAAAACACGCTCAAGCTCGTCTAAGATCGTCGTGCCGCGAGTGGCAAGTCGTGCATATGATTAGCTTGCCGTTATTTTGCCAGCCCAAGCATGGTGCGCTGCTGTCCTGTTCTGGGATGTCCTTCAACGGGCTCTGAAGAAACGTTTTGAAATCAATTCTTACACTATACGTTATCTTTTGCCAACATCACTGGATTAAGTGCCCTTTGATATGTTTTTCCTCATGGGTATGCACAGCCTATGGAAGACACGCATGCAAGACCGCAACGCAGAACCCACCATTTCTTCGAGAACACATTTTATTAGAATGGCTGTTCACCTAAAGGACATTTATGACGAAATAGACTGAACCGGACTGGTACCCCATCTTGGTGAGGTGCTTGGCCTCACCATCTTTTGTGTATGACATGATTTGATGAACTCTCGCTGCTCTACTGCACGTCGTTAGAAGTCGAGTGTTTCCTCAGTAACGTCAGAGCGCTTATTGTCGCTGTGTGATTGTAATTGTTTCATACTGTTAGTGCCATTTATGTTCATTGTAACACACATTTTAATAAATACCATGAAAGAAAAAAAAAGCATGGTGCGCGGCTGTGTTGGCTAGCGCAACGGGCCGCGGAGTATGGGGTCGCTGGTTTGAATCCCCGGTCCTGTGCTTTGGTATTTTTTTTCTATTAATTTATTTTTCTTTGTGCCTTTTTTATATACATGAATACATTTACATATCCGGGACATGACGACGACGGCAAAAATCACCCGAGAGTCTCCATATAAATGCTATCGCAATAATAGATCAGCAGCACAAGCTATACCATTGTGACACGAAGTGTAGGTTTTAAATGGAAGGAAGATGTGGAAATTTTTCTTTTTCCGTTGTGTGCAGATAGGGTTTCACAGATATTCGCATATGGACACATCATTCCTCAGCGACAAATGCTTTACAAAATCTGCACAGTAAATCGATTAAATCTGGTAACTTCATGAAAGCTTGCCTTGAAATAAAATTTTAAATATGCATTGCAATTCTGTATTTTGTGAGTTCAACGTGCATAGAAATTGTACGCATAGCGCAACTGGGACTATTCAGTTGTGCAATTTATTGATAAATAGGGACTAATGAGTCTCTAAATATGCATAGGTGACTGGATGCAGAAGCTAAACAGCGGAATATTCCTTAGGAAAAACTTTAACATTATAGCGACTTTATACAAGCCAGTGCACCACTTGCAAAAAAAAGAAAAAAAATAGAAATCTGCCATGGCAGCTGAGCAGTTGAGGTGTTGCGCTGATAACCTCGAGAACGTCGGTCCGACTACAGGCCACGGTGGCGGTATTTCAATGGGAACCAAATGCAAGAACAACCATATACTTAGACTTGGGTGCATGCTGAAGAACGCCGGGCGTTTAAAATTCATATGGAGACTCCCAGTACGGCACGCATAATAACGATGCCACAGATTCGGAACGTAAAATCACTATCCTTACTGATATGCAGAAAGAGCAAGAACAACATTTTGTGCCTCTTTCAATACGTGTAGCGTTCAAAAATTTTCTTGTGTCCACACTGCATTTTTCCCCGTCCATAGGTATGCCTTTCGGCAGTGTAGAGTGGCATACAGGTTTTTCAAGACTGGTTAGCATCCCTGCCTTTCCTCCCGCTCCTGTTCCTGCCTATTTACTTCCTGCGCAGCGAACATCCACCTTCAGGTGTACCTTTCTTGGCCTCTCACCGAGTCGAGTAGCAGGCGTCACTTGCAGCTCTTTAAGTTCTACCTAACTGGATTAACCGAATAGAAGAAGATACGCCGTGAGCTCTTTCATTATGCGCACTTTGTTCTGCGCGACGGCGCCTTTTAAGAAACGAATGGGTGCTGACAGTTTTCTTGAGCAAAGTTTAAAATGAAAGCCAAAGTGAAACTGGGGCAGCGAACACATTGGGATAACTTCCACTGTAATTCGTTTTGGCGTGCCAGCGTCCGATTTTCTCCATTTCAAACACAGCTGCTGCAGAAGACATTCCTTCCGTTTTCGAAGCACGGAAAAGATTCCAACAGCCTATTTTTCCATATTTGTTTGTTTGCGTTTGCGATGAAAGAAGAAAGCGCTGGAACGAACATCCGTGTGTACGCTTTCTATAGAGAACAATTTCTCGACCACTCGAAAAATGTCTTACGACCAACACCAAACGCTCACAAAGCAAAGGAGCCCCAGCAGGCTCAATGTGAATAAAACTACGAGTAGATACTTAAAAGTGAAACGCTGCAATGGACCGGGACGAGCTATAAGTAAAGCACTCTTTGCACTCTTTATGTGTATACACGTAATATATCTTCTACTTGCTCTCTTTGTTCCTTCTTACTTTTGTTTTGAAACTCTCAGAAACGACAACAAGCACTCCAGCAAAGGACAGCTCAGTGGATCAGACGGAACGCACTGACAAAATACACACAAAAAACATATAAGCCAGGAAGGACGAATGATACAAAGTT
The DNA here is from genome assembly GCA_030522465.1 of Rhipicephalus appendiculatus. Lineage (NCBI taxonomy): Eukaryota > Metazoa > Arthropoda > Arachnida > Ixodida > Ixodidae > Rhipicephalus > Rhipicephalus appendiculatus. Next base: position 812,151 of record JALIZH010028122.1, read on the forward strand.
CCAGATTACTTATATGATAAAACAATGCAGGGTCGAATGACGTTCAGTAAGAAAGGGTGGTTGGCAGGGAAGAAAAGGCGTATGGCGAATGGAATCTGGCACAAGCGGTAACGCCTTTCTTGAATGCCTTCTTCTACGGGTCCCACAAGGGCCAACTCAGTTCTGCAGCAGCCTCACTTTGAAATGAGATTTCACGAAAAAAATCTAGGCCTGTAAGGTGCGGAGCTTTATTTCTTTATTAAAAAGTGTAAGGAAAGCGCTCGCGGCATAAAATAAGCCGGAAAATTCAGATTTGGTAAATAGCGAAATGAAAAACAAACACATCCGGACAAAAAACAGTCTGAAGACAGACAGAGATAGGTAAAGAAGCAGCCTGCAGGTATAGAAAAAATACTTCTGCACACCTCTAGAAAGACAAAGCCCCAGCGCAAAGGAATGGCATTTTTAGAGTAAAAGGAAGATGAGGCAAGTAGCTCCATTTATTATAAGTTTGCAGATACGCCTTCTTACTTTCGTGTTACTTTGGCTCAACTTGACGTGTTCGTCGTTATTCAGTTGCTTTGCGCTTTTTGCAACACCTTTTGACTATCTTACCCTTTGCTAGTACTCCACAGTGCTAGCCATAAAGTCCGTCTTTTTTCCCTTAGCACGATATGCCGGTTCCGCAAACGCGTCGCGAATACAAACAAGCCGTATCTGATATCCAAGTGTCCCAGATTTAAAAACCGCTCATCCGGGCAAAACAGAGAAGCGACAAGAAGAGCTGTACACCATCGTACACACCGACACAAACACAGCCATTCAAAGAGACACATTCAAAGGGGAAAGCCCGGCCGTGCGCAAACCAGGTGGCAGAGTTCAAATTTACTCCGTCCCTTCACTTGCTGTGCCTGCAGCTATGGGGCACCGCACGCTGCAGCGCATCCTTAACGGTAACCCTCCGAAGCAGGTTTTCCCAGCTTCCGTTCTCGATTCCGATTTACCGTTTCATGCCTTACCTGTTTCCGAATGTTTTTTCTTCTTAGCCAGATCTTTCGTCCTTTGAAACGTGTCAAGCACCCGCACCCTGGTTTAAAATAGATTCGAATGCCATCTTGTCCTTTTCTAAGAAAAATGCGACACTGTCAACAGCCAAAAGCATCAAATTAGGAAGGCCGAAAAGCGTGCTTTCCGAAAAAAAAAAACCATACATCCGAAGGGACGCTATTCTTGATTTTCTTGCGGTCTCACGCCAGGGTGCATTCTTCGGTTTCCTGTGCTTGTTATTATATGCCAAGTATTCCTTGGCGAACAAATGTCACTTTGACCGTATCTATCTATCTATCTATCTATCTATCTATCTATCTATCTATCTATCTATCTATCTATCTATCTATCTATCTATCTATCTATCTATCTATCTATCTATCTATCTATCTATCTATCTATCTATCTATCTATCTATCTATCTATCTATCTATCTATCTATCTATCTATCTATCTATCTATCTATCTATCTATCTATCTATCTATCTATCGTCATGCACGTCATGACACATACACTGTCTTGGTGCTATACCATGGTCGTTTCATTAATTTTCTTCGCCAAATAGACCCCTTTCGTAATTCAGTCTGGCAAAACTGATTCAAGAGGCACTTCGGCTCTGCTACTCATCACTCTATATGCTGTCCGCCATCAGCTGGTCGGAGTGCGCGGCGTTGTTCGGTGCGTAGGGGAGGCAGTGCTTTTTTTAGGTGTCCCGTTCTAGTGCGCGGTCGAAATTGGTTGGCGGCTTCTGTTTTTTTCTGAGAGTTGGGGCGCAGCGGCATCATGTCATGGACCAAGACCCTGACCATTTTACCAAAAAGTTTTGATATAGGCAAAGTAGAGGCCTATCGAACGTCGAAAAGCGCCGGAAACCGCAACGAACTGCGCAGCCACAAGTTCGTCGCAGAAAGCTACGTTCAATGCTCGACCATAGAAACACGTGCAGACACAACAAAGTAAGTACTCTCACAGTCGTTTTCTTTTCGCATGTTCACTGGTGGGGTGGTTAAACGTTACAACGGCAGTTCGCGAGGCACGCGGTCTGACTAGCTCGTGTGTACGAAGTGACCTGCCATGCATGAAATCTATCTCGATACATCTGTAATGCCTGTTGCGCGTATGTGCTTTGCTGGCGACAGCAGAAGTTAACTCGTACTTCTTACTCCGATGCAGTGATTCCACACTTGTGCACGTACGCGCGAAGTGCTTCAGGAGCCAGAAGAAGATGGCAACACCGTACACCGTGTCCGCCGCACTGACACATGATGGTTACGTGCGAGAATGCGTATGCGAATGCGCCGCCAGAGAAAATGGAGCATGTCACCATGTAATGGGACTGTTGAAAGTCAATGTGCTCCTTTTCCCAAATGGGTATGAGGAGCCTCCGCCAGAACTGTCATGTACGGAACTTCCTCAAATGTAGAGGTAGCCCGGGGGGGCAGAAAATACCGGCTTCCAGCGTTGATGACATTGATTGGAGAGCCGCAAGGCCAGAGGGTGTGTCTAACCCGCTTCAGTCGCGTCTTTATGAAGCCAGAAAAAGGCGGAGGTCCCTACAAGACGTTCAAGAAGCTGCAAAACAGTTTGCAATCGAGATGGCTGCGCATACTAAGAGTTCACTTCTGGGGCACTGGAAGTCTACAGCACCGACAAAAGCAGACAGCTTGTTTGGTGACACATGTGTAGGGAACCTCTTGTGGAGCCAGAAACCGCTTGTGCCACACGACTTGATGACTTATTTGTGCCCAGAAATTCAGCAGGGTTCAGCTACGCAGCTGACACCCATGCAGGTAGCACTTTTTCCAAAAACTGTGCCCACTCTTGCGTCGTGTGTCGGCCTGCCACCAACGCAGCAAGCTGTAATCGAGGCAAGCACATGCGTGTAAATACCTGTTGGCATGTGGAATGGCACAAAGCACGGAAAACAGGATAAAGTGAACAACTTTAACTTCTGTGTGTCTTCCTCCTACATAGCACGTACCATCCTCTAGCCATCTGCTACACCATAACGTGTTCACTAACCCACTTCCACTCATTCATATCCCATTTCACTTCGGTTTGTAACCGACTAGTAATATATAAAAAGTATGTTGTATGTGTAACGTACTGGACCCTTATATGCAGGCTATCGTGTTGGTTTAAGCTTAGCAGCTTAAACCAACCTCTTACCAGTAGGGTCAATGCACAGTATACGTGTAGCATGAAATATAGCACGGAAAAAGAGGAATATTGTGCATAACTTCCAAGTAGAACCTGCTCTTCCATTTTGTGCTTTTGTCATGTCTTATAAACATAACTTGCACTAATCAACCAATTTCTACAACTACTTTCGTTCGTTTTAGCAACCAGGCATTGTAAAGTGTGATTATATTGTAATTTTTGTGTTAACCCCAACATGTGCTGCACCTTTATATGCAGGCTCTCGTGATGTCTGTTGACGAAGCTCGCAAGCTTGAGCAGACCTCTCGCCAGCAGAGCCAAAGTGCAACATGGAGAGCTGCTCGCAAAGACCGCTTAACGGCATCTAACTTTGGTGTTGCTGTCTCTCGTAAAAAGTGTACAGAGAAAGGCCTGCAATACCTCACCACTGACAGAGATCTGTCTCGAGTAAGGGCCATACAGTAAGTATGAGTTGAACATTTTATTGAAAAAGTTGGTTTGTAACAAAGCCAGAAGATATGGTACAGTAACACAGTGTACAGGTTAAGTAACTTCCTATGCCCTGTTTACATCTGCTATACGTAGCACTGCTTCCAGTAAACACCAGTGGCTATAAGTGATTTGCACTAATGAATGCACAGGTGCAATGTTAACAAATCACACTCATGTGTCTGCTATCACAGTATTCAAGAAACTTTGAAAAAGGAAGTAGCTTTGCATGTTGTGTTTAACATATGTATACACCTTGTATGCACTGCAAAATGTTGATTGTATTGTAGAATGCAAGCATGACTAAGCCTGCAAAATAATGCTGTTTCAGGTATGGAGTTTCAAGTGAAGCCGTGGCTGTTCAGAAATACGAAACAACGCTGCGCACCATCAGGCACAACATCCAGACATTTCACTGCGGCCTTGTCGTGGACCCAGGATGCCCGTGGCTTGGTGCCTCTCCTGATCCTGGGGTATGGGACCCCGAGGAACAGGAACCTCATGGCATCGTAGAAATCTAGTGCCCCTACTCAATGAAAGACCTTAAAGAACCATGTATTCAAGGTTCATGCCTTATAAAGGACAATAATGGCACATATAGGCTAAACCGCACCCACTGTTACTATTATCAGGTGCTTGGGAAGATGGCAATTGCAGGGGTGACTTGGGGCGACTTTGTTGTGTAGGCTCCACAATTTCTGGTTGTCGGAAGAATTCGACTCAATGAATCTGAGTGGAAGAAATGCAGAATGAAGGTGGACAGCTTTTATTTCTCGACACTTCTGCCGTACTTGGCAAAAAATTCATGCACTGGATAGGTCGGCAAAATTTTTTAACTCACTCAGACGCACTCATGCTGTGAAAGCTCACTCGAACTCTGATTCACCGAAATTTTCCTCAACCGAACTCACTCAGACTCACTAAACGTTTTCTCAACCGGACTCAATCTCACCAACATTTTGCTCAGTCGGACTCATGGCTTGACCCGAGTCTGAGTGAGTCGACTCATGAATCTGATGGCATAAAGTTAGTACTCCCGATCATGGTGTAAATGCTTTTCAACGCTAATATTTCACATAATCGATGCTCTACGATACGCCTTTGGGTCTTTGATTAGAACTAACAGACCAGAAGCCCAATGAAAGTATAGGGGATGTTATTTGTAGTATATATAGTGTATAATCAGAAGAAAGTAAAGTGTACGAAAAGATAGCTTGCCGCTGGCAGGGACCGAACCTACGACCTTCGAATAAAGAGTCTTGTACCTTAAACTACGAGTTATCAGTGGTCACAATCGAATAACGAAGTTCTTACGAAATATTTTTTTCGTAAAACACACGAGATATTTTTATCAAGAACATCCCGTGAAAGGGTTGGGAGGTCATGGCACCCGCTTCCCCTTACTCAAGCCTTTGATCAATTAACATTGAGATGGCGCATGAAAGCTAGTGTGTTGAAGTGTGTGGGAATCGATATGAGTATAAACGTAAGCTGATGTAAGGCTGATAGTAATGCAAATAGCTGAGTAGATCAGCAATTAAAGGTGGAACTCACTCAGACTCGCTCATGAAATATATTTTGCACTTCGAGCTCACTCGGACTCGCCAATATTTTCCTCAACCGGACTCACTCTGACTCACGAAAATTTCCTTCACCCGGACTTGCACTCACCAAAATATTACTCACCCGGGCTCACTCATACTCACAGCTTGATCTGAGTCTGAATGAGTCGACTCATGAGTGAGTTTGCCGACCTATGATACAGTGCACAGGATGATTTTTGAACTGTTGATGTGTCAATAATATTGATACTACAGAGCCTTGTGTTCTTTTCTTGCAACTTGAGTAAAAGTCGTGGCTTTCACTGAGCCATCTTGGTTGTCCCTGCAATGTTACACTGAACTGACACGACACGTACATGACTGCAGCAAGACTGTTGCTACTGCAAACCCTACGTTCCTATTAAAGGACTTCGGAAATTGCTTAAGAATGCACACAATGCCCAAATTTCACCGATGATTGGTGCAATAGACAGTGGAATAGGCCTATCAAAAATGTGAAAGGCCTTAATTCGTTGAATGCGTCGCTCGACATGTATTCTGAGGCTTGCAATTCCTTCTGTTGCTCTAACTTCTTCAGTCAGGCGCTGCCTCCGCAGGAAAGGGGGGAATGTTCAAAGCAACTCCTTTTGCGCTGAGCAGGTCCTGTATCTTGAAGCCCTTGTCGGCCATTACCGAGTCGCCAGGCTGAAACTGTAGGTTTAAAAAACCACTTTTTTCGACAAGCTCTTTGTCTGACACTGACCCTGTAAATAGCTTTGACAAAAACGCGATCGCGCCGTCGGGTGCAACGACAACCAAACCCTTCATTGTATTATTTGATTTGTAGGTTGAGTATGTAGCTGACTGAAGAACCAGGGAGCTTGGTACTTCGCATCTCAGTTCTGTTGCGTCAATGATGGCCCTTGTTGTTGGGTATCGCTCTTTAAAAATGGCTGGCATAGTTCTGTAAACCTCCTCTCGGCTCACCCATAGGTCCATCTGGCCAACTTGCAAATAAATGAAGCTGATCCATGTGGTGCATATTCTTGAAACTGTAGCAACTGACACATTGAACCTGTATGCTAGGTCCCTTTCGAAGAGACCGAGGCGTAGCCTCACAAGAACAATAAAAAGCTGGTCCTCGGCTGTCAACATGTGTGTCCTTCCTGCATTACTTGGCCTACCTGAGTAGCTCCTAGACCATACTCTTATATTTTCTGCATTCTCACCGGGGTCTATCAAACGCAGAAAGCTCTGAATGATTCAAAGTTGGGAAGCCCAGTGTAGAAGCTTATGTCCTCAGGGCTGTTCATGAAACATTCGATTGAAAATCGCCTGCTTTTCTGTTGATCAAGTTTTTTGTTTTCCATACTGACTATTTCGCACTCTCTTTGAGCTTTATAAAGCGCATCTTTTGCTAACTTCACCTCTTTGGTTCTAACTTCCAAGTCGCTCTTTAGCTGTTGAACGTGGACTTGAAGGAGAGATAGTTGCATTTCGAGCTCGGGCACTCTCGCTGCACTGGCACTCGCACACTTCACCTCTTCGGTCCTACCTTCTAAATCGCTTTCCAGTTGGCGTATGCGTGCTTGGTGCTCAGACAGCTGCTCCTCCAGATTCACCACTGTGGCTGCACATGTGCATCCACACACTTCCTGGCGCTCTTGAAAGTCCGTCGCACTGGTTGGCGCTGAAGCACTATCGCCGCACTCGGTGGCGTCCAGAGCCTCATCTGCTGTCACGCAGTCCCGCGACATGGCGACATCGCCACCGGGAGAAAGCGTTGTTTCGAACGCAAGCTCGGAGCTGCCAGCCTGACCGATGGCGGACAGCCGTTGCGCTCGCGAGACGCACTGCTGTCGGTCCCTCGGCTTTCTTCTAGCTGGACGCTGGGGTTTTCCAAACGCAAACACGCTCGATACGGCGTCAACACGAAGATAACGCCGACCGCCGACTACATTCGGCAAGTAGTCGTCGTTGGCGAAATGTGTCGAGCACACTTTTGTGTGCTTCGTCACGGCAAACAACTTTCCTTCGTCGCGTTTGATTGCGACAAGCCATCTCTTCTTCAGAAGCGGGTCCTTTGGGAAGGCGAAGAACGACACCTGCAAGTCGACAAAAGCGACGTAAGACGCGCGCTAGCAAAAGTAACACATAGGAAGCTAACGAAATGTGTAAACGCAGATTTGCCTTCGAGCCGTCGTCGCCTAATACTCCTCGCTGTTTGCAAAGTGGCACGCAGCAATGCACAGGCATGTCACCGAATCCACAAGCGATAGGATTTTGCGGCGAGCTAGGGGTGCCATTCGCCGGTTCACTACGTGTGGCACCCGCGAGTCCGACCAACTGATGGCGGCCGTCTCATAGTCCCCATCCTTCTCAATAGGTGGCGCTTTATTCCGAAAAGGGTCTATTTGGCATGGGATTATATAACAGTGTGTCGAGCATGAATTAGAGTTTGTTCCGTGAATGCCATGTATAGCATGTCGTACATGACATCATATACATGTCAAGGTCTTGGCGCTGTCACGGTGGTTTTGTCAGCTTGGTAGAACCTGGCAGTTGTGCGTGCTCGGCATAAATTATAGGGCATCGGATAAGTAGCATGATACGCATGCTGCGTACATCCGAGAATGCATGGAAATTAAGGCGCCATCGCGATTTGATTGCGGTCGTTTCATTATACCTCTGCTACAATGGGCATGAAATGGGTGTGTACAAACAAATGTGAGAGATAGGTGAAGACATTAATATGTATGACGTTCATGTCACCTGAATGATAAAATGAATAACATAAATGATATTCACACAAACTACGGGAAGCCCTCATGGCCGTTTCTTTAGCATGGCTGGTTTAGCACGGTTGTTTAGCCCTCGCAAGACTCTAGTGGCACCTGGAAGATAACGCTATCTATCCAAACGTCATGGCTCGTTGATTCTGTTTAACTCAAAGTACATGTAAACGACTATCTGTCTCCATGATCCTTTGTGAACGAGAAGCGCACAATTCCTACAGTTCCTGCACTTCGTACAGGTCTTGAAGGCAACAGAAGTGAGCACCCACCAGTGATAAGCTGTACGCTGCACTGCAGTGTTCAGGCAGGCGTGCTGGTGGCGGAGCAGTGTATGGGCTAGCGAAGCAGGCGCACAAGGGTAAAACCGGTTTCTAGGCAACGCGGGGTGACCTCATCACGGAGCGGAGTTTTTTGTTCGTTTTGAACAGATTAAAGCTGGCTTAAACAGCTTCGATTTTAAAACTGTCTATTTCAAAATGGGTGCTTTGATTTCGAGGTGTTAGTCATGCTGGAGAACAGTTTCGATATAAGTGACTCCTGTATGAGGTGTGGGAAAGACCTTCTGTAAAATAGCAACGTTAGCTGATATTTTGTCCAAAGTCCCCAGCCCCTCTCCAACCATCTTCACCAAGGCATCAGGAGGCTTAATTTTCAACCTGCAGCCCAAAAGCTGACAATAGTTTGAGGCACCTGTTATGGAATGTTGGTACACAACCTGGGAGGTACATGCAATGTTGCAGCTGTACAGGGCGCTCTTTCTCGGGTACTTGTAATACAGCTTGCCTATGCTCACAAATGCAAGTACCTCGAAAACTAATATATCCGCAGTCAAATGGGTTCAGACCCAGGCACTCAGTGTTTTTTGTTAAGGCAGGTAGCGCAAAGAAACACGGACACAAGCGAGGAATAAGTACACGAGACAAGCGCTAACTTCAAACTAAAGTTTATTCTCAGAATACTTGCCTATTTATCAAATATCACACTACCACATTGTAACCATGGAAAAAACGACTGATACTGATGTGAATGTCATGACGCCGAGACTTGTTGATCAGCTCTTATAACTGAAATGAAACACGCAAAAATGTCACACTCAAGAAGTCTCGGCGTCATGACATTCATAGCAGTATCAGTCGTTCTTTCCATGGTTACAATGTGGTGGTGTGATATTTGATAAATAGGCGAGGATTCTGAGAATAAACTTTAGTTTGAAGTTAGCGCTTGTCTCGTGTACTTATTCTTCGCTTCTGTCTGTGTTTCTTTGCGCTACCTGCCTTAACATGAATTCCCACAAACAAGCCCAGTTATCCGTTCTGGTAAGCTCAGTGTTTCTCTTCGCTTGCCGCGATGCTCGCTTAGTGAAAACCGAAGGTACCTTACTCGCGTCTTTGCTCATTGTCTTGTTGCTCTGCCAGACGACAGACCAGGTGCTTATTTTTTCACTCAACCCGGCACTGCCGTCCGTACCTGCCATCAGGCTATACAACCGCAGTGATATACAGGTAATACACCCTGTCGCGCCCGAGGTGCTTGGCACATTCCCCTGTTGCCTCATTGTTCCTGGAATATGAACCAAAATAGAACTGTCGCCTCCAGTGCTTAGGCAGCTTTCTCTGCTTATGCTGAAGGAGACGTACAATGACCACAGCAATCTGTACAGTGATGCTTCTGCGACGGTGGAATGGATGCAGGGTCATTGATCTTTCCTGGCCAAATCTCATCTGCAAAGTATGCTTACACACTAACTGATATTCAGAGGCAGCGGAATTTGCCGCTCTGCGAAGCGTAGTTTGCGTAATTTGTTACGAACGACGCAGGAAATGTAGCGTGTTCACGTACTCCAAACCACCTCTTCAGTGTTTGGTTTTTGCCTCACGTGGCGGGGTCCGAGAACAGATGGTTGTAGAGTTTAGACAGCTTCTCGATTATTTGGCTTAGCGACGACACTCCACGTTTTAGTGGCTTTCAAGCCACTCTGGCATAATGGGAAATGAATATGCCGGTGCAACTCCTCAATCTGCGCATGAAATTGGTGGACATGAATCCAAACCGTTTTCAAGAAAAGATGCACCAGTGCAAATTCGCGTTCTTCAAAATGAAGCCATACGCTCTTTATGAAACACTCGAACTTTGAAGCACACGCGATTGCATCGACTTCACCAATCCAGTCGAGGTTGGCCCTCGTCTGGACTATCTTGGCTTGAGATAATGGTACGTTGCCGACTGTACCATCGTGCCTTTGTTATGAGTATTTTTCCTTGCGAATCTGTGTAGATGACACTGATTCGCCGAGCCACTGTGGTGGCGAGGAAACCACCCAACGTGTTCTTCAGTTCTGTCCTCGCTACAGCACGCAGAGGCCATCGTTGGAGGCCGTGTTGACCTCCCGTGGCGACAGGCCATTCCCGCAAGAGACCGTCCTAGAATGCCCACTGGAACTGTCATATTAATGGAAGTCCGTTAAGGCTTTGTTTCATATTTTCCGGAGTAGTGGCCTATTAGACAGCCTGCATAGGTCCTGGTCCCCATTTTTTCACCACTCCTTACTTTGTTGCGTGCGTATACACTCAGGCCCGCGTGTCCTCTGTGTTTTCCTTGCCATCTTTCTTCCATTTACTCTTCCCCCCTTGTGTAGGGCAGCAAACTTGATGTAATTCGCGTTCATCGCCATTAATTTCCATTGTGTATATATTTATCTTTGTCCCTTTGGGAATAACAAAGCCACAAATAGAGAACTAAATAACAAGTTCTAATAATTATAGTCTACAAGATTTCAACGCTTCAAGGCCACTGCTGCCTGCCTGCACCAAGTTTCACTTTTTCTGATACATATATAAGATTCCACTCATCTCTCGCGTGAAATGCCATTCAGTGGAAGAGAGGGTTTAGTGGTTCTGTAGTAATTTATAAATACTATGGTACATTACCTGCGAATTTTAGTGCCGACATATCTCGATGGGAGCTAAATTTAGCGGAGGCGAGAACTACGCATGTAGATAGCTTAGGAGCATGAGTATAGTGTCATTTACTTCTACGTTAAAAGAAGTTAGCCGAGCAGCGGCAGATGCATCTCTGTCTCGTGGCCGTTGCCTGTCTACCAAGTCAGGGCGACAGGAATTATGGTAGAACGACCCCGTCAGCGCAAGAACTGATGTGCCGGAGAGCGGGAAGAATATCCCATCAAAGTGCGAGATGAACGCATGTACTTCACGGTGATGGCTATGAATGATTAATAAACGTTTGAAACCTAGCTTCTGCTTACATTCTCTGCGTGTTTTGGATGTTGACATTATCCGAGCTCTAATTTGACAAGCCATTGTTTACCAAACAGCTGTATTGGCATAAAAATTTTGGTCATAAACCATGTAATAACCGAGTATTACATAGAAGAACAAGGAACGCATCGGGAAATTTCGGACCATCGTAACAAGGAGAACTATATAGGTAGCAAAATGAGATGCCGTAATACTTTTGATTACTAAGCGTAACCAAAGAAACACATTTATTTATCACGCACATTATACGCTAATGATCACACTACCTAAACCAAAGGTACGTCGAAATTTTGCTCCTACATTGAAAGGTTATCTGTTTTCTTCAGTGGAACACCCTATTGCCTACACACCGAAAGAGATTACCTAAATTAAGACACACTTGTAGGAGCCACGAAAATCGATCGTAAACGCTTGTCACTGCAAACAGCGCGCGCAATCAGGGCAGCCCAGCTGCCTTTACACGAGTCTTGAGAATCTCTATCCATTCGCAGTGACTGAGATGGGCACAGCTCCTCCCTTCAGGTTCCTTTATTGAATACTGTGACCGGTCGCCTTGCATCTCGATCTGGTCAGTGCGCATCGTGTTGCAGACCTTGTTTGGTTTCCGGAGAAACCGCCACTGGCTTCTTACTCGGGGAGACAAAAAATCCTCGCTTTAATTACAAGCGCTCGCCCAGGCACGCCCTATGCCATCTTGGCTTCGGGGCATTCGAGGACTGGTCTTGAAGTTGTAGAGAGTCATCGACGAAGAGTAGTCACACCAAAGGATGGAGCTCCGTCCTGAATGTGAGACTTTAAGGAAACTCGGGACACTAAGGAAGGAGGTGGAGCTCCAAAAATGTGTCCTTTACAATTACCTAAAAAAAGTGGTCTACTCCCTCAACCAATTTTCTTTTGCCATGTTTCTTTGCACTCATGTCCTCTTTCTCCAAAATATTTGCACAGCTGTACTCCCTTGAATGTTCCCCGCAAGGTGGTAGACATTGCATCTGTAGGATTCTCATTTTTGGGCAAGATTTTTAGAACAAGTTCACTTTGCATATGCTGCAATCCAGCCAAATAAATTTGCTTGGCCTGGTCTTAGACCACTCGGATCACTCAATGCCAGGTGAGGAAAAAACAACAGCGTGGGATATGGCAGAGGCTGCGTTAGATGCCCCGGCACTTTGCGGTCTTTTTCAATAACAAAACACATTTAACTATGTGTGTTTAAAATGAATAAACGTTCTTTGTTAGTTTCACTAAAACACCAGTGCATTATATAAATTAGAGAGAAGGTCGCGGCTGAAATGGGAGATCAGAGAGTTTCCCACATTCAAGTCACCCTATTAAAAGAGAAAAAAAGAACGAAACTCCACTCCGTGAATGTACAAAAACTTAATTCCGCACATAATTGAACAGTTGAGACTTCGCGCTAGCAGACAATCTCTATAGAACATATCTCTTAAGATTCCTGATCCTTAGGTAGCCTAAGAACTTAACGTCTACCATTTAAGCAAAATAGCCGACGTATGCAGACAGTCTCTACTGGCAGGCTTCATGATTTTTTAGAGTCGCGATTCTTCGTCGCATACTTGATTCGTGTACTTCGGCTGACGACACGTGTAATACGCAGCCCTTAAGGAGTGCCTGAAAGAACACTGATCATATTAAGGAATAATCACGCGTATAGCGCGGAAGTGAACCTGCTCGCCAAGAACGCTAGTTTTCTACATGATACGCCAAACTTAGCTACGAGTTTTAAAGAGCCTGCCACATAAGCCCTCACCTACACGAAAACACGCGCGCCATGAATGGTATTTCGCAAATATTTTCTTGCACGGCGATCTAAACTTGTCGGGATAGTTTTAGTATGTGCGAGGATTTACGGACTGAAAGATGATATTGTGAATGCCCAATAATTAGCAACAACTTCGCGGTTTATGCTCCCCTCGGTACGCAAATATCTTGTTGGAATTTAAATTTATTTAGAGTAACTCTACCACCACCTCAGCTATTTCCTAGCACATATTATTCGGCTTGGTTAGCTGCGCGGCGGATAAAGTGAATTGTAACTTTTATCAATTATACTCTACCTGAAACATAAGTAACACTTGTAATACTGCTCTGATTTCCGTTGCTTAGCTTTCGATTCATATTTGAGTCGCCTTTACACTTAGGAAAGTTATTTATTATCTCGGTGTCATATCGCATCGCAATGCTTCAGTCCAAACGTATAGATTGCATCTGCTGTAAAGCGTTGCGTGGAGATACCTTTGTTGTACTGTCCGCCGCGGTGGTATAGCGGTTAGGGTGCTTGGCTGCTGACCCAAAGGTCGCGGGTTCGATCCCGGCCGCGGTGGTCGCATTTCGATGGAGGCGAAATGGTAGAGGCCCGTGTACTGTGCGATGTCAGTGCACGTTAAAGAACACCAGATGGTCGAAATTTCCGGAGCCCTCCACTACGGCGTCTCTCATAATCATGTCGTGGTTTTGGGACGTTAGACCCCAGATATTAATTAATTATTAATTACCTTTGTTGTACTCACGCACCATTTCTGTTTCCAGGAAGGACACAAAGCTAGTACCATGCAGAACATTCATTAGCCGAATGCTGGAATAAGATTTCTCATTTGAAATCTATACGAATCCGCCTGAGAACCTTAATTCGGTTCGTTCTATTTCCTGTCAGTATGACCGGATGGGAGTACCTACAGATTTTGATTGCCCGAACCAAAACCTGCTTTCCGAATGGTGGCACACGAAGTCCCCGAAGGTTCTCTTCTTATTTTGGAATTCTAATTGACCCTTTTTGGGATACATTACTTTAAATGCTTGATCACCAAAATTCACTTTTCGGTTACGATGTCTCGAAGATGACACATTTCTCGCCACACTCGTTTTCCCCAGCATTACTATAAAATGAAATTTATAAGTCGTTATTACGTGCCTTAAATTGCCAATTTGCCGATTCCATAAGTCAAGTATTTTATTTCAAATGCGAAGCTTTCCTTAGCGAACCAAAGGCTCTTTCACCACTCATATCCATCTATTTTACTATCCACCTAGCCGCCTACGCGTGGACGCTCTGGTGGTCGATTATTTTTCTGAGTTTATACCATAATTGACAGTGGAGGATATCAGTGTATGACAAGCACGACTCGCAAGTTTTGACATGAATAATGTGACATGCCTGTGGCGTACATCATGAAACCTTTCCCCCCTGTCAGGCGTGGCACATATCGGCGTAACACAGTCCATGGAATTCCAGTATGGACCACAATGCGCAGTAAATATTACCCAAAAACGGCGAGAATAGACTGGAAATGTTGACGTGTTAGCGTTAAGGAGCTATGCCGCAGAAAATAGGGTGCCGGCGTCGGCGGCATTGTCGATGAACGAAATATGCCGAGGGACGTGAGAATAAAATCACGTCAGTACTCATGGTCTAACATGAGTACTGACGTGATATCAGACCATTAAATGCCCTTGAGCTACTAGTGTAGTCGAGGCACCTAGTAAGCGCATGGTACAGGAATATCTACAAAGGTGTTCAGGGGACTTGACCTATCTCGTAATGCTTGTTTCAAAGTGAAAGAGTGCTGTATAGGCAGCTCTTCACTGACTGCCTCGCATGAAATTTTAACACGAAAGTGTTTTATGCTGGGGTCCACCAAGATTTGTCTGACGTATTTCCGTCACAGAAATGACGTCGAAAAAACGCACATGATCGGAAGACAAAGAAAAAAAGTTCCGTCAACGAGAGTCGAACCTACGACCTCTAGGTCCGCGACAAGAGATGGCGGGCACGCTATCCACTGCGCCACGGTCACATACTTTGCAGGCTTTAAAAACAAGCCTTTTATATCTACCATTGTCCTCTCACAGTGCTCTTGCTAAGAGAAGTAATGCATTATGACCGTGAAATGCACGATTAGTTTCTTCAAAGCCTTTTTTCTCCGCGTCCGTCCCATTCGGCGTGTTTTGAATAGTAAACGTGCTATTTTGCCGACGCATTATCACACTGCCAGGTGGCGACCTCACCCCTAGCATCCACACTCGTAGCATAGCTGCGCGACGCGCGAGTGCGTCTCGTGGCCGTAACTCCGCGTCCCTAGCCATGTTGCTAGCTCGCCCCGCGAAAAATCGCAGCCGGCCAACGGGGAAGACATGACGCGCATTGAGTTTCCATATGGTCGGGCAGCGTTGTTCAATAACTCTCATGCCGCGAGTAGGCGACTTTAGCCCAAGTTCGGCGCCCAATCATTGACGCTCTCCTGGCTGTCACACCCCTTTCAATGACTCCGCTCTCACCGTACAGCTACCACAAGCATCTATGACCACAAGGGTTTCTTTAATCATTCATCATAGACGTTATTCGTCGGGATACAGATGTACCATCAAGCGTCAACGTGGATGCATCCACGTTAAAGGGTGCTATAGCTGTCACCACACCATTAGATATTGTTCAAGCTCTCTTATATCAATGTGCAGTAAACATTCGACTACTTCTTTAAGGACACGTCGCACTTTCGTGTTATACCGATCCCTATGACGGAGGGATCAACCATGTTTTTTCTACATAGCTTATGATTGTTTTATTTCGCCATTATTGTGACTGTACACTGTAAAAAATGTGGACCCTCCTTCACGGCCAAAGCTGAAGGTAAAGCGTTGCCGAGCACTCCGTGATCCCAAATGAAACGATTTCTGTAAGAGGGTCTTCTTACGAAATTTTTACGTTAGCACAGCTAACACAAAACACACCGTCACTCTTTTCCAATGAGACTCTATTCCGTGACCAAAATACACCAGTTTCCTTCAAACAAAAGCTTCTTACGTACTTCTTACGCTAGTTTAATTGACACAAAAAAGAGTTAATAAGGTTCCGCAAAAAGGTGTGCCCGTATTTTCCAGTACATTTGCCTTACTGCAAAATAATGGTTTTGTACCATAGCTGTGCCATAAAATCTGTTTGCAAAATACGAAAATGGAGGATTTCATTTATGTTTGGCGTGCCTGTGTATGCTGTGTACTTAATTGTGTTCTTTTCTTACTGAGAGTTTTTTTTGGCTGGACACCCTGTAAAATGTGTTTTTGTGTAGGTGACGATTTCATTTGCAAATGAACACAGGGTTTAAGAATGATTACAAGGTACTATAAAATATCTTTTGCACAAGTAGAATCGTTTTGTAGATGGATGCAGTCGCTCATGCCTAACTCACTAAAGCACCTGTTTGTCATGTACCCAAAACAAATTGAAGAGGGTGTCCAGTCAACAAAACTCTACATTAAAAAAAAAACACCAGCATTGAGTTCGCAGCAAACACAGGCACAAAGAGCACACAATATACTTCATTTTTAAATTTTGTAAACATTTGTCTTCGTTGAACCAAGCTGTACATGCAAAAATGTCCCAAAATACGGGTGCCACCTATGCAGGTGGCATTCTCAGTATACACTGGCAACAGGTGAGTGGAGGTCAACCAGTCCACGAGCCACATACGTCCTCGTAAGCCTTTTGCAGGGGACTGCGGTTCTTGCAAGTCACCGAGCGAGAAACAGTGCACCTAGACGGGACAAAAAGATATACGAAGCACACAGGCACAGTGCTGCGTGTGCTTCGTGTATCTTTTTGTCCTGTCTAGGTGCTGTTTCTCGCTCAGTATGTACCAACTGGCCCGCCAACAATCTGTGTTGTAAGTCAATGTTTTGTGACGAATGAACCATATGTCCAAGGTTTCCTTTCTCCTCGTTTGTCCACGAGCCAGTGTCATCGCAATGTTTAAGCTGAAATCATGTCCAACTGCCCTGCAATGCTAAAAAAGCTCAGTCTTAGAATGTGCTGCATGGGTGGCTATAGCAACATCCCCCCTGAGTGTTCTCTAAAGCTCTTTGACCTTTTCCTGCGTGTTTTGCCAATGCAAGTGGCCTCGCAGTACTCTTAGTGTACTTTGTAGAGGACCCTGCTCCAATGATCCGCAGGTGTGCAGCCTTTGGGCTTCGTGAACACATGTCCCAAGGTACAACCAAATAAGGATGACTGGAGCCGGATTGTCTACACAAAGTACAATGCAAGGATTGTGATGCAACTTACATTGGCAAGAAGGACAGAAAATGGTCAACGAAGCTTAGAAGAACATAAAGAGGACGTCACTAAAGCCACCCATGCAACGTGTTCTAACAAGGAGTTTTTTTAATGCTGCTGTGTGACAAGGCATAGCTTTGACCTAAACAATTCAACAATGCTGTCTCGTGTACAAAGGTGGGGAAAAGAAAACTTTTGGAATTATGGTTCATATGTTGCGATGCATTGGCTTGCAACAACACCGGCCTCCTCCCAGATGTTTACAAGCATATACGCGACTAGTGGACTGGTCAAACTCTGCTCATTTGTTGCCAGCGTATACTGAGAATGCCAACTACATAGGTGCTAAAACTTTCATATCATTTTGTAAATACTTTTTTGTGCTAAGTCGGAGTAAATAATTTACAATCAAGCTGCAAATCTTGAGTTGGTAGATGTGGGGATAATACGCTGTGTGTATATGCACTGTACCGTGTGAACTTGCACATGAGTGAGCGATACCTGCTGCTGCATGCCAAATAAACAATGAAGTACACTACTACATGCTTCTTTGAGTGCAACTTTGGCAGATGTATTCAGGAACATAATTGTCAAAGGCGTTGCATGCCCTCCTATGAAACTATATGCACGGCCCATGGACGGCTCCACTTCTCCCTTTTCTGTATATCTGAAAAGGAAGTGCAAAAAGAAAACAGCTGTAGCAACAACAATGTTCACAATCTATACTCATTCAAACATTGCCATGGTGCACGCATACATGGCCTCACTTCACACCACTGTTTAATAAATCAAAAAATCAGGAACGGTGCTTTACAGACATTTTCAGATACGATCCGATCATATGCAGAACAAGCAGCATGATCTCACGAAAACTAATTGCTATAGTACATAAGAACTCAGGGTTAAACACACTACCTTCTAATTGCAAAAGAACTTATGTACTTGCACAACCAAATCTGTTCAATTATTGCCATGATGCCTTTTAACAGTTATTTTTTTAACTAGAACTTGAGTTATGTGGGGCAAATAAATGATTTTACATGTATAAAATGGAATCATCTCATACTAGGCAAGGCAAATTGTAGGCCACTACGAAGGCCTATATGCTGCAGTGGACATATAATACGCTGATGAAGACAATCATTAAAGGATAAACATAAAGGGTGAGCATAAATGTGAGAAGCAAGGCTTGCTGTCGGTGGCTTTTTTGAAAATCCATCAGAACACATGACAGTTGTACATCTTAACACGGCAGAAGTTGAGCTGAAGATGGTACTTGAATGAGTGTCAAACCATTGAACAAAGCATGTTGTTGGAGCCAATGTTTCAACAAGACGATTTATCGGAAGTTGTGGCAGCAACCTTGATGTGATTTGCTGCCCCGCTAAAGAGAAGTCGTGTTGTCGAATCACTACCTTTCACAACATTCGTTGTTCAACGATTTTTTTTCAACAGCTGTACATTTCATCACATTCATTACAAAGCCTCAGCTCTACCAAATGCTTCTACGGCAATGATACTGAGTGGAATACTTAAGCTGCAGTATCATAAGCAGGTGACCGGCTATTCAACCCTTTTATAATGCCACGTCCATAAGACTACAAACCTTAAAGCCAGCGCAATACAAAGCACAAGAAATAAGGAAACTGACAGAGGTCAACTTTAGTAAACAAGCAGAACTTATGAATTGGTCCTCTTTAAATATACAAGGTGGTTGTTCCATCACCTCCTGTGCTGTTAAAAAAAGATCATGCTATTATACCTGATTGTACATCATTTCAAGTGAGTTTCCCGGACAAATCTTTGCGATGTTGAGAGCAGGCATCGAACTTTGTGCACGAAAAGCATAGGCACAGTGTCATTGGTGGAGAATACTTAAAGGATAGCTAATATTAAGAAAGAACAGCTGTGAATAACTATGGAATGGATAAGGATGAAATAAGAAGGGATGCATATTATGATAAAGGAAGTGGTTTATATTTTGAAGCGAGGTAATCTCGCCTTAGAATACGCAGTCATAAGATCCAGCAAGTGGATGTCACAAACACGGGCTGCGAGAAATATATGGAAATGATGGAGCATCTTTTAAATGTGAAAACGTCCAACCAGGTGCATGAGAAAAACCTTGATTGGTAAAGATATCAATCTCCACAATAAAAATCAGTAAAAGACAAATGAAGGATTGGTAGTGGAAAAGCAGGGAGAACAGCCCAGAACAAAATAGCACGAAAAAAAATGGCCCTTACTGTACAATGCAGAAAATTTGGCTATCAATTTATAAGCTTTTTCTTAAGGAAAAAATATAGTAGAGGTAGGTAAAGCATTAAGCCAAATGAAATATTCAGCTTGGTCACTTGCATGTCACTGCTTCACTTTAAAAGAAACACTCGCAGCACTCATCCATCTACAGATGTGAAACTGTGTCATGCAAGACAGCTTATACAAAGTTATTGCTTTGAGCAATTACTGCAAGACATTTCTTTTATTATTCTGATGGTGGCAGTGTTTCATGGCTACATAGTTTATTAATGTGCATATCAAGATACATTTTTTCAGCCATGAGGAAACATGGCAAAATGCTGAATTTTATAGTTAACATTTGTCAGAAGAAATACCAATTCTTTTGTCCGGAATCCTCGCAATCATTGCTTGTCAGTTGATTATCTAAAGTTCATTGCCTTAGTATTTTGTGCTGCTCCCTTTTCATTTTCTTAACTGTTCTTGCTTTATGCTGTTTCCTACAATTTATGCTCCTGTTTTTGCTTAACAAGATCATTTTGTGTGTAATAAATGATTCGTTTGCTTTTTTCCATAATGTAATTTATTACTGTAACCCACCTTCAATGACTCCACTGAAGTCAGAATTACTGTGAAGTAATAAACAAATAAATAAATATGCACTTTCTCGTAAAACTAGTGTGAAAACAAAATAAACAGAAACATTCCAAACAAATGTAAAAGAGTTGCAAAAAGACTTTTCGACCCATATTGTGGCTTAACGTTCGCATTGCATTCTAAGCAGAAATGTCGTCAAGACATCATTGTGTGGTATGCGTTGCTGGCAATTTACAGTTCATTAAAAAAACTATATTACATGGTTTAAAGAAAGAAAGAAGTAACTCAAGTGAATTATTCCTAGGCTACATAAAAATTCTTGTTCCTTGACCTTTGCTGCACAGCACATTGCCACAGGATTCACGCAGGTGCCACCAGTGCAAGTCCAATCGTTGCAGATTTGCAGCCCATAATGTGAATATATTTCACACGAAAGAATCAATCTTTTTTTCAAATATACTTAGAAACGCTGCATTTCCCCATTTCCTCATGACCAAAAACAGCATAAATTGAAACAAAAATCATTCCGACTACCATAGTCATGAAATTTTTCTGACGTTATAAAAGACTTTGTAGTAAAAGCGTGAAGCAACAATCGTGTGTCAGATATATTGCCTGACAGCTTAATATCTGTGTGCAAAGTTTGAAAGGTCCTTGCCGCAGTATTACGAAATTTTCCCCCCGAAAATAGTTCTTGAACGACTACTTCCAACATTGGGACATGACAGCACCAGTTTATCAGAATATTGCATATGGTCAAGAAACTACCTCGCACATTGATATGACCCAAAGAGGTATTGAAACAGTGGGTACTGTAAGACACTAAAATGAAGCACTACATCACTAAGTTACTTCAAAACTATGTTTTGAATAACTGCCAACGAGAGGTTGATTACGAAAAATAACTGTTGAATGCGATGTTTACTCTTAGCAGCATTTTTTCCTTGTTCACTCTTATTTTTCTTATTACTATGTATACTCTTACCCACTCCTTTCTGTAACGCCGTCGGGCCCTGAAGGTACTGAAATAAATAAATAAATAAATAAATAAACCTCTGACCTATTTCACCTGCCTCTACTATGAAGACTCAACCTTTGGCACACACACACAAAGGCTCAAACCATTTCATACGGTTTAATGCCTTCAAACAGCAAAAAGGGTCAGATGTAAAGAGACAGCATAAAGTCTGCACCGATTTTCACCCCGTCTTTTTAAAAAAAGCATGCAAACAGAGAAATAAACAATAATTTATTAACTCGCCCCCTCTAAAAGTGTTGCTGTCACAGCTTGTAATTCCATTCACTAGCTACACTGGCTATAATATTAAAATGCAGCCACATTTCCACCTCAATGGTGGATGCATACAAGTCTGCACCAATAGTCATGCACTTAAAATTGACTTCCCAAGCCAGACAGCTAGAAATCCTGCCATTGGAGAACACTATCAAGTGTATGAGCTGGACTAGAGCTGTGCACGGGCCTAATTTTCAAGCCCGAGCCCGGCCCGGGCCCACTGACTGCGTCGAAGGCCCGCCCGAGCCCGACCCTAAAGGGCTTCGAGACCGTCCGGCCCGGCCCGACGTACAGAAACACGAACCCGGGCCCGGTCCGGCCCGACCCTATATGAAAGTTTGCTGCGGAGACAAAGATACCACTTTTTCATCATGTGGCATTTCATTCAACATATCAAAGTTAAACATACGCAAACGACACATCTTAGTGTGTATACACAGATTACAAGTTGTGTAAAAATAACAAGATGTGCAGTGATTCGGACTTCAGTGAAATGCGGCGCTCCTGCATCACATATCCCGTCGAACTGAAGTTCCGTCCGCTGCTCGCACTGGTAGCCGGAATTGCGAATATTTTTTTCGCAAGCATAACAAGCGTGGGAATAATTAGACTCCTTGTTCTTCCAGAAGTTTAGTATCTATGATGCAGGACAGGAGGATGATTGCATGGATAAATAATCACAAAGGTGATCCGTGTGCTCATCGCTAAGTGCTAGAAGACAATTCCGGCACAACGTCTATATTTTTGGTTTGATGCGGGCTTTGCACCTGGCCCGGCCCACCCGATGCCCGAGGTGAGTAGCCCGAGCCCGGCCCGGGCCCGAGATGGGAAGACGTCCGCATACCCGAGCCCGGCCCGCGGGCCGGGCCGGGCTCGGGCTTTCGGGCTACCCGGAGCCCGTGCACACCTCTAAGCTGGACTACAAGCAATCGGCTGCCACGATTTAGTCATCTGAGTGGCACCTTTCAGGCCTTGTACCAGACTAAAGTGCTCTACACAGCAATGCACCTGTGAAAGCAACAGGGGTAACATTAGGGTGTAACATTATTGCTCTAATAATCAGGAAATAAAAACATTGATAAAAATGTTCAGCCGAAATTGAATGCTTCTGCAAAATGTTTAAGGCGCATACTCACGGATTAATGCCCATTCACAGCTTCTGTGGCAGCTCGAGGATTTCGGTGTGTCCATCTGTGCGTGCCGTCCTTCCGCCTTTGGGCACATTTATGTAGAATGTCTGCCAGGAAAAGAAAAACATCAGAAACAAGTTCACTTTTTCTAGCATGCCCCACGTAACCAAAATTAACTTTCCTGGCCCCATGAGGTAGCAGTGTAGAAAGCATCCCAACAGCCGCTACTTTGTGTGTGTATAGCTCATACCACATTAGTAGCATCAGACATGACACATGGTCATTGTTCGCATTACATCATTTTCTGAAGCAGCCCCATGCCTTCATAGCTTAAATTGAATTGGCACTGCTATTTTGGTGCTCCACTTAAATTAAATTTCCAAATAACTCCCTCGATCACCTAATTTCGTTCTTGCGCATTAAATGTATAGATGTTAAAAGGTCAGGGCAAGCAAACATGGACACAAGAGAGAGTCAAGACACTTCAAACACCAATTAAAAACTGTAAAGGCACACAGACTTACCGAACATAAAAGATTTCAAACCAGAGGCTCACCATCTAACCTAGCTTTACATTGTAGAGAGCGTAAATACATGCCGAAACTCGATGAATGCAGTTTTGCACAAGCACAACAATGAAGAAATGCATCTAATGGTTGAGGCCTGGCATATCGGTAAGTGGTAGTGCATGTGTGAGCCAACCGTCGATTAACTGAACGAAGAAATCAAATGTCTGAGAAGTTACCTCTCGCATAGACCAACAGGCGTGCCAGATTTGTAGGTATCACCTCTTGCCTGGTTGAGTGTCTACATTATTATCCGCCTTTTCAGTTGCTGTTTGTGGTGTCTTGACTTCTCTCTTGTGTCCATGTTTGCATTCCCTGCCTTTTTAACACAGATACCAACCTACTAACCAGCTCAGCTGTTATTTGGTATATGTATACAATCTGGAATTGCCACTTTGTTGCAGTTGATGTGATAATAATAATGGGGTTCTGTAATGTGAACGTCAATTTAAAAGCACTCGAGCCTCTAGAATTTTTGCCTCAATCGAAAGTGCAACCGCTGCATTAAGGATAGAACCCACTCAGTTGAGATCAGCAGTTGAGCATTGTAACCACTGTATTACGGCGGGGGGCTGTTCACTTGGTAATGTAGCTGTAAGCAATGTAGGTTAAAGTTAAGGAAAGAGCTCTAGGTAGAACAAAGACAAGTAAGCAAGGAGCCACAGACATTATGCAGCTTAGGGGTAGGTCGTCATCGTCGCTAGTCACACCGGCAACATAACACGACTTCAGCGACTGTGTGATCAGCACGAGCCCAACGACCAAGCAAGGCTTCCTCAATGTGCCGCTTTGCCAGGGCGCCACAGTTAGGAAGCACTGTGCAAAGAAAGCACTGGCGAGATAAACAAATACACAACACGCATGACAACCACACGGCCTATACTGCATCATTTCAGAGTCAAAATGCCATTTCATGTTGCAGAGGACAAACCAACAGTCAGTGCAACATAATGTTGCTCATGGGCAGCATTACATCACTTCGCTACCGAAGAGTAGTGGTCAGGCAATGATAGGGGTTGCGGTAATTGTTTTTAGAAATGCAACATTTGTGATATTCACACATTGCGATTTCTGCAGCGCTCTGAACGAATTAGCAAGCTTTTGTCTTGAAGGTGCAAAAAAAAACAGTTCAGAGCCTGGCTAATGGCCCCTTAAGAGAATGTAAAACACACATTCCAAGGAAGTACAGTTGTAGACATATCACTATAAGCTATAAAAACTGACAATTAACATGCTCAATCTATGCAACATTGGCATGTCTCACACCTTTGCAAGAACTCTACTGCGGCGGCTGCACGGTCTGCATGCCCGAAGCAGCAGGCACACGGCTCCTATGCATTTGACCCATTCGTTGAATAGAACCTGTGGCTCACATCCTTGTAGCACTGCTTTTTGGAGATGCTTCCTGCGATAACAAAATGAGCATAACACAATTATGCTCTGCAAACACCCACAGAAAATCTACATGGCTGCCTTTCCTTATAAAATTCTTTCAGCTATATTGCTTTCCCTGGCCTGGTTTTTCCTTGTTTTCACTCATGACAGAATGTAGCAGCAGGAAAGCTTTGGCTGGGGAGGGAGCAGACATAAATTATGTATTTAATGTAACAATTTAAAAAAAACAATGGCATCAATTTGCACGATATAAAAAATTATCATAATTCCTGTAATGTTAGACACCAAGAAGTGCGTAAATGAGCAAGTTGTGACTTTAAGGCACCACAATATAATGCACTTTATGGGCAATGCAATATGATGAGTTAACTCTGCTGTTGAAATGGACTGTGCCTCTGTCTCTGTAGCTACAAGTGCCTGCTGAAGCTACTTGAGTGCACTTAACAAGACTATGTAATGGTATTGAGAGACAGACAAGGCAAACCCAATTCTCACTTAGATGCCATCCCAGCAAATTTTGCTTTAGGTGAAGCTTCCTGGTAAGCAGATGCACGAACTTGGTGGCTGTACCATACCACAGTCAATGTGATCGACATCTGCTCAAACTGCGTGAGCAACTGTAAAGTGTTCAATTATGCAATCAGCTGCTGCAATGCTGTATCACTTACTACCAGTCACTTCACCGTACACAAATAAATTCTGGCAACAGCAACATTTCGCACTGCATACTGGCTTATGAACATTTACTCCTTGATGCTGCCAGCTGCATTCACTGTTTTCATTTTTAGCATGCATAGAACGTGCACACAAATTGGCCAATAATTGTGGGAAGCAGAATAGATGGTTTGAGGTAATCAATAAAATTCCTTGACAAGAATGCCATAAAGCTTGTTGATTAGCATTAGTGATGAAAGTGTGCAGTCAAATGTACACAGCAAATTTAGCAATTGGCCTTGAAAACTTGTGATAGGTTTATGCCCGGCAGAAACAAACTACGTACAGTAAAGGCTGTCCCAGATTACAATCATGAAGTTATACACTTTAAAGTGGGCCGCTATTCTTCAGGCACCATGCATTGCATTTATGAAAAAGAATACATCCCTGTACAATAGTGCTGCAAGAAGTGATAAACCTTAACAATGGTTTTCGCAAAATTCCACCTGCCAGTACTACGTTTTACAGAAAGGCAACAATCATCTTTGCAAAACGAAGTCACGTTCCCCGACAAAATGAAGTCTCCATGGTGACAAACATGTGAAGTACGCTTTTCTAGAGCGTAGCTGGCTTATTGGAACTAAAGCTATGATAATGCTACCTTATTTGAAATAGCTAGCAAGAGCCTTCTCACTGCTATTTATGTGAAGTAATTTTATCGTGGTGGAAGGTCACAAGAATAACAGGCGCATAATGAGTGCAAGAACACAGTAACAGGGTGTGCAGCGACTACCAGTCATGCTCATTCATGAAAACTGTAGTCCTCTTCCCCTGAATAAAACAGTTCGACACAATACTTTTGCATCAATAAAGTTAAGCTGGTAGCTGGCATTCATCCTGATGTTACTCTTTATTTCCTCACATTTATTTTGGACTGACTGTTTCCCTTCGACATGACTAGCTCAAAACAACATTCTTTTTCGTTAAATGGAACTTTGAACATTACCTTTGCGCTAGTCACAGATGCTTATTTCTGCTGCCTGAATAAGCACCTCTTATGAAATGCTTGCCTCACACCCCTTCTTGATTGTATGGTCAGCACCCCATAGTTCCTCAGGGCACTCCTGTTTGCTACCTGCAGTACGTAGCAAAAAACTTAAGCATTCAAGCAAAAACAAAGCAGACATGGCAGCAGGATCTCACCCTTTGGAGAGGTGGGGGGAGAAGAGCATTGCTCTTCACAAGCTCTTAATGTGCAATGAAAGGTGGGCCAGCAAGAAATCGTAATGGCAATATCTACCAGAAATATCTGCACCAGATCTTAAGCTTGCGGAAATTTTGATTGTGGTCTAGTATGGTACTGATAAATTCTTGACTTCATAAAAGTAAGATTTTTGTTTACAACCACTGCGGTAGCAAAAAACTTTTCTAGAATAAGCAGCAATAATCCGAGACTACGCTGACCAAAGAAAAGTCATATTGTTGGAAGTACTGGCTCCAGTAACGTTTTCTGACTACCGTAAAATCCCGAGCAAGTGGCGGACGCGCAAGTCCGTGTCGCTGACACTCCTGGCCCTGGCAGTTAGTCGGACACGAGAAAAGTAGCAAGAACCGCGAAGCGCCACGGCGTAGGTTACTGGCGCCCCACTGACACGGGAAAACCACGCACGGACACAGCAAAAATAGCGACAGCCAAAAAGACATGCTGGACGAAACTTAAGCAACTGCTGCCGGCACAATATCAGCAAACGATAAAATGCCGGCTGCCGGCAGAATATTCAGTATCAATATCCAGAATATCATGGTTAGAAAAACAGCGCGCAAAACCACAGGACACACAGGGACACACAGGGAAACGTACACAGTGCTGTGTACCTTTCCTTCCTGTGTGTCCTGTGGTATTGCGCGCTGTTTTTCCAATCATGTACAACCAACAAGCCCGGCTGTACGCACTTTTCCACAATATCATCATTACAATCCAGGCACAGCACAGTTGTTACACTCCTACTAATCACAGTGGCTTGTTTACGTATCAATAAAATGCCACAATAACACATTACACGCCAACTCAACCTCGGTCGAGTTGCCTTGTAACGCGACTGCAACGAAATGCGATACGCGGCTCTGTCGGCCACTCACCCGGGACGTAGTACAGAAATTTTTGTCTACAATACATGTTGTAACACGACACGCAACAGCAGCTACCAAGCCCCCCACCCCTGCTCCCCAATTTCACGGTCAAGGGCACGCGCCACAGCCTCCCAGCATTCGCGACTACGCCACAGCCGCGCGCAAGACAATGCAACACTCTCGATATGCTTCCGTATTCGCCTCCGTACGACTTAAAAGCGGCCCAAACATTCAAGCCACGAGCATTTTGTCGGCCCTCGAACGAGCAGAGGGCGGACAAAATTCACCAGAGCTGTAAAAAGGGCTCACCTGATAGCAAAGTCCACAAAACTTTTTTGCAGGTCAGCGCGGCGGGAAAGCTCAGGGAGACACAATGGTGGCTTGAAGCAGCGAAGTAAACCCCACCTTGCACAACCTTCTGTGGCATATTATCCGACTTCACGCAACCACAGGTTAGCCAATGCGACCTAATAAATGCACCACATCGAATGCACGTCTCGGTTTCGCAACTTATTGTTGAACACGGTCGATCCCGTCGCGCCCACGACCTGTCGCAACCGTCGCAACAAACACGACGAGCGTCAATGCGTCCATGTGCGTCAAGGAACACCACGTAATCATGCGATATCATCGTGAGCGAGCTGAGCGAGCCGGCCGTGTAAAGAATTAACGAGTACTCCTTTAAAGGGCGCGGTAGCTCGCTGGTGCGCTGCGTTCGCGCGTGTGAGCTCGCGCCTGGCCGCGCTTTGAGGAGTTTCTCGTTGAAACCGTGCTTTCAGGTTGCAGTATAAATAAGATCGTTGCGTTCGCCACATACACTAGTGCACTCCAGTAACGCGTGCATTTGAGAAATAGATAAAGACAGTTCGTAGAAATCGTCAGGCTTTGCTAGTGTTCTAGTTAACCTTGGCATGCAAAAATATGAATAAGTGCCACTATGAAATTATACGTACTCGCTGTCTGACTTGCAAGATGAACTCGCACATAAGCTGTGCAGAGTAAAACTTCGCTAATTTGTTCACAAACTGTTCGGACAATTTTTCACGTGAGAGGCCAGCAAAAAAAAAAAAGAAACAGAAAGAAACCTTCATTCCCGAGAATTAAAAATAGTGTACCAGTGCTGTTAACTCCAACGCACTTGCGCTTTTCTTTGTTGTTGTTGTTGATTCTTTCGTAGACACCCCTGCAATGTTGGCTGACAGGCCAACATTGCAGGGGCAATGTTGTGCAATCGCAATAATTCAAAAATACGCGCAAACTTATAACTACATGTTATAAGTTTGCATGTCCTCCGCAATTCGGATTACCACGAATCAATAATGAAAATAGGTGGTTTTCATGGTTTCCAACAGGTTCCCCCCCCCCCCCCCCCCCCCCAAAAAAAAGTGCTGGCTGCGGGCCTGTGCGCAGGGTTCCCCTGCAAGGGGGGGGGGGCGAATGTTTGTCGCCGAGCCCCCCCTTCCCCCCTCCGTATTATGTCAATGTATGGGGCTGACTTTGCGCCCCCCCCATGCCCCCCCCCCCCTCCCCCCGTGCGCACGCCTATGCTTATAATAACGATACCGGTTTTAACGACATATCGGTGATAACAATCACACGGCACCGTCAACGTTTCTGTGGTTGCTATGGTGAAACAGCCCGCTTACTACAATGCCGCCGTGCCGCATCATCGGTTATAACAGGCTGCTGGGTGTTCGTGCCGATAAAGTGAAATCCTCGAAAAGAAGAAAACAAGAAATGTTTTCGTCGCAGAACCCCCATATGATTGTGAGGGACTCCGTGGTAGAGGTCTCCGGAAATTTCGAACGCCTGCTCTTTAAGAGATACTGAACAGATTTCGAAAAAATTGACGAAAACATCGCAATTCTACTGGGGAGACGCGATTGTTCCGATAAACAAAGTTTATGTCACGTACTTTTAAAGTTGGTTGTATGTTGGATTGTCAGCGCGCGGCCGCTGCATGCGATCCCTGACGTCACATGCTCTGAGGCGCATGCAGGGTGCACGTGTTCCTACCCTCCTCTCCCCTTTCTCCACCTTTCCTTTTACCCCACTCTCCCCTTACCCAAGCGCTGGTGCTTTTGTATATTCTTTCACCCCACTCTCCCCTTACACAAAAGCGCTCGTTCTTTTGTATCTTGTCGCACGCGCCCTGCGTGCGACTGAGAGGGGTCGGTTCGTTTCACCTCTGCTTCAGCCGCGTTCGTCGTCCCCGCTCGTGCGCTTTTACTCGCGAGTAGAACATACGATGCGCGGGGGGGGGGGGGGGTGTTCAACGATTTGGACTCTATACGAAACATGACGGCGACGGCAAAAACCCAACGAGAGTGCCCACATAATGCAATCGCAATAAAAATTATTGAAGATAAACCATTGAGAACAGTCCTAGTACAACTTCCCCCAGGCTTTCCATAAACACGTCGTGTCTAAAGACAAAAGTAGTCTGGTAAAAAGTCGGAGAGTGGGTACCTGGTTAACGTCACACTCTCCGTACCTAAAAAGAAAGCAGTATGTCCGTTGATATCCACGTACCTTTCCACCGTATTTCCATACAATGACAGTCATTCATAAGCTTCACGTGTGTTTCGTTCGTGGTTCTGAAGGACAGTTTTTGCAGTGTATATCACATGCGTAGATGTATGCTGTGTCGAATTTTGATCTCACTTTGAACGCATTTGATTTTTCAATCCGCACTGTTGCCACTTTTTAGTTACTTTTCTGCAAGAAAAATATATGTACGTCGCATCTTATTTTACTTCTTCAACATTTTTGGTAGGGAACTGTAGTTTGCTTTTGTGATACACGTCTGTGTTCTTTAAGGTAGGTGAGTTTGAAATTATGAAGAGAGGCGTAAGTATGCTAATGAAGCTGAGGGAAGTAAACGATCAAATTTTGTAGGAGAAACTATTCTGAGAGGAAAGAATGTCCGCGTTTTAAAGTTTCTTCGGACCTATTAAGCAACAACGTCACAGATCTACAATGGCGAACATCGTTACAAAAAAAAATCCATGAAATGTGAGCGACTGCAAATGTTTGCCCGTTGCAGCTAAAACCTTTAGTACCAGCGTTGCTAAAACACAGATAATCGGAACTTCTAGAGCAGGGGTCTCAAACACGCGGCCCGCGGGCCGCACGCGGCCCGCGAGGCTCTCGGTTGCGGCCCGCGGGCCTCACATGACTGTCTTCGCCCCACTTTTTATTGTCTGATGAAGTATGGTCGTGAGCCACAGGCATGACTGGTCTAAGCCATTGTCTTCGTGAGGCATCCGATGTGTTCACCTTGTTTTGAAAGATAACCGTGAAACAAAAATTATATTTCACAATCGGTGTCCACATTTGAGTCATTTTGGACGACATATTGTTGGAATCCTGGCACCAAATCTCCTTCATAAATGACCTGAATATGAGATATGGGAAAATTTTCTTTCAAATGGTAGCGTTTGCAGCAAGCAAATTGTACTGTCCCCCCCCCCCCCCCCCCCCGCTTTTACCTCCTACACTACCCCGGCCCTTGCGGGGGCTAAATTGTGTGACTGCGGCCCGCTGGCTGAGGTGAGTTTGAGACCCCTGTTCTAGAGCCTACTATCACGTAAAATAGCGTACAACTCTGCGCTATACGTATAGACAACATTTAATTCAGGGTGCATAGATCCTGCTTTCGACATGAAAAGTGTGGTTTCCGAGCTCTTCGGCCATATTTCTCTCCGCGCTGTATTCTCTCTATTAGTATCATTAGTAGTAGTATCAGTAGTAGTTGTTGTAGTAGTAGTATAAAGTTGTTTTTTACATTGAGGAACGCTTTATGAATGGAGGGAAGGAAACAAGAAAATTAGTATTGTACAGTATAAATGACTAACTTTCATGTCTCAGATACTGCAGTATATTTACTACATTACTCCTGCAACGAAAATCCCATATTCTTGCAGAACATTTCTTAATTGAACCTGACTGTCTATTACTATAATCTCATAGAAGGCGTCTGTGGAATCCCTTATGCTATATACCTTGAAAGCGATCAAGAATGAAAAAAAAGAGCATGCGGACCAATGAACTGCGGCACTCTCAACAGACAGGTGCTGGACATTTGTTCAGATGTTATTGGAAAAAATTTCCCCACACATCATGAGATATTAAATTAAACATCAAGAACATGCTGCTTTTTATAAGAGCTCGACGTTCATTACTGACGCGTGGGTTCTGTCTGAAAGCGCATGGGCGCGAGCTGTCGACAAAATTATTTTGTCTTCGTTTTTAGCGTGAACCTACAGCGGGTCCTTTATATTAAGCAACAAGTCATTAAAAGCGCCTTGTAAGAGAAGACTTGGGTTACTATTTCAAAAGTGAAAAAGAGTAAGATAAAGCCTCGAGGTCTTATGAAAGCCGCTCTACATTATTTGCCTCTTGTTCCATGTCGTAGTGGAAATAATTAACCTCGGAAAGTAATAGTTAATTGAAGATAGGACCCTAATGCTGTCCTAAGCTCTGATGAAAAGAAATCAGAGAAGCTTAGGCCTTTCATTCTCTAAGCCTTTGTTCACAGCTTGGGCAAGAAAATTCCAGCTACAGAAGCAGCAAATTTAGCAAAAGAGTAAGTGGCTCTAAAAGATGGCCTTTTAAGCAGACAGAAGCCCCGTTATGCGGTTATAAATCTCCTGCGTTACCAAAGCAGCCATGTCGTCGTAACTGAGTTAAATTAACTCAGTTATCTTGGAACAAACATTAAAAATAATATGCGAATTAATGCTTTAAGTTTGCGTAACTGCGGGCTCCGTTATAAATAAGTAAACATATTTTGATCGGTGTTCACTTTCTGTGTTTCTTTCAGCATGAGTGATCAAACCCCAAAATAAAGAATACGTGGCGCACAGCCAGTTCTACCATGGTTCTACCGTCGAGCCGCATTTTTGAAACGACTATGTATCTAAGTGCAGGACTGTGGCACTCCACCGCACCCTCAGCCGCAACAAATAACGACGATGGCAGATTGGCGTAGAAAAATCTTACAAGCTGCTCGATCATGCAGATTTATACGCAACAGCGCTGGGCTAACGCAATAAAAGTAGCCATGTAGCCGAACCTTTCGCGCATCTGAAGGAGTGCTTCCCGCTGAGCGCTACAGCGAAGCGTTTGATCGTCTTCTCTTTTTTCCTTTTTACATTATGTACACAATGGCTTCCGTTGTGGAGCTCGTTGAAATTTTTTAGTGGTGCAAACGTTGCTCTCTCTTTACAATTACCAATCCTCTAGTATTATTTTACTCAACAGGTCATAGCATGTGGACGTACGCCCCCCGTGGCAATATGCGCATGAAGAAGCGAAGAGCTGTGTCGAGAATTTTATAGAGATATACAGGGCCGAAACAACGCTCTAGCAAGATGAAGAAAAAGACCGGAGGCTGTTTAATATTTACGACTACTCGACGTTCAAAAATAAGCCCTTGCACACTCGAGCAAATATGTGCATAGACGCG
Source organism: Rhipicephalus appendiculatus (assembly GCA_030522465.1). NCBI lineage: Eukaryota > Metazoa > Arthropoda > Arachnida > Ixodida > Ixodidae > Rhipicephalus > Rhipicephalus appendiculatus. Next base: position 844,979 of record JALIZH010028122.1, read on the forward strand.
CCCACACCTACGCAGATGCACCCATACACGCCTGCACTTAATACGCAGAACATCTCCAACGCGATACCCACCTCCCTCTTGACTTCGACAGACATGCGCTTCCTTGTGCTCCTGCTTCATGTTTCTTTAGATTTACTGAAGATGCATTTTATTTTGTACTTAGAATTCTTGTTTAGTTTCAACGCCGCGGTGTCATCGTCGAGATATTTTTACTCGCACCTAGCATGCACTGTTTAATTCCAACGCTATCTTTCGTCGAAGCAGCCACGTTATCTTCTTTTTTTTGTGCCCTTCCCGTGTAGCTGTAGTTGGCGGTCTTCAGCTTGTCTTTGCTTCCTCTTGTTGTGATGCTAAGGTACTTGTGTCTCTCTTTGCTAGTGAGTATATAGCAAACACGTGGGAGGCTGTGGGAAATTTCTCTGGCGTGGCTGTTTCATCCCCGAAAGTGCCCTACATTTATAAGCTACGGGCGGGGGACGTCGGCCAGTGACAATGCTATTATTTTCGTCGTTGCAAAAGTGACCTTCAATCTCACACCTTGAAATGCACGGCCCAGCATAATTCATCATTGGTTGAGGCTTTACGTGTCTCTGCAACGTTGAAGGCGCATAAATATGTCTTTCCGATACACCTGTTCAGGCCTCATCTTTTATTGCTTCGTTTTCATGTGGCATGATCTCTGCACATTTGACGGAACTTTTTTCAGGTGTGTCCAACAGTTCGTTGAAGGACATATTTTTGTTATTTACGTTAGGAATTCTCTCGCAAATAAGTCCGCCAACTCTACGCTACTATCAAGTTCAGATGTCTTTATTTCTACATTCATACTCTCTTTACTCGTAGCCTACCTGAATTTTACATCTTTGTGTAGTCCACCCCGGTGGTACAAGGGTAACGGTACTCGGCTGCTGAACCAAATGCCACGGGTGCGATCCCTGCCACGGCAGCCGCATTTCAATGGAGGCAAAATACTAGAGGCCCGTGTACTGTTCGATGTCTGTGCATTTTGAAGAACACCAGATGGTCAGAGTTTCTGGAGCTCTCCCCCACGGAGTCCCTGATAATCGTGTCGTGATTTTGGGAAGTAAAACCTCAACAATATTTATTATTCAAATTTGTGCAGATTTCCATTGGCTAACTTCTTGCGCAACCATCGGATGTAATGCACCTCGGCGTAGCTTGAACAGGGAAAAAATGTGAGCTTTTGTCGCCTGTCCTGAAAGAGGTGACAAACAGGTGGCACACAGTACCCAACCAAGTACCATATATCTATAATGTTGGCTCAACGACTCCCAGGTGTTCGTTGGGAGTGCTTGTCCTAATGAGAGGTACAACAGTCAGTATTCAGACGAACATCGAAGGGCTGTGGAACGCTCAGCTTTTCGAGCTGCACACTGCTTTATCGAACGCGAAAAACCGCAGCTGTGGTCGATATTCAACTAATGATCACTCGATATATGATGCACTCCACAAGGCCAGAATTTGGGCAAACTACCTGAATACTTCGGGACTGTTTCTGAGGCCAAATGGAAGCCACCGAAGGCAGGCCGCTCTGCCATGCTTGTTGTGACTAAGATTGTCTCCAGTAGAAAACAGCGCTACAAGACGGGACGAAGAAACGACACAAACCACGGCGCTGGAAATTATGAACCAACCAGCCCAAATACGTACCCTACTCAGATTGTCTTTCTCGAAGTCATTTTGTTTTCGTATAGGAACGGTCGGAGCGTTCTTTGTGACGACTGCAGTATCGTGGAAACATTAGAACACATCTTCTGCGACTGCCCTTGCTTTTCTGCGCAGAGACGATCACTAGCGATTCCTCCAGCTCAGCTTGACCATAGACAGATGTCGGTAGAAAGTATCCCGGAATATCATCCTTAAAGGTGAGTGGTGATGAAGGTCACGAATGTGTAGTTATAAATTTTCAGGACAACTGGCTTGCACAAGTGGCTGTAGACTGACAGGAATGCCGTTCGCCACACAAAACTGGAGCGTTCTTTGTGTGCTCCCCCTCTATTTTTACACCACTAAGTTTCAAACTCCGTCATCGCTTTCCGCAGTGTCGCCTATAATACTGGTTCTTCTAAAATGGTTAAAAACCCTGCCTTCCCCTTGTGTCCTGCTTTCGGTCCTTGGAGAAAAGTTTCAGTGTGCTCTCTTGAGGTGCCAAATTATATATAAAACGTATTCGATGCGAATTGCTTACATAGTTGACTCAGGCCGAATGTTTTGTGTAGCTTCTTGCGCACGACCCACAAAAATGAGTGTGTTAGGTTAAAGGAGTTAAGTGCTACTTCTCAAACTTCCTCTGAGCACGGGCGGAAGCGCTTGCAGCCAGCATTACGTAAATGTTGTATGGCTGTTGCGTTATTTTCTCCGTGGAATACCAGTCAGCCCAGTAACGTGCTGAGTTCGCGCAAACCTACAAATATTAAGTAACATATTTTCCAGCGCAGTTCTGAATACATTGTCAAGCAAACGCGCCAACATAATTTTAAGGTCTTAGTGTTCAGTCGTGAGGCCACTGTCCTCTTATTTCCACTATAAGCGTTGGCTTCCTCGTGGTCCTTTTTTCCTAATTCTTGTTCTTCGTTGCTCTCACCCCTATCGAATACACCCATAAAGTGTGATTTACGGTCATACCAATGGCGTGCTCGCTCATTTATGCGTCCGTGTGCAGGTTCTTTGTCGCCCCGCAAGACAATTCTACCCTAAAAAATTCAGCACACTTGGGGCATCTTTCTTCAGCGACACAGTAACGTCATCTGACCCACTTGCGTTTACTTCCTCGAAAACACTGCGCTGGATAGTTTTTCGTTATGAAGGCTATCTCATGTCCCTGGCGCGTAGGCCATTCCTATCCGACAAGTACCGCCGTAGCCGCAATAACGCTAGGAAAGCACGTGGTACAGAAAGTGCTTATTGTTGCATGTCAGAAAGACGACCCATGCACATCCTTCTTTTTCAATGTGCAAGCTATTTGCGACGTACCGCGTTACCCAAGCTCTTCGCATGGATGCCACCTAGTGGGATATCCGGACGGTCACGTATGGGCATCTACCTGGCACGAAAATGCTTGATGGAAAAAGAAAGTTGCGTGGGAGACTCTGTGAGCTTCTCTTACCTGTGTTGAAGCAAGGCTCGTCTTGTGGCTACAGTAGAGAGTTTTAGTATAGCGGGAAACGCTTACGTTAGCGTTAGCGTGAGTCTCAATGCTAACGATAAAACGGAACGCGCTGCGTGGCACACAGTGGTCTTTTAGTACAGCAGGAGGCATTCCCGCTAACGCTAACGCAAGCGCATACGGCGCCATCTAGACAAAAACACTAACTGCACTGTAGAATCCACAAGTGCACCACTAACTCGAGTTTTAGGATCCAAAGTCAGCAGTGCTGCGTCTCCGTGCTGCATTTGGTTCAGTGTTCTGTCTGGCGGCCCGAAACACATCACTTTCTTTCGATATATACCGCAATGGAGTATTCTTCAAGACCCTGTAACTTGTCTCGGATTGACATGTGGCCGTATTTGCCTTATCTTGGAAACAGGTGAATGAATACAGCGTCGCCATCCCTGCGCGGCCACCAAAAACATGAGCGAACCTCGTAAACAAATTTTGTTAGGCCTACTACACCGCTAATCGACAACGTATCTGGAAAACAGAGCTATTTTATCGGCAGTAAACGGCTGGCGAAGCCTCATTACTCAAAGTTAAATCAGATACGAGCATTATTTAGGAGTGAATGTGCTTAATAATGCAGGCCGACGACTAGAAAGATTCGAAGTGGACGGCTCTCGCTTCAACAGGCACCGCCATCTTGCCCTACGTACGTAATCTCTTGCGTGCGTTAGCGTTGAACGCTATATTCCAGAAATAGCGTACGTAGGTAAGAGCTCGGGCTACATTTACGTACTGCGCATTCTCAATGTAGAGCACGCAACGCTAACGCTAACGCTAAATCCTTGCGTTTGCTGTTTCCCGCTATCCTAAAACTCGCTAGTTATTCGTTTTTATTCTGCTGATCCTTCAGCTGGCGGCCATATTTTTTGATGACCTGTAATTAAATGAAGAAACCTTTACAAACATTTTATAAGCATCGCCAATAAAAAAAATTAAGAATGCATTTGCTCTAGAAAGTATTTTTGAATGTTTAGAAGAGGCGCAAAACAGATCCCAGTGCCTTGAGAGGAAGGAGGGAATACAAAAGGGAGAGGGCAGGGAGGTTAACCAGACAGCAGTCTGGTTGGCTACATTACGCTGGGGGGAAAAGGGAAAGGGGAGACGAAAGATGAGTGACACAGAGAGAAAGGAGTGCAAGAAGAAGAAGATGAAGACAAAACTACAAATGCCTCCGAGATTAGGGTAAGGCGGGGCAAAATGAGACACGGGGCAAAACGAGACATTTTGGTTTGCCGACCTCTACAGCTAATACAGAAAGCACTTTTCTTTGTTTCTATATTTCATCGAGAGGTGCCGGTAGTTGTCCACCTTTTATGTGTAAAAGTTGATGATTGCTCACAGCTTCGCGTGGGAAAAATTACGCGGCTGGTGTCAGTGTGTTCGTGACCCGTCAAAAAGGGGCGAAATTCTTCTCGGCCAAATTTTCGGATCCTTGCATGAAGCTACTCTGGCGACAGTACAACAACGTAAGTATTTATATTGTTACTTTATACTACTAGCTACATACCACCAAAATTTTAGTTAATTTGGTGCGCGGGGCCAAAGCGGAATTTTTTTTGAATTAGGGCATGTGAGGGGGGCAAAACGCGACAAAAAGGCATTGAATTGCCTTAGAGAGTGTCTTATTAAGTGAACCATTTACTTACACTCATTCTATATTATATTTTATTGTTTATGAGGGTTCGGACGCACAAGAGAATATCATATAGAGATTCCTGGGAGGAAAACGAGGTGAAAAAGCACTGATTGCTGTTCAGGACACTCACTCCATTCGCGCTGCATCGCGGTTTTTTCACGTTCCCAAGGATGCTCTGAAGAGGTGAACGCAAAATTGGAAGAATCTCCAAGTCAAGCCGTCCACAAACACGTCTCAGCATCGAGTTTTCCTCCAATACCAAATTAAAGAAAGAAGCGCTAGAAAATTCGAATCTAGCAGTTTTAAATTCATCTCCTCACGAAGCCCGGCTGACGAAGCTGAGAGCCACGAAACGCACATGAAGTTTTGCCCCAAAACGGCAAAAGGAGGCGAAGAAGATGCGTCAGAACATATCTAGCGTCCAATCGTTGAATAATCCAATGAAGTGCAAGCTTTCCACAAAATACAACAATAGCAAAAAGAAAGACTGGTGGTGTTTGATCTGCAAGGAGTTTTGGAGCAAAGCAGCACCGGATTCTGTCTGGATTCAATGCGTGGCGTGCAAGGAGTCGGGTAATGAAGGCTGCGTGAGGGCCCACGGAGTTTAATTTCAAGTGCTTCTACTGCAAAAACTGAAGGGTTAAATTTTTTTCACACTGCCTCGTTTTGCCCCGCAGGTTGGGGCAAAATGAGACATCTGGTGCATTTTTCATTTCTTTTTAAAATAAACTTTCTGACAGTGGCAACATGGTCATATTTATGTAGCACATACCTTGTACCGAAAGGAAAGCTTCTGCATTGACGTTTAAGGGTAAAGAGTGAAATAAAAATAAATATTCACTATTTTCACATTTTAGTCTCATTTTTCCCCACCTTACCCTACAATAAGGGAATGTGCCGTATTTTATTTATTCTGGATTCTCAATCCAAAGTAAAGGTGGCAGCCAACGGAGGGCCTATAGGCGCTATAGGCGTTGTGCCGACGAAATGGCGCCTCATACAGGATTACAGCGGCTTTATGGCAGTAGGAGTTATCGTTGTGAAGGGTACCTTGTCATTCTTGGTATGATGAAATTAGAACCGTTATTCGGCCATGTCGCGTCATGCGGTGTCACTGTGGGTGCCTGTTGTCCGCAAAAAAAAAAAAGAAAATAGAAACGAAATCGGCATGTCCATTTCGCATCTGTGATGACGCGTTCAAGCGTCCGTGATGACGTTAACATGAGAAGTGCAATGGCCAACAGGGATCGTGCCTTGGAAGCTCCGGCCGCACCATACAGCATAACATCGCGTGATCGCGTGGGGACCGGTGCGAAAAATTATAACAGTAACACAACATATGTTAGTAAATACAAAATTCAAGCAGCTTCACTGACTCTATGTCGTGAGGAGTAGTTAAACCTTGGATAGAGTGGTGTCACATTGCTATTTAGTTGCTTGGCTTTGCTATATAATAGTACTGCCACAGTGAGACTTCGAAATACACGTGCTGTAATCGCTGCAACAAACGAAGCTTCATAACCATTCAGAATAATGTTTACCTTCAGGCGCACACATGTTCCCCATTCTTAAACTGCTGCATTTGGTTTATGTGTAATTATTTTATTTGCGTGCACCAACTTAACCAGTGCGTACCGTAGCGATGCGCCTAATTGACCTGAGAAACCATTAGTGTATGATATACTTATTTTTGATAAGAAGTGTGTTTGAAAGGAAATGTATCTTAATATGGCCATGCGTGCCCGGATAAAACCAGACTTGACATCCTGGTGAACTGATTTTAGCTAATGGCACATAAGCGTTTCAGTAGACAAACTGACGCGGTGCAATATTTATACGAGTTGCGAAGGCGCCGAATAAAATTTAAAAAGAAAACAACCGGCCCACTTGTACCCCGGATACGTCAGGAACCTAAAATTGTTATTTCCGTAAAGATAAGGTATACCTGCTTAGCGAACTTGAATGTATACTTTGCTTTACTATCCGCTTGTGCTAGAAGGGGTAATGTGGTTCACATTGATTCGCATAGTTATCTTTCTGAGAAAAAAATATCGCTTATGACAGCAGAAGGTATAGGTCCTAAGCGTCTAACAGAAAATTAAAAGCTACCAAGCTGAAAAAAATAAAGTACAATTCAGATTAAACACAACAGCATGATAAAGATTTTCCCGAAAAAGCAAAGCCCATTGCCTCATTTATACCATAAACAAACTCTTGAACACATTTTCAAAGGAACTTACGATATGAGATTGAAGAATTATTGTAGGTGAGTAAACACGAAGCAGTACCGCTTCCAACACCACTAACGATTAAATTGCCAACGACCATTTCCGAATTATCGAAGCAACCTGGTATGCATTAAGATAACTTTAATTAATCTGCAGGCAACCCAGGCTAGCATAGTACTGCTAGCCTCACTCAGTCGCTACTGAAGGAAAACGCAGTTCACATTTAGTTGCTGCAAAATAGCAGCAGCTGGGAGATTTCAAAGTTATTTGAAAAGAATGTAAGCGCTCGAGCTTCTTAGTTCTGGTGTGTCATCGCTCGTTCGTTTGCGGCAAAAAAGAGACAACAAAATGAAGATGAAGAAAGCGCAAGAACCCACCACTCAAGAAATACGCGAGCAGCAATGCAAATCATTCGCTCCCTAACTCTTCGAAGTCGTTCCTCTCATCTGGGAAATGGTAATGGGCTCTGCGCATCTGCCTCTGCCGCGTGTACTACACTCCAAAAGCGGCACCTACCACTGAGAGCATATTAGGGGACAAATCGCTCCCCAGCGTTGTCCTCACTCCTGCTGCCTGGGCGATTCATATACGGAGATAAAAGCGTCTCTTCCTGATGGAGCCAGTCATGGCCGCAGAGGAGACCCCAACAGATTGAGTTGCCAGCGCAGCCTCGGCTGCGTCTTCTTATTTTCGTGAACAGGCATGTTTTCCTTTTGAAATGATCCTTCCGGCTGCTTGTGGCGACAGCGTTCTCGTGCGGAGTTTGACGATGTGGCCTACGCATGGCGGTGGCAGGGAACACGCCTTACCCTGCCTTAGAACTAACCGAAGAAGGTTGAATGCGGATGTAAAAAGAATTGTTCGAGTGAAAATACAAATTATTTTTGTCGTTTTTTTTAACATGTCCTACACCGAAATGTTTTACGGAAGCACCAGCATTTACAAAAAAAAAAAGAAATGTGACAGGATTCGTTGCCATGCATTTTCTTTTCGTTGACACGTTAACCACAAAATAGTTACGTTGCTTACAACATCATTGTCGTAAAATTGGTGTCCATATAGGCCTCGAGAAATTCTGAAATAGTTCCCATATATGTCTTCGAAGCCGAAAACGCTTCAATGAACTTAAACACAAAAGTATTTTTTAGGCTCCGATGGCGATTAAGTCACGAATAAATAGCTGTGATTTCGTGTGCCTGGTCAATGCACAGAAAAAGTGGTTGCGCTGAGTGGATAATGATTCCAAACTTTGAAAAACTCTCATTTTGCGAGCATTGCTATCTCCTTCCCATTCTCTATTTACTTGTGTTGGTAATAGCTTCCAGTTATTGCATTGATAAGCAAAATGAGCTGCTGTGACGTGACGATATAGAAACGGATGCCGCCTAATATATGCGTCAAGCCCAAAATCGTTTGTTACGAATAATTTTGTTGTAAATCAGTACATCGGGCAATTACTTATATACAGTTCCTGACAATGAAAAAAAATGGATGCGTCATGTCTTTCAAGTTTGGCCAGATGACAAAGAAATCGGGGAGAAAAGTAAAGACAAGAAACAGCACTACTAAGGTAAATTGATGTAAAATCTTAACATGTGTATTGAGGAAAACAAACGATGTTTTGTCAGTGTAAACAAAAAAAATTGTTGATATCAAAAATATGTGCGGAGATTCGCACGTGCTTGTAGAAACTAAACTTGAAGAACATATTTAGTTTTGAGAACTATAACAGAGTAGTGGACAGTGAGAACTGACCCTAAATGTTCTGTGGCTGTCGAATCTTGGTTTTAAAGAGGCCTACTTTCGAGGCCATGCGAGTGAAACAATGAAGTTCTGTTTAACCTATTTCTAGACTGAGACATCAGTAACAGGCTTACCACTCCAAGAAGGAGGAGCGGCTCGCAGAAACAAGAGAACATACATTGCTCGCTCGCTTTTTCTGATATTGCGTTAGAGCCTTTCGCTTTACGTATTCTTATCACGTCGAGCTCTGTCTGCCCATATCACTGCACAGCGTCAGCAACGAGCGCCCGCGCCAGCTTTTACACCAACTAAAGAAATGATGACCTGTTCCTTCCCTGGCGGCCACTCGTAATGCTCCGGCTTGTTCAGCTGAGTGTGTGAAGGTGCTTTTTCAATCTGCAGTTGCTACCACAAGCATAAAACCAGCGTTGGTCCTTTGCAGGGCCCGCCTTTGCCGGAGTGTGAACACTCTCCAGCATCCGGCGCGAGGAAGGTGTAACCCTTTTAGCTGACCAGTGGAGGCCTGTATCTGATTTCTTTATTTGCTCCCACTTCGCGTCCACTGTTCCGTCTTGCAGGAAAGGCTTGGATAGTGCTCTTGCCCGAAAATGCGAATCGCTCAGGCGCGTAATCTGGAGTTATTCTTGGGCTGTCTTTTATCTAGGAGCGCTCAATACCCCTAGACACAAGATAAGGAACACAATATGAGGAACACGTTGAGGAACACTTGTTTGTTAAGCAGATTTTACTTCGACATATTTTTTGCACTCTGTGCTTCTCTTATTGATATGCCGAGGTAAGTATTTAAAACCTTTTTGACCAAGACATGCACAAAAGTTACAAACTGATGAGGACTATGTGTCTAGAACCCTGGCAACATGATGCTTGATATCTGTGCATTCACGGCATGCACTACATATATTTTGACAAAATAGCAATTGGACAAGTTTTATTCATTCAGCGAAAACACCCGTTTGATTATAACATTTCGACAACAACTGCAAGTCTTTCCAGCAGTCAGCGCTAACAAAAAAGATTAGATTAATTGCACAAGAAAATTGCTCCACAATGAGAGTCACCTTTCGTAAGTCGCAGTGCTTGTAACTAGCTGCAAGCAGATACTGCCACTGAAGTGCCGGGTCTGAAAAGAGAAAATAGTGAAAATGGGTTTTAAATGGAAGAATTCGTGGTGGTGCTGACCGACAATATATTGTATTTCTAATGTATAGCGGTTTTAAATGTGTGATTCGATATTGCTAACGTAGATTCCTCATTATTAGAAAGATCCACAGAGATTGTCCACATAATTACTATCGCAATGAAATTACGTTCATGCCGGTATCTGCCGTATTTCTGTATTGCTTACATATTAGTATAACACTGGCCACTGTTATACGTGCCAGACAAATGTCGCCCTTGTTTTAAAAGTGATAAAGTACCCAGCCATCTGGTTTTGTGGTACAATTGGCCTATGTGAAAGTAAAAAAAAATTGACAACGTTGCAGGAAAAAACAAAACGGCAAGAGTTAACAAGGATTGAAGCGTGAAACACTAAAGCACTCAATAAAAAAGCCGCGATGTGAGAGGGACTTTTATTTATTTATTTTTTTGTGGCGAGCACCTTTATAGACTTCCCTTGTGAACCGCCCTGCCTCCTCCTTTTCTGTTTCCTTCCTTCAAAGTTCACGAAACACGAATAAGGAAAAAGGGACGAGCAATGTAAGGCATATGAATAAACTACGGAGGATATCAAAAGCCAGCGCGTACATCCACTACAATAATCATATCCATTAGGACCGTTCCGGTATTATACACCGAAATGCACGGTTTCCACTACGTGTGGCCGCATGTCACATTGAAAGGCATGCCTTGCGCACCTCCCAAAACTCCGAGGTGCTTCACTTCCGACATACCCCTTTCGACTAACGTAGCTGACAACATGGAGATCTTTTTGCTATTTAGACTGAGGATATGCAACCTGTACGTTGCCATTCCCCTTCCCCGCCCTACCTTCCGCAACACATGAACCGGCATAACACTATACCTTCCCGCTTCGTTGTGACGCAATGCTTCTTTATATGTTTCTTTTGTCTAACATGATACTGTGGTTTTGTAGCAGTCTGCCTGTCCTAATAGTCTTACTGCTGCAGTGTTGCTTCTGGAATCGCGGTGACCAGGACAAACCAGTACGACACACGTACGTTTCTTGAAGAGCATCTGCTACGTACTACGTACGTTAATGTTTACTAGTGGGGTTGTTTAAGCCTGCCGTGAAAACTTTTGTATCCGCAGTTAACGGCCGAGGAGTGCCTCGTAGCACGTGCTCTTTTCGTCCTCCGCTTCATCTACTGCTCTGTCATTTAACACGTGCGGCCGATTTTCCGACGTGGCATGGAATAACTCTGATTGGCGAGAAACCAGTTGAGAGAGCGTGAATGAAAGAGAGAATGAAAGAGGGAGAGAAATAAACAGAAATAAAGATAGAGAAAGAGAGAAAGTTCAGGCAGAGTGTATTTGCGAAGCGAGATTCGGAGCCGCACAACTAGTGTCTGAAGGCCAGCGTCTTAGAACTCGTCTATCCCCGCACGCCCACAGAGAATAGCATAGGCCTTGTATGGTATTACCACCCTCGTTTATTTTGGATGTATTTGGGTTTCCAGTCCACAAAACCTGTTAGCAACGCTCGGCGCAGAAAGCGCCAGGGTGTTGCGGAAGTTTTATGATTTTGGTTGGTTGGTAACAACTTTATTGCTAGTCCTGCAGAACTGTCGCCAACCGGGCTTTAGGTCTCCCACGTGGGGACGTATAAGCGTTGCCTCATTAACGCCTGGCGGGCCTGCTGCACGGCTCAAAGTTGGTCGCCGAGGCAGGGGATGCGCAAGAATGCGGCGCACCACGACGGAAAGGTTCCGGAGTTGTCACCTTGCGGGTTTTTGGTACAGCCACAGAACATATGAGTTAATGGGGCAAACTCAGTGTGGCAGACTTTGCATATTTTTGTCGCATGCGTATTCGGGCAGAGTCTGTTACACAGTGCGGGCTTGGGGGTACGTGCGCGTCTGCAGTTGTCTGAAGGCAGCCGCCTGCGTCCTCTTCAGCATGTCGCAGGGTGAAGGAGAGGTTGGGCGGGCCAGGTAGTGGGCCTTGATAATTTCATATTAGCTCATGAAGCGGTCTTTGGTGTGGGCCCATAGACAGGCGGTCGCCGGCGCGGTTCACGAGCTCGCGTGCCTTGGCGTGCGCCGTCTCGTTTATGTAGCGTTGGGTCTCTGATACCTCTCCCAAGTGAGCCGGTTGTTTGAGATCGTCCTTCGAAGACTACGCGCGAAACGTGAATAGTACAGTTGATTCGAGAGCTTACGCGAGCACCAGGTATAACGCTGGAAGGCTCGATGACTGCTTTATGAAAGACGATGGGTTTCGCTGATGATGAGATTAGCGACGGCCGACGCAGTGTTCACCGCTATCAGTATACCTGGTGAATTCCGTGTACTTTGATTTTCATTTTCAGGGCGCAAGTGTCTCGTGCTGAACACACCGGCTACGGGCCTTTGTCAAAGTCCAGGCCACGTGTCATCTAGTAGAGGTTCCGCTTGTCCATGTTCCTGCATTAGTGCCTTTTTTTAGCAATTGCGTTCCTTTTTTTAGCAATCGTGCCTTTTTTTAGCAATCGTTTTAGCTCACGCGGGGCACGGTTGGTTGGGTATTAATGGGAGATGACTTCGTCTTGCAGTCTCGTCCAGCGATCATAAACGCCTGCAATATAGCAGAGATATCAGGAATCGTCATTTATGCTGGTATTTTTTCCTTGCGGAGGCGTAAGACTGCATTCTGATGTGCCTAGGGGCCATTACGAACATATAGGTTACATAATAACATATTTTTCACGTATAGTAGTACATATCAGACGCTTATTAACAAGCTGTCCTAGCAGGCAGTTCCTCAGGTGACCAGTGGATGTAACAGCGGTTGTTATATACGCAAAACTGCTGACGGGGTTACTATATATACGTGATTTAAGTACGAAAATCTTGCAAATATAATTCCGTGTGTGATGGTCTTGGCTATTTTCTTACTTCTCGAAGATCACTTTTAGGTGAGCTAACAGCTATCGCACAATCTGCTAAAACTTTCATCCGTGCGGCTATAAAATTTCTAGACAAATTAAACGAAGAAACGTGCTGCACGGTAAACACAAGTGACCCACGGCGCTTGTGCACAGGCTGCATCCACGCTGATTCTGTGCGTTATAGGTAGCAATCGCCGAGCTTTTAAATCCGAATGCATTTCTTAGTCGGGCTATGTCAGGCATTCGGCGTTGTCCGCGGCGGCGTCCGTTCGCCGGCAGGTGTTATCTCTCTGCTCTCACTCCCTCTCCCATAGCAACAGCTGCGGGCGCGCGCGCTTATCCTCGCCCCTAGCAACCGGAGCATGTCGTGCGAGAGAGTGTAGGAGAGGGTAGGTGCAGTGCTTCGCCGCTCCTCTCGCCGTTCGCTCTCTCTCCTCCCTGCGCCCCACTCTCCCGTCCGCTCGCGCCTCACTCTCGACCATTCGCTGGCTGGGCGCCTCTCAAGGCGATGGTAGAAGTCCGTGAAGGCGAAATCTCTCGGCGCAAGAAATGCATTCGCATTTCCTCCCGATTCCCTTCGGGGAGGTGGGGGGCATTTTTCTTCTAGTAAGCAGACAGCTGAAAGGACACAATGCGAGAACGGCTTTTCTTGAACTCCCTCATACCTCCAGCTAAGACATCTCTGCTCGATATGAAGCAGTGCTTCTGTCTTGTGAAAGAAGCAATGAAAGTCCGGCCACTTCTTCGAAGCAACGGCGAGATTGCGAGAGCTTCCGGAAAGAAAACAGCACTGCCTGCGCAAGTTCTAGAAGAATGAGTGTGAAGGGAAGGTGTGCGCGTTTCTTTGCCCACCAGGTAATTGAAGAGGCTGTAAGACGAGGCATGCTAAAAATCGGTGTAAAAAGGCATCTTTGATCCTTGCCAGGTGCCGGAAAAACGCGTGCTCCGGTCTGCACTGTTTTTAGATGTGAAGCATCTTAGAGCGGGGTTCAATCCGGTGGTGTGCGGCGTGACCACCCTTACGGCGCATGCGCGAACCCTTTCAAAAAAAATAAATAAAAAACCTCCTCTCCCCTTCTCTCTCCTCTAGGCATCCCTCCCCGCGGCGACCACACCCTCACTGCGTATGCGCGTCCCCTTCTCTCCCCCCTCCAACGCTCCCCCCCTCTAGGCATCCCTCCCTGCGGCGTGCACACTCCCACTGCGCATCCGCGTCCCCCCCCCTCTCTCCCCTCTCCTACGCTCCCCCCTCTCTCGCCTCGCGACGCCGACGCAGGCAGCGTCTGCTAGCGAGTTTCTTGGTTGAAAAAACCGACTGCTCGCGCTGCACAACCGTTCACTGACCACCCCGTATATACGGCACTGGATCGTGACCTCCAAGGTGGGGCCGGTGGGACATTTCTCCTGTGCGTTGTTGAACAATAAAAATTCGCAGCGTGCGCGTTAACTAAAAGCGGACTGCGGGTCTCTGTGACCAATCGGAGTCTTCTGTCTTTCATTGCCCATTAGCAGCGATTGGCATGTTCCAGTGGGAAACACCGGTCCATCACTGCGTGCTTTGCGCCTCCGCAGGTTTCTCTGCTGCGCAACGCTGCGATGAGCACCAGCGTCAACGCCGCCGCCAGTGTAAGCGTTAGCGCCCGCTGCTTCGCATCTACACATGGTTCCCTTTAGCGGGAGATGGTGTAATCTTTTATTTTGCCTTCATGCATTTATAGCACACAGTTTTAAATCTTGAGATTGGCACGTTTTCATTTCATATTGGATGACGCTGTAATGCTTATCATATCGCAGTATACTCGGGAAGCGTATAAGTTTAATATTGCTAAATGTTAAAGCTGACTTTTCAAATGCGAATCATTTCTTAGCGAACTTCGACGATGAGCGTATCTATCTATCTATCTATCTATCTATCTATCTATCTATCTATCTATCTATCTATCTATCTATCTATCTATCTATCTATCTATCTATCTATCTATCTATCTATCTATCTAGCCGCCTACGACTTAGTGCTCTCCTCGCCGTATCGTTAATGAGATTTATACCAAATTTGGTATGGCATAACATGACTGTATGACGAACATAAATGGCTGCTCTTATCATGAAAATCATGACTAACTTGTCACGAAAAGTATGATTTACATGCCACGCTCTTGGCGCGCTCGTGGCCGTTTCGTTAGCTTCATATACACCAAATTTGATATTGAGTGACGTGACTGTATAACGAACATAAATGACGGGTGGTAATATGCGAATAATGACGTGCATGTCATGAACAACATGATTTACATGCCACGGTCATGGCGCGCTAGCGGCCGTTTCGTTAGCTTGATATACACCAAACTTGGTCTTCAGTGACGTGACTGTATGACGAACATAAATGACATGTGGTAATATGGAAATCATGACATGTCATGAGCAACATGACTTGCATGCCACGCTCGTGGCGCGCTCGCGGCTGTTTCGTTAGCTTGATATACACCAAATTTGGTATTGAGTGACATTACTGTATGACGAACATATATGACCAGTGGTAATATGGAAATCATGACTTCTCATGTGCGACATGACTTGCATATCACGCTCATCGCGCGGTTGCGGCCGTTTCGTTAGCTTGATATACACCGAACTTGAAATTGAGTGACGTGACTGTATGACGAACATAAGTTACTAGTGCTAATATGGAAATCATGACATGTCATGAGCGACATGACTTGCATTCCACGCTCATGGCGCGTTCGCGGCCGCTTCGTTAGCTTGATATACACTAAATTCGGTATTGAGTGACATGACTGTATGACGAACATAAATCACAAGTGGTAATAGGGAAATCATGACATGTCATGAGCGACATGACTTGCATTCCACGCTCATGGCGCGCTCGCGGCCGTTTCGTAAGCTTGATATACACCAAATTTGGTATTGAGTGAGATGACTGTATGACGAACATAAATGAAGAGTGGTAATAGGGAAATCATGACATGTCACGAGCGACACGACTTGCATTCCAGGCTCATGGCGCGCTCGAGGCCGTTTCGTTAGCTTGATGTACACCAAATTTGGTATTGAGTGACATGACTGTATGACGAACATAAATGACAAGTGGTAATAGGGAAATCATGACATGTCATGAGCGACATGACTTGCATTCCAAGCTCATGGCGCGCTCGTGGCCGTTTCGTTAGCTTGATATACACTAAATTTGGTATTGAGTAACATGACTGTATAACGAACATAAGTGGCAGGTGGTCAGATGAAAATATTGGCATGTATGTCATCTACAACGCCATTTACATGCCACGCTCATAGTGCGCTTCCGTCCAGTTCGCTAGCTTGATGTACACCAAAATTAGTATTGCGCGACGTGACTGTATGACGAACATAAATGACAGGTCCTAACTTGTAAAACATGACATGCAAATTATGTAAAGCATGATTTGCTCTTTCCTGGCTGCTTCGCATTACATCGATTCCCACAGTGCGTGGGATCTGCCGGCTTTTTTCTTCGGGTCCTTCCGGTGACCTCATCCCGTTTCAGTCTGCGACTAGGGCAGTTCATTCATTGGTCATCGTTCTCTGTCCAATATTCATTTGAGCCAATGCTTGGTGATTAGTGAAAGCTGTGGCGCTGTTCCATAATTTCGTGAGTCATCACATTACCATCACTTTTTCGATGTGTTTTACACTAAGAGGGGGGCTGTAGTTGAGAGTGAGTTGATAATGAGGCTGAGGTGGCAAGAGAAGATCATGGAGCATCTGACGAATAATAACAAAGCGAGTAATCTAAGGTATTGAATTACTGATCTGCTGTATTCGCAATATGGAGAAACGCATATCCTCAGTATGAACTGTTGGATTTTTTAAACCTAACTTATGGTTTTCAGCCCTTCCAGTGATGTACTTCACATTCTCTAATGATAGCTTGTAGAGTAAGATATTCTTCATATACTGCAAGAGCATTATTGCTCGAAATAAACTCCTTTTATTTCATCATTACCCACCGTAGTGCTCTAATGCTCATGGCGCTCGACTGCTGCCCTGAAGGGCGTGGGATCGAACTCCAGCCGCGGCGTATGGAATTCACTTCGGGGACCTTCAGGGCAGCAGTCAATTTCTATCTATCTATCTATCTATCTATCTATCTATCTATCTATCTATCTATCTATCTATCTATCTATCTATCTATCTATCTATCTATCTATCTATCTATCTATCTATCTATCTATCTATCTATCTATCTATCTATCTATCTATCTATCTATCTATCTATCTATCTATCTATCTCTGCTTAGGGGCCACGTTCACATTGTACTGAAAGCTGAAGTAATTTTTTTCTGACTATATTTTATTTCAGGCTTATGTTGTCGTTTTGTACGGTTGAGTAACTGCCGGCTTGCAGATTTTTTTTATTTGAGCGTCCGCACATCTGCTAAGAACATCAGAACAAATTGTCTAGTGTTCAGCTTACGTCACTTTGAACGATCTGACTCACGTGCTAAAGACGTCAACGCAATGAAACGATTACGACACTGCACTTCCCAATTCAATTCACGCCAATGCCCTACTCTGGCACTGCCTGATGAAGTGTTGTTTTTCCCGCCGTTCACGGCACTACGCTCACAGGTCGCGAAGATGCCAGCGAGTTCTACGAAGGATATGTTGGAAGCAGTACTGGCTCTCGAGTCAGTGATACTGTGCTCTGCTTCCACGTATACACAGTAGAATAATGGCAATGTCTCGCCCACCTGGCCCATTCCGTCCCTCACAAGTGCCCTTAATAATGCAATGGAACTGTGCCGGTCTTCTGCAGCGTCTGTGTGAGCTTAACTTATTCCTGCGAGACATTCCTATACCGATTTTAGCCCTCTCGGAAGCCGGTCTCCCAAATAGAAGGACGGCCACAGGGTATATCCGGCATTGCAATCCGAGCATACCATCGTTTGCAAATGGAAGCGCCACGATATACATAAGGCGGGAAGTGCCTCACGTCGCATTACCAGTGCAAGACCTCTGTTCCAACTCACTGGAAGTCGCTGCGGTGCAAGTGTGCATAGGAAACCGAAAACTGAGTGTAATATCGGTGTACATCAGTCCACGCAAGAAGGTCTCCATGGAGGCTCTCCTAAAGGACATTTGCACTCGGTGTCCCGCTCCTCGAATAATCTGTGGTGATTTTAACGCACATCATCCGCTCTGGGGAGATAAGAGTTCTGATTCTCGAGGCAAGGAACTTTTAACAGCAGCGGATGCTGCTGACTTATGTGTGGCGAATGATGGCAAACCAACATTTTTCCGGCCACCAGATTCATGGAGTGTGATAGACCTTGTATTACACTCCGCGGACCTTCTGGTATCATCGGCAACGGCCCCAGACAGGATGGGCAGCGACCATTTCCCCATCTTCACCAATATCATCGGATTTGGGACCGCTGGTCGACATTTCTGCAATGTGACTCGCTGGGACACGTACAGAGCAGCGCTGGACGAATCCTCTGGTGAGCTGTTTGCAGATATGTTACGAAGTAAGCGAGCGGCTACATCGTTGCTGAAATTGCCCGATCATTTCCCTGCTCCTGACTTGAAGTTAAAGAACCTGTGCGCAGCACGTAGAAGAGCGGAGCGGAAGCTCATGAGGAAAAAAAGGAAACCCATCGGCGAAAACTGAATACAACCGGATAAACGCTGTCATTCGTCGCCACACAAAAAAACTACGCAGAATTCAATGGGCTGCTTTCTGTGCAAGTCTATCGCCGTTTACACCCTTGACAAGAATATGGAGAGTCATTAATAGTCTTTCTGGAAAGATCCGCTCTCACAGACCATTCGAAGCACTCGCTTTGAAGCAAGGAAAAGATTTGCGAACCCTTGCAGAGGATTTCGCAGACGAATACACATCTGGCAGATCAGCAGGAGTGGCAATACCTCTGCCACCTCATTTACTCCATACGATGGATACGCCGTTCACTTTTCGAGAGTTGGATATGGCGCTTAGCAAATTAAGAAGACGCTGTGCTGTGGGTCCCGATATGATCAGCAATCAGATGCTGACAAATCTGCCATATAATCGAAGGCGCGCTCTTTTGGACATATTTAATCATGTCTGGAGCACAGGAGAATTCCCACTTGTATGGAAGACAGCATGGGTGGTGCCAGTGCTGAAACCCGGAAAAGATCCTGCGAGCCTCGCCTCATATCGACCGGTATCGCTAACATCATGCGTATCTAAGTTGATGGAAAGACTCATATGCACAAGACTAACTTGGTACCTTGAGCAAGAAGGAAGATGGCCCGCGTGTATGACGGGATTTCGCCCACGGCTGAGCGCCCAGGACAGTGTTTTGGACCTGCTGAGCCACATCGAGCACCACCGTGTCAGCGGCCTCTCGACACTCGCCGTCTTCGTGGACGTTGCCAAAGCCTATGACTGTGTGCTTCAAACAGGCATCGTCAACGGACTCCAAGCCATGGGTATTTCGGGAAATGCTGTTCGTGTCCGGGTTAAGCTTGGAAATGTAACGAGCGAAGGGCGAAGCGTTTCCCTCGGCGTTCCACAAGGAAGTGTTCTATCTCCCTTGCTTTTTAACGCTGCCATGGCCAGTCTTCCTGGTGCTCTGAAAGTAGCTCTGAAAGCAGTTAAAATATCCATCTATGCCGATGATATCTGCATCTGGATCTCAGGGTACCAACACAAACGTTTGGCTCGGATAGCACAGGGCGCCATTTCAATCATTGAACGCCATTTGTCGACACTTGGCCTGTCTCTATCAGCGGAGAAATCTGCCTTCATGCTCTTCCCAGGGGTGCGACGGAAGTCAACGCGCCTGTCGCTGAATATCAGAGGCCATTCCATTCGTCGTGCCACAAGTGTTCGTTTCCTGGGCGTTACCATCGATAACAAGTTACTATGGCGACGAGCAGTTGATGGTATTGTGGCCACATCCGTACAAAGACTCAACGCTCTTCGTCGCATGGCAGGTGTACGCTGGGGCAACAATCCTATGTCGATGCTTAAGCTGAATGCTGCGCTCATAACAAGCCGCATTCTTTACCAGCTGCCGCTGATATCGCCATCACCGAGCCAGTTTGAACGCTTAGAGGCAGTGCACAGAAAGGGTCTTCGCTTGGCGATGGGAGTCCCTCAGGCGGCGTCAAACAAGAAGGTCAGCGATGAAGCCGAGTCTCTACCACTCCGCCTCCTGGCGTCTCAGGCTTTGTTGACGCAGATATCAAGACTGGGCGAGTCCTCCACAGGCACGGCCCTTCTCCGGCGGCTAAGAGCAAGAACTGACTCACATTTCCACGCGGCACTGAACACATTTCGACATTTAGGCTTGAAATCGCCTCAACGGAGCCCTATCGACCCGCCATGGTCCTTTGTGGACGTTGCCTGTAACTTCAGGGTTCCTAAACTGCCGACGAAACGCACCGTTCCAGCTGAGGAAGCAACGTTTCTGGTGTTGGACCATTTGAGCACCATGTACCGTGGTCACCTACAAGTTTACACTGACGGATCGGTGTGCACACAGACGGATAGCTGCGCAGCGGCTTTCTGCATACCCTCCCTGGGCGTGTCATGGTCGGGCCGCCTGGATCGTGTTGTGTCGTCCACAACAGTAGAAAGCGCCGCAATCACCGCGGCTTTGCGAAAATTGCGATCGTTTTCTGCACGAGATGTTGTACTGCTGACGGATTCACAGTCGGCGTTACAGCGACTGCATCGAGGGCTACCTCAAGAAAAATTCACAAGACAATCTCTGGCGCTCATTAAACACCTGATCGGCAAGAGCTTCAATGTAAAGTTTCAGTGGATCCCCTCCCACGTTGGAATTGAAGGCAATGAAAAAGCTGATGCCCTTGCACGTGAAGCGAGAACTTGTGTTCCAAAAATAAGAGCGCCTAAAACTTACCAGAACAACAAGGATGTAATACGCAATCACTTCAGGGCGATCCACAAGTTTCCGCATCAGTCATGCGTAATCCACGGACTTTCTAGAGAACAAGCGACGCTTCTTTACCGGATAAGAACTGACTCCGCATACACGCCGGCTTGGTCATTCAAGACTGGGCGAGGCGCTTCCCCGTTTTGTGGCGTTTGTGGTGACATCGGCGACATCGAGCATTTCATTTGGCTGTGCCCGCAGTTTGACAGCGAAAGAACAGAGATGGTACGCAGCTGCAGAAAGGTTGTCACAAGCACGGGACATCTGAAGATGTCATTTTTCCTGAAGGGCCCACGGCGACGAGGAGGAGCGTGCAACGGATCCTGATGGCTTTCCTGCGAGACACTGGGCTGAGTGACATTTGGTGACGGACCCCTATGATTCAAGAGATGCTCGGGCGGAACAATTGCCGGCCATTTAGGCCAGGCTAACCCCGCCTGTTGCAACATCACAACCACCACCACCACCCACCACCTTGTTTTTCCCGATCAATGTAAAGAACAGAGCTCTCCTATTAGCCTAAAAGCAATAACTATGTTCATCGCGTTAAATGCTGCACTGCTGACTACAGCCATCTACGCGAAACAGCAAAACAGAGTACATTGACATACAAAACGTATTTCTACGTGTACATTGGGACAGTATTTCAGCAAGCCTTTCGAGGGGACCAGGTGCTATATTTTTTCTGGTATCTAAAGCAGTAAAGAAGCAAACAAGCAAACAAAAACAACAGAGCACAAAGTGTAAAAACAAAATATCAAGAGAAACAACTATAACCTGAAGAGAAATCCTGTTCACATCTATTAGTCTTTTTTTTCCTAGTCTACCACTAACAACTGACGTACAAGAGAACTCTTGTTTAGGTGGTTCAAGAACGCAACACGAATGACCCAGGCACAACGCAGAAAACAAGCGCACGTCAGCGCACAGAAAATGAACCTTTTTGCCTTGCTGAGTTAAACAGACAGGATGCCCAGTTTTTGGGTATACCCTGTGGAAACGCTTAGCCGAACGCAACACGATGGTCCCCATCGCCACGGGTGCTGCGCTCGTTAACTAGGTCAGCAGAGGCCTCGTGCGTGACAGGCTTCGCAATTTAGAGTGGTGATGAATTCTGTCGGCGTACTGCTTGAAAACCAGAAGAATAATCTCTGCGGCGGTGCAAGCTGTGACCGAATTCCGCCACACGAGCTGACCTTGTTTGACTTTCACGCGGCTTCTCCGTGCCTGAGTTGTCATTTTCTTCTTTGCCCTGTGGTTAACGCAAATTAAACTCTTCTTTGATTGCGATAGACACTCTCGGCTGCTTTTTGCCGGTCGCCGTCGCCGTCACCATCATGCCCCGTATACATATATATATATATATATATATATATATATATATATCACTTCGTCTTCCCCCCCTTCTCTTTCTCTTCTTCTTCAGTTTTCCTTTTCAGACTGCTTCACCCTCCCCAGCTTATTTTCCTTACACCTCCTGGTGTAGTACTTAAGGGGACATGCGAGTCGAAAAAGGCAAGTATTTTCCTAAATTACATATTTTTCATTTTTATTTTCTTTCACAAGTTTAGTTTCTCTACTTTCACGACCAAGAAACTGAAGATTGTAATTAAACTAGAAGTAGGTTAAAATCGCTTTTAAAGAGTACAGGGTGGCTACTGAAAAATTAAAAAGTGCTGCTTTTCTAGAGTGCCCTGGAAATTGTCACTTGGCTGCTTGGCATTTCATTTCGCATGAGGAGTTCACTAAAGATACATGCTCAACATAACCATTATTGCCAAGCTCTCATGATGGAATAAATTATCTTAAATAACATATCTTTTCCCTATAGATGAGCTTTCACTTGTACCTTTAAAATGCGTTTTTCTCAAGATCTACTTTTGGGCAACTTCTTCAGTTTGTCATCATGTTTTTGGTAGTTCTGATAGCCCGATCGGGTTCAAATTTTGCCCACATATTCCTTAACATGTGAGCGGTGCAAGTATTGCCTTTGAAACTTCATATCGCCCTATAATCTTTACGAACCTGAAGTAAGCAATTAGTATGGGCTGAGGATTCTAAGAATTCTCGCCTTACAATTTTTCTTGACCATCAAAATGTGTTATACGCACTTTTTCCATAGTTACTTGCTTTCTAAAGTTAATGTGGAGCAATATGAGCCATTAATGGCTCAGAACCATAAAAATTTATTGGCATAAAAAGTTTGTCCAAAACGAACTATACTTTACACATTGTCCTGGCATAAAACTAAAACTGTGCAACTTACTATAAAACTAATTACATATTTCAAATAAGTATAAAAACCTATATATAGAGCGAAAATTTCATTGCCCTAGGCTACAGATTAACGCAACTATTTTTCCGAATCGCATCTTCCCCTAAACAGATTACCAATGGAAGCGCACTCAGTTTGGCCTGATGATCCTAGGTACCAAACTGTCTTCAGGAAACCGTTCTGAGATGCAGTTTTAACCACCCGAAATGGTCCATAAAACTGATCACTGGCAGTGCGCATTCCTTTCCGGATTAGAACGAAGTGTTTAACTTGTATATCCGGAATGTCACTGTTCCGTCTCTTGTCAAAGTTCCTCTTCATACGCTGTCTATAGGAGTGTCCCTGGCTCTCGCTCTTCTTGGCTTCTTTGAGAACGAGCTTTCCAAGTAGCCCAAGCTCGCGGTCAGCGGGGAAGGCAGGCACCACTCCAGCGGCAGCAAAGAAAGGACTACATCCTACGCCACTGGTGTACGAGCGGTTGTGATGTCTGTTAGCAGCCTCGAGGCAGCATTTCCAGCCACCCAGAAACCGTTGGTACATATTTAAGTATTGCTTAATGTCACGAATAGCACGTTCAGCTAGGCTAATGCTGCAGGGTGGTATGGCGAGCAAAATTTTAGTCATGGTACGGTCTTCTGTACACTTAGCCAGCTTGAGGCTGGCTAACTGTACACCGTCACTTGACAAGGGGCACCAAGTGACATTTCAATGGTTGCCAAGTCACTGCGGCGTGATTGGCAACGAACATGCCGACAGTGCTGCCCGGTCAGCTTTGCAAGGCGACAAGGAAAAGGCTATGCCCCTTTCAAGGTCTGATGCTGCTACCATGCTCCAAAGGATGACAAAGGATATCGCAACACTGAATGCACCAAGAAGCCAAAACTATCGCTAACACCACCTAAACGAGTTGCGGCGATTTCAAATACTAACGGGACTCCACAGAAGAGAGGCCACTCTACTCTGGCGCTTATTGCTTCGAGTGGGTTTCAAGAAGTCATATTCGTTTCGCATAGGGATGGCCGATAACGCTACTTGCGACGGCTGTGGTACCGAGGAGACATTACAGCATATCTTCTGCGACTGTCCCTGCTACGCTGTGCAGAGGCGATCCCTCTCAACCGCCCTCGCTCGTCTCGACAACAGAACGATGACGTTAGAAAGTATTCTCCAGCCATCGAGAATTCAATCAACGAAGGCATTACTGAAATTCCTAAGGATAACAGACTTGCATGAGCGGCTGTAGACTCTTAATGATGCCGTACACTGCACAAGACTGCCGCTCTCCGCTGTGATGTTATGTGTGTGTGTGTGCTCCTCCTCTTTCTCTTTTTCCTTACTCTTCTTTTAATCTCCCCCCATCCCTTCCCCCCTGTGCAGGGTAGCATACCGGTTATGCCAAACTGGTTAACATCCCTGCCTTTCCTCTCTCCTGTTTTCTTTCCTTCCTAGCCAGCTTTGCGCTTTGAAAGGCAGGACCGTTGTCACAAACTATGGTCTTGGTGCACTTGAAACATTCTGCTTGAAGGAAAGCAATAACGCTGTTGGTGTCTTCCTGCCTTGGTCATTACCATTCATGTGCATTCGTCTATGCCGAGAAGGAATGCCTGTGTTTTCTTGGTACCTTCGCCCTTCTTTTTCAGTTCAGCAAAATCTTAGTGAATCACTTCAAAAGGGACGTTGGAGTATTTCGGCGTTATCATAACATCTGTTGCCTTCTTAAACTTCACTTAGTTCACTAGGCATAGATGGCACGTGCGAATATAGTCTTTCACGTTCTCCTTCATACTTGGCCAAGTAAATCGTTTCAGGAGCTTGTTGTAGGTGCGCCCGAAGCCGTCATGTCCCCCCCCGACTCTGGGCTATCGTGATACAGGCGAAGTATCGTGGATGTCATTGTTTGTGGTACGGATAGAATCACATTTGTCTAGAGCAGCGGAGCTTGTGGCTGTAGACGCTGTTGTTGACCGCAGCTTCTACCTCACGTTAGCTACAAGCTTCCGTTCATGCTTGAATTATAGCACAAGGGCCTAGCATGCGGTATGACCTTGTTTGGTATCATTACGGCGTCGGTCTTTGCATATTTCTGCAGAAAATGGCCGCTGCAGCGGCCGGCTGGGCGCTCCAGACAAGTGTCATTCCGACTGTACGTGATATTTTCCGTCAACAAACACTTCATTTCCTCGGTACCTTCCCACAACTTGGCACACTTTATTTCTCCAGGTTGTTCGCTTGTCTAGTGAACAAGTAATCTGGACAATGCATCTGCATCTGTTAGCAGCGGGCCAGGGCGATGAGATATGTCAAAGTCAAATTGCTGTAGATAGTTCACCCATCTAGTGATTCGGCCCTTTGGTTGTGCCATGTTTAGGAGATGAGTCAAAGCTTGGTGATCAGTAAATAGGGTGAATTTCGCACCTTCCAGGTAGGTACGAAAATACTGTACAGCTTTTAAAACAGCCAATGCTTCTTTTTCAGTGGTGGTGTTGTTAACCTCGACAGGTTTTAAAGTATAGCTGTAGAAACCGACTACGTGGTGCGTCAGATGATGTGGTAGTTGTGACGGTTTCTGATAAAGAACTGCACCCGTTGCATAATGCGATGCGTCGGTATTAAGCACAAAAGGCATGGAGAAGTCAGGTATACGAAGAATCGGATCTGATGATATGAGTTTCCCGGGTTCGCTGTAGGTTCTTTCACACTCTGGACTCCATAAGAAAGGAACGTCTTTTTGCAACAAACGTGTGAGACACCTGGTCTTTCCCGCATAATCCTTGATGAAAGACCTGAAATGACAAGCTAGGCCTAGAAATACCCGCAATGAATGGATGTCGTATGGCTTCACCAACTTAGAAATCCTGTCAACTGAATCCTGCTTCGTGCTTTTTGTAGTCCCGTCAAATACCCTGCCGAGAAACACATCTTTATCTTGAAAAAATGCGCTCTTCTTGAAGTTCACTTTCAGCTGAGCTTGGCTAAGAGCACTCAGGACCTGAGAAAGGTGAATTCGATGCTCCTGTTCAGTTTTTGAAAACATGAGTATGTCATCTATGTAGACATTACAAAGGATTCCGAGGTATGGCTTCAGTGTATCATTCATTATCCTTTGAAACCAGGCCGGATAGTTCTTCCATCCAAATGGCAGGCGATTGTATTCGTACAAGTCAAATGGTGTGAGGAAGACGGTGTACTTTGTGTGCTCGGTCAAAGGAATTTGCGAGAAACCCTTGCAAAGGTCAATACAAAAAACCAGCGGCATCCACCTGTTTCCTCAATAATTGCGTCTATCTTGGGCGTGGGAAATGGTATCAGCTCCGTTTGTTTGTTGAGTGCCCTATAATCCGTACAAAGACGGAATGTTCCATCTTCCTTCGGAGCGATAGTGATAGGCGAAACAAAGGGCGAGACCGAGGGTCAAATTATATTTGCGTCCAATATTGCCTGCAATTCTTTCTTCAGCCAGATCTTCTTTTCTCTCGGCATATTTTATGGAGCTCTCCGTACCAAGGTTTTATCGGCGATTTCAAATGGCACTTGATGTGACTTCATTTCCGGAGGGAAGTTCCCAACGCAGACGAGCTCGGGGTACATAATCATGATGTCTCCTTCGCAGTGAACGACTCGTAATGGACGAGGCGTCGGAGCATTAGTCTTCATTCTTGAACTGTCTTCAACGAGCACTTTGTCATACCAGTAAAGATTCATCTTGAGCTTCTTCATATCAGGGCGAGATAGTAGAAAGTCGTACGTCACGTCTGGCATTGCCAACACAGTGCTGGTGACAGAATGACCTTGGAAATCAATGACGACGTACGCCCACTCGTTATGTGAGCTCACCGAGCCATCGTATCCTTGCACTCGAGTGACTTTGCCAGCGTGCAAACGACTTATGTTGAGTATGTCCCTGTTAATGATGGACACAGAAGCTCCACTATCCACCAGTGCATTTATTTCGATGCCATCGATCTTCACATGTATATGGAGCAGGCTGGACGATATCACACACACTGTCACAAGGTCGCTGGTGATCTGATCTCGATCACTCTCGCTACATTCAGGCAGTAAATGGTGGAGTGCTGGGTCATGCACAATGCTGTAGGGCCTTTCAATGATGTCCCCGTCAGAACCCTTCCATTGGCAGGAGCTGTCCATACAGCTACGTGCATCCTGATTTTTAGGTAAGTACACGTCAGTCTCGTTCATTTTGCACACGTCATGGCTATTGAAAAGACGTTTTCCACTCCATGCCGGCACTCCTTGTTCCTTCTCTGCTTTTGGCAGCAAATTTTTCATGCATTGAAGAAACTCTTCTAGGGTCCTTGGAGCTGCTAACGCAACTTCTCTTCGAATCTCTCCAGAGAGCCCCTACATCATTAGGCTTAGGACTGTCTGCGAGGAGAGGTTAGGCTACGCTACGTGTAGCAGACGACGTTTCTCCAGGCAATACACAAGGGAAGACCCAGACTTATATTGATAAGCTAGCGCATCACCCCATCTCTGCGTACCACTAACTTCGAACGCAGCAAAAAAACTAGCTTTCTATTGCTCCCAACACAGTGGTGTCTTGTCCAGAAGCCGCAAGTCGTACCACTTTTTCGCGGTGGCATCAAGATAACGACGCAAGTTTTGAATTTTTTCGTCATCAGACAGCCACTTGTTCTTTTGTGATGCATACTCATATAAAAACTTCCATTGTTGAGGACTGTGAGTGCTGTCTTCGAAAGTATCTGGCTCCACAAGTTTTTGCATTACAGGAGCTCTGTTAACTGTATCAAAGAGCATATTCATGAGCTGGCTGTGCTGCGCCGTTTGTCGTTGCTTCTCTTCGACAATTTTCATAAACAGGCGCACCTTCTCTGTAGAAGTCTCTTGCGAGAGTCGTGGATATCGCGTCGGTTGCAGTACAAGTTCTTATACTGCCTGCAGACTAAGATCCACCTTCACGGATTCCATCTGGAGGAGCTCCTCGTGGCCCACGGCAGCTGCCTTCATCACTTTGTCGGTCAAGGCTCCTGAACTAACATGACGAGGAAGGTCAGTTGCTGGCTCGCCTTGAACTTAGAAACCCGCGAAGACGACCTGCTGCGACGAGGACCGGTCAATGAAGAACTTAATCCACAGGTTCGCCTTCGGCTGCGCCAAAACTGTAGCGGTCCTGGGTTAAATAAATACCACAATCCCATAACCTAAGCAAGACGGCTGTCGTCCGCCATTTATTCCTATTTCTCACTTCTTCCTCTTCCCCCCCACTTCTATTTCTCTTCTTCTTCAGTTTTCCTTTTCATACTGCTTCATATATATATCGAAAAGCCACGAAGAAAAATAATTCAGACAAATATTTTCCGACGCCCGGAACCGAACGGGAAACCTCTCGCTCCGCAGCGCGCGGCTCTAACCGCTGCGCCCTGCGCTAACCGCAGGCCACAGCTGCGCACGTTCTTCGCACACTAACGGCGAGCTATTGATGTGCGCCATTCACCGCTGGCGGTACGCCGATCTCGGGGGGAATATCAGCGTGTTCTCTGCCTTACCAGCAAACCAGCGAGATGGCGCAAAGTGCGGGCTCGGCGCCCCACTCGTTGTGATGCGTTGGCTCCCCAAGCTGCACTTTGGCCTGGAGGGCATATTCGCCTGTGACCGTGCACGCGCACGCGCGCTTATCTTGGGGTAGGGGATGGGGTCAGTTTTACGTCGTGTGATTTAGCCGGAAAGATTGCACTTTTTGGATTACAGAGCGCACAAAAGTCACTTCGCTCGCTGCAGAGGCCCCGTTTCCCAAGAAGCGCGCTGTTCAAATACAGCGAAGTAACCAGTGTGACACTTGTTACAGTTGTTACTGTAACGTCGTGTCAAGAATATAGGTGGAACAACAAAGGTTTAGTGAACGAAGAAAAACTAAGGAGGTTGTTCGCCTTAACTTAGTCTAGAATGCAACTGACACGAACCATGTGATTATTTCCTTTGTATCATCTTGGCTGCACATTTCATGTTGCTGCGCAAGGGAATTCGCAAAACGCTACACTCGATCAAGATATTTATTGGCGAAGTCTGCCGCCAGTTTTCGTCTAACGAGGCCGTACAACTGGGTAACGTGAGCGGTAATCGCGACGCTGTGGTCCTTTCTGCCCCATTCAGGCATTTCGTAAGTGCTCAGCGCACACGCGCGGAAATGATGTCTCAGCGAGTGCTGACCGTGCTTCCACTGGCCTCGGCGTTGCAACACGAAGGCGTCAACGTAGAAAACAGCACAACATTGTAGATAGAGTTTGGTTTGCAAGGCACGGGTTGGCGTTCGTGCTGTCTGTTTTCTTTATCTTATGCCCGTGCCTGCGTACCAGAGATTCTCTACAATAAATATGTGTCGAGTAGATAAAGTTCAAGCACAAAACATACATAGTATCAGCTTGCATGATACTGTACTTAGATTGTAAAGCAGATTATCTTTATTGAAAAATAGATATGTACGTGTGTTTTTTTTGCGGTCGTTTGGGTTGTTGTAGATATTTGAGACTCTATAACGGAGCGTGTATTCACAATACCGTGCCATCTTTTTCTCGCAGGTATGTGAGTTTGGGCGGTGCATACGGATGTTATCACAGCAGCGCTATTTAGGCTCGGCAAATCCTCGATTCGCCTTGGCGAAAACCATCAGCATTATACCGGTTCCAGCTCTTTTCATACTCTTTTACATCTTTATCTTCGCTCCCTGAAGGGGTGAGCCCGGCGCGAGGCCTGCGGCTACACAGGCTTGTCCGGCGTGAGATCCAATAACTCGTATGGGCGAAAGGATGAGTGCAGAAAAAGAAACAGAGACATAGAGAGAGTAAGTGAAGACAAAACATAGAGAGTCAAAGAAAGTATGAAAGGAAGAAAAAAAGAAACAAAGAAAGGGACTGAGAGATAGAAATAAATAAAGAGGAAGCCAGAAATCGAGAGAGAGAGAAAGAGGAAGGGAGAAATACATAAATATAGAAAAATGAGAAGAAAGTTAAAACAACAAGAAAAAAAAGTTAGAAACAGAGAAAAAGAAATCGATATATGAGAAAAAATAAATTGAAAGAAACAGGGACGAAGAACACTTAGGAAAAATTGCCCAGAAAGAAGAAAGAGTAATACAGAGATGAAGAAAGAAGGAGAAAAATAAAGATAAGCTATTAGGCCCCCCCCATCTGTGCTGTTTGCTCCACTCTTGCACCGAAAGTGCCACTTGCACAATTTCCTTTTTTTTTCTGGCAATTGGACGTTTTATATGAGATCAACATGAGCGGGTACTTAAGTTCACATACATACGTGGCACTAATAAGAAAGAGTCGGGTAGCTTAGACAGGCCGAACGCTATTGGCTACCTTGTGGGGACAAAAGTGTAGAGAGTGTTGATAAATGACCGAGAAGGAAACATGGTAGATGCACGCTAGCACTTGTACAAACCTTTCTCATTCAAGCATAAGCAGGCAATCATCTGTGAATCTCCGAAAAAACTTCGGTATTTACTTTGCTTCCTTCAATCACGACGGTTCTAGAGCTCCACGCTGTTATTGCGATAGCAATTATATGGACACTCTCGACGGGCTTTTGCAGTCGGCTTCCCCGTCGCCGTCATGTCCCATATATGTATATGTATCTATATATTTATAAAAGCCACAAAGAAAAATAATCAGAAAATATTTCCGACGCCCGGTATCGAACGAGGCACCTCTCGCTCCGCAGCGCGCGGCGTTTACCGCTGAGCCACGAAAGCGCACGTCCTTCAACGTTCAAACGGCGAGCTATTTATATACACCACTTACCGCTGGCGGTACGCCCATCTCTGGGGAAATATCAGCGCGTTCTCAGCATTACCAGCGAGATGGCGACTTGGTGCAATGGGCACGCTCGGCGCCCCGTTCGTCGCGACGCGCCCGCTCATGCGCTCATCTTCCACGCGTACTATGCCCAGCCGAGGGTAGAGGCACGAGCGCGCGCACGCTTATCTTGTAGTGGGGAAGAATTGTACATCTTGGGCTTCCACCGGAACGATTGCGTTGTAGCTACCTAGCGCACGAAGGTCACTTCGCTCGCTGCAGAGTCCCCTGTCTGCGAAAAAAGCGCGCTTTTCAAACACAGCGAATGTAACAACTGGGACACTTGTTAGTTCGCGCTCGTCTATAGCTGTGAGTACGCTTCATGCGTCGTTTTTGTTTGAGCAGCGCGTTAAGTGTCGAGCTGTGAACATTGCTGGTTGGCTCTCTTCCTGTGCGTCTTGTTTTCGTGCGTCATGTGTGCGTGAGCAGCGCGCTGCACGTTTCGATCAGCTTGCCATTCTTCGCTTGACAGTTCAATTCGTTGCTATCACATTCACTGATTCGTGTTCTGGCGAAACTGTGACTTTTTATCTTTGTATCTCTTATATTCGTGCAAATAAAAGCTTTTTCTCTCGTTCTCTCTTCATGAATAGCGCTTTCCCTTACAGTCTTGTAGAAATGCAAGTTAAAAGCATGTCATCAATGTATTAACGTAAGTAACCTAACGTATTGTTTAGATGTACTGTTCTCGACTTTCGTTTCATTTATATAACGGCCGACGGTATCAGTTATAAAGGAGTATTGTGTTGTATTAGAGTCGCGTTCTTGTTTATAAGTGTTACAGCAAGGTTTATTCACGTTGGCAAAACTAGGTATATACATAGAAAGAGAGGGGGGCGCGGTGCATTGCGGGAAAGGCGACTAGACCTTGTCCATGTTTCTGTCTTACACGCCCGAAGGGGAACAAGGGGGGGCGGGGATGGCAAAGGATGAAAGTGGTGTAATGGTATACAGTCTTATCACTTTACCTTCCACAGAGCTTCTGGGATATATTCTGCTCCGAATATGGCTATCTCTCATATAAGAAAATACTGAGCGCGTGTGCACCCAGTTATTTCATAAGTAATAAAAATCGTGCTAGGCTGTTCAAACCCACCGCGTCGCGCCTGACACTCAGTATGCAGTGAAGCAAGAGGTACAAAAAAAAAGTTGCGCATGTTATGAAGCAACGCCGGTCACCTTGTTAGCATGCACGAAGGCAAACGCCCGCTTATAAAGAGATCATCTCTCTATTACGCAAACGTGTTCTCGTATCCGCCCCTCGTACCTCGTATGAATAATGAGTTTATGTACCGGAAAAGGGGCCGGAACGCGGAGCAACGTTGATCATCTTATGATTTATACGTACGCACGCATTCGGGAGCGTTCCTCCCCACGTCAGAGCACGGGAAACTGACCAGGTCACGAAAGCAGCGAGGTGCGCCACTCGTACGCGCGCGAGTAAATAAGGCTTGTTTTTTTTTTCAGGCATTTAATTACGTTTCCCGGGCACACAGACGTACATGCAGTATGACGTGGCTGTTTGGAGAGCGGCCGGGTGCCTCGTTATGGATCTTGTTGAAGGTTAACGGTGCGCAAATTTAGAACACCAGAAATAACGGAATTAGTTTAGTGACACGCGTGGCTGCACAGATTACCAGCTTATTCAGCTTGCATACTCCTTGACCAACTTTCCAAGTACTTGCCGACCGGATGTGTAAAAACAATATTATTGACAGCGACACTCTGGCAACACCTCTTATGGATAGCCATTCACTTGCGGCGTCTTATTCATCTTGTATTAGCGTTTTATCACTGTTACAATAGAGTATTCGGATGTTTCAAGCAGCAGATAATGTTACCGCGACCGGAAGAACATGTACCAGTGGACATGTAGTAAATACCAGGGGTTTTCACAATGAGTGGACATCCAGGGTAAACAGGCACCACACAACATGGAAGACGTGCATCGTCCGTCACGCCTGACAGAGATAAGAGGATAAATGGAGTCGGCGAACGCCACCCGTTGACACAACCTCTGCACTTCCCCTCCTTCATAGGACGCAAGCTCTGCGTGTAGTCCATCGCTATTGGCACATTTTTTGTTTGTTTTTTGCTGCCGAACTGCTCGGCTACAGCCGAGATCCCCGAATATCGCAGTATTCTTGTCAGGCATAGATGATCCTGTCTCCGGGATAGACCGGCCGAAGAGCGGGTGCTTGCATCTATCAAGCGAACCAGCGCCAATAAGCTACAGTAAATATGGGAGAGAAGCTAAGATGTTCTGACACGTCCGTACCACAAATATGCACATGTAAACCGTCTACTACGTAGAGAAGGTACAAGGGTGGTCAGAAGTTAGGAGGCAACGCCGCCCTGGTAAGTCGTGGGCTAGTGGTTTCCGAACTATTCACTCTATTGTACATGTGGTCGGTAGGGGTAATGTGTGAATACTCTCTAGCGGCTTTCATTGTGCGCGCTTGAAGGTGTAGGGAAAACCATTCGTTAGGCAAGAGAGTGTAGTAGTTAGACCCTCAAGTAAGAGATTCAAATAGTGTTGATCCGCGTAAGGAAAGCTTATATCTGGAATACCTTGCATGCAAAGATAAAGCTGCATTTCTTCAGTCCAATTTTCTGCACAAGGCGCTGTGTTATTCTTTTATTCTTCGTCAAGTTTTTGGGAGCTACTAGGGTGTGGTAGATTACATTTTAACCCTCAGAGAACCGGTTAAATATCGGATAATGTGTGTGTTTTAACCAAAGCAGCACAAGCTATCATAAACACCGTAGTAGAAGGGCTGCCGCTAATTTCGACCACCGAACACTGACACCACGCAGTACACGGGACTCGAGCAGTTTGCCTCCATCAAAATTCGAACGCCATATACGGTATCGAACCCGCTTCTTTCGGGTCAGCAGCCGAGCACCGTAAGCCACATAGCCACCGCGGCGGCTGATCATCAGCGTAATGTTATTTTGTTCCACATCATTTGATTACAAAAAAGTAACAACAGCGCCAGAGCACTCGGCACAGATGGTTATCCAACGGAGCTGGAACGTGCGGCCCCGGTGTTAAGAAGGGGGTTAATTCCGACGGTGTATAGAAGCCTATCATAATTGTTCGTATGGTTTGAAGTTGGAAGTTTGAAGCTTTATTATATTTCTTTCTGATACAGAAAGAGGAGTAAGAGCAAAATGGCCATATGACCTGACAGAGGCTTTCACTCCTATGCGCATTCGGCAGGCATGTACATGGCTTTGATGCACGTAAAATGATAAAGCATCCAAAAATTTCTCATAAACATGAATGTACATAATTTTAACTGCAAATAAAGCCATACAGACCAATATAGCAGTAAGGCTGATTGTGTCATTGTTCGGTTTTGTTTGTCAACATAGTTGCACCTGTTGCTTTCCTCTGAACAGTATACTTCATTACATTCGCTCTATTTTATTCGCATATGCTGTTTTTTCCTTAGTTGCCAATTTTTGTTCTAAATTTTTATACATGTTTTCACAGGAGGTCCCCCTGACAGTTCTTACTTTGGGACCTTCTTCTGTATTATACCAATTTTCTATTTGTATTGTATTGCATTGAATATATTGAATAAACCTTCAAACCTTCAATTATTCCCAATACGGCGATCAAACGCATCATTGAGCTAAGTTGAGAGCTGCTGCCTGTAAAGTGCGTAGATATGCCGGCACAACGGTGGGAAATCCGCAGCACTCCTGATCAGGGTTGTCAGGTTTTGGTACTTTGCGTCAATTTAGCTACATTTTTTAGGCCAGTGGCGACAGAAAAATCGGCTTGGCTACTTGACTTCTTTTTTGCGAAAGTACTTATATGGACACTCTGGGCTGATTTTTGCCGTCGCCGTCGCCATCATGCCCTGGATATGCATGTGCATATATATATATATATATATATATATATATATATATATATATATATATATATACTATAAAGGAGATTTATTGAGCGTAGCGC
Organism: Rhipicephalus appendiculatus; assembly: GCA_030522465.1. Lineage (NCBI taxonomy): Eukaryota > Metazoa > Arthropoda > Arachnida > Ixodida > Ixodidae > Rhipicephalus > Rhipicephalus appendiculatus. Next base: position 879,862 of record JALIZH010028122.1, read on the forward strand.
TGGTAGCAATGCACCGACCACAGTTCAATAGCTCGAGCCTCTGCTGCAAGCTCGATGTTGCTGCCTCTGTACCAGAGTACTTCTTCTTCGTTACAATGGCCCCGCGGAAAAAAGCAGCCATCCTGGCGACTTAGTCGCCTGCGGAGTCCGTAGAACCGTGGTACGGCTTCAGTCTCTCAACGTGTACAACCTCGCGGTTACGACGTCGCAGGTCCGATGGCGGCGTGAGAGGCTCAATGAGGTAGTTGACTGCAGAAGTCTGTTCGACAACGCGGTACGACCCATCGTACTTAGGAAGAAGTTTGGAAGAGAGTCCTGGTGTGCGATGCGGCACTGACAGCCACACAAGGGTGCCTGGAAGAAAAACGGCAGTGGAGCTCTGGGCATCGTGGATTGCTTTTTGGCGGTTCTGGTCATCGGAGGTAAAGCGGCGGGCCAGCTGGCGACATTCTTCTGCGCGTCTGGCGGCGTCCAAGATCGGCGGGCACTCGGACGCGTCCGGTCGATAGGGCAGAATGGTGTCAATGGTATGGGAAGGATGACGGCCGTAGAGGAGGTAAAAAGGAGAGAAACCAGTGGTAGCTTGCATTGCCGCATTGTACGCGTAGGTTACAAATGGTAGAACTAGATCCCAATTTGAGTGATCAGATGCAACGTACATAGAGAGCATGTCACCGAGAGTTCGATTAAAGCGCTCTGTAGTACCATTGGTTTGCGGGCGGTAAGCGGTGCATTTGCGATGTACAATAGCACATTCAGCGAGCAATTTTTCAACGACCTCTGATAAGAAAGCGCGGCCCCGGTCACTGAGGAGTTCTCGAGGACCTCCATGACGCAGCACAAAACGACGCAGTATGAAAGTGGCGACGTCCTGTGCTGTAGCACTTTGAAGAGCAGCTGTCTCGGCATAGCGCGTTAGGTGGTCGACTGCTACTAATATCCACCTGTTGCCTGCAGGAGTCAATGGAAGCGGCCCATAAAGGTCTATACCGACCTGGTCGAAAGGTCGGGGAGGGCATGGCAAAGGCTGTAGTTCACCGGCTGAGATGTGCGGTGGAGATTTTCGGCGCTGACATTCGCGGCAAGAGCGGACGAAGTTGCGGACGAATGTATACATGCCACGCCAGTAGTAATGGTGTCGAAGTCTTTGGTAAGTCTTGAAGACTCCCGCATGGCCACATTGTGGGTCAGCGTGGAAAGAGGAACAGATCTCCGACCTCAGGGCTCGCGGGACAACGAGCAACCATTTGCGTCCCTCTGGTGTATAATTGCGCCGATAGAGCAGCGTGTCGCGAACCGAAAAGTGTGGAAGTTGGCGCCGGGGCATTCGCGATTCTGGGACCTTAGAGGTGTCGCAGAGAAGGTCCAGAAGAGAGGCAGTCCACGGGTCATTGCGTTGTTCCACAGCAATGTTGTCAAAGTCAAGAGATGACAATGTGGGTTTATATGCGGAGTCAGCAGTGGCTGTCAGAGAGAGGCGGGAACGGGAAAGCGCGTCAGCGTCAGCATGCTTCCGTCCTGAACGATAAACCACGCGTATGTCGTAATCTTGGATTTTCAACGCCCAGCGAGCAAGGCGGCCAGATGGGTCCTTTAACGTCGAAAGCCAACACAGAGCATGATGGTCGGTCACGACGTCAAAAGAACGGCCATACAAATATGGGCGAAACTTGCTAAGTGCCCACACAATGGCCAAACACTCCTTTTCTGTGACGCTGTAGTTACTCTCTGCTTTGGTGAGTGTGCGACTGGCGTACGACACGACGTATTCTGTGTGGCCAGGTTGACGCTGCGCGAGCACAGCACCCAGGCCTACACCGCTGGCGTCGGTATGAATTTCGGTTGGAGCTTGCGGATCAAAATGGCGAAGAATGGGTGGCGTCGTGAGAAGTCGTCGCAAAGTGGTGAAAGCCTCGTCGCAGGCAGGGGACCACGATGATAGATCTTTACTGCCGCCGAGGAGTTACGTGAGAGGTGATATAATGGATGCAAAGTTTCGAACAAATCGCCGGAAATAAGAACATAAGCCAACGAAACTGTGCAGTTCTTTGATGGTAGTAGGTTTCGGAAACGCCGTGACAGCGCGTAATTTCTCGGGATCTGGGAGAACGCCGTCCTTGGACACAACGTGGCCTAAAATGGTCAGTTGACGAATGGCAAATCGACACTTTTTAAGGTTTAATTGAAAACCGGCGTTGGTCAAGCAAGTAAGGACGTGCTCAAGGCGACGTAAGTGTGTTGCAAAGTCAGGGGCGAAGACTACGATATCATCGAGGTAGCAGAGGAAGATCTTCCATTTAAGGCCACGCAGAACGTTGTCCATCATCCTTTCGAACGTAGCAGGCGCGTTGCAAAGTCCGAAAGGCATGACGGTGAATTCATATAAGCCGTCTGGCGTTACAAAAGCGGTTTTGGGGCGATCGTCCTCCGCCATGGGCACCTGCCAGTAGCCTGACCGCAAGTCTAACGAAGAAAAGAACTCGGCCCCCCTGTAAACAGTCGAGACCATCGTCAATGCGCGGCAGTGGATAGACATCCTTCAGCGTGATCTTGTTCAACCGCCGGAAATCGACACAGAAGCGGATGGAGCCGTCTTTCTTTGTGACGAGTACCACCGGAGACGCCCACGGGCTCTGTGAAGGTCTAATGACGCCTCGGCGGAGCATGTCGTCGACTTGGTCAGCAATGACGCGGCGTTCTGTAGCGCACACGCGATATGGACGTTGCCGCAGCGGTGAGTGGGAGCCAGTGTCGATGTGGTGTTCGACTGTTAAGGCATGACCTAGAGATGTTTGTGCAACGTCGTAAGAGGTGCGGTAGCGCTCAAGGATGGTGGGGAGCTGTGATCGCTGCGAAGGTGTCAAATCTTCGGCGATGAATGGCCGAAATATATCTGTAGATGCTGGGTCAGGCGCGGAGAGGACACTCAGTTGACAGACGGTCGTAGAAGGCTCCTCATCGGGGACGGATATAATCCGTGTGGAGTTGACCGTTTCGACGTGGCCAAGGCACTCGTGGGAAAGCAGTGATAGCGGTGATGCATGATGATTATAAATGGGCATTGTGGTGGAACCTTGGACAAGGTCAAGAGCAGCAAAATGCAACGGAAGGGCTCTTCGGGCAACGAAGATGTGAGATGGCGTGAAGAAGACTGTCCCGTCGGATATGGCGTTGCACGACACTGGTACGAAAGTATACGAGCACGGAGGGATGTAGGTGTCGGCGTTCACAACAAGTTTAGCGGCAGATTTGGTGTCGGCGGGGGCTGCGTCATCGAGTGCGCAGAATTCAACCTCAGCCCGAGCACAATCGATTACGGCGTTGTTACGCGACAGAAAATCCCATCCTAAGATTACGGCATGGGAGCACGATGAAAGAACGATTAACTCTATCATGTACAGAACGTCCTGAATGGTCACACGGGCTGTATAGACTGCGGTCGGTTGAATGGGCTGAGCACTGGCTGTACGGAGCGACAATCCGGACAGAGGCGTCGTGACTTTACGAATTGAGCGGCAAAATCCAGCATCGATAACAGAAACAGCAGCCCCGGTATCCACAAGAGCGACTGTAGCGACACCTTCGACGAACACATCGATAACATTGGCAGGTGAAGAGTGAGGACTTGGGCAAACCGAAACTTGCGCAGTTCTTGCCTCAGGAACTGCGTCGTCTAGTTTCCCTCTTCGCTAGATGGGGGGCCGTCGACGCATCGGCGAAAGTGATCGGGGACCCGGGAAGGGCGAGTGGAGATGATCGAATCGAGGTCGGCGATCAGCCTGGTAGCGAGCTTGCGCTGCGGTGGAGGGAGCGTAATGCGCGTTTGGGTCAAACGGGAAGTACGGCTCTCGGGGGTTGTCCTCGGTGGGTTGCACCCGGCGGCGGCAATACCTTGCGACGTGTCCGGGGTATCGACATGCGAAGCATATCAGTCGATTGTCGAACGTGCGCCACGGGTTGGCGGTGGCAGTGCTGGCCCAGTGGACCGGAGGTGGGGCATAGCTCACAGGATGCTGAACAGGTGGTGCGGGTGCTTTGCGAGTGGGCATGGCAGCAGCCGCAGCGTATGTAAGTGGAGCAGCCACCATATTTTGCTCGCGAGCAGCTGGCAGCGCCTCAGCGACCTCTCCTTGAATGACGCTACGGAGGGACGATGGCAGAGTTGTGGTAGTTTCCTGAGTGAAGGACACCAGGGAGAGCTGTCGTGCGACTTCTTCGCGAACAAAGGCTTTGATTTCGGCTATTAGCGACCGCTGGCCATGGCTGTTGGTCAGACTGGACAGTGATGCCAAGTCGTGTGCTGGAGGACGTCTTGTCAAAGCTCGCTGCTTCCGCAATTCATCGTAGCTCTGGCATAAGCTAATAATGTCGTCGTTAACAGTGGTCGGACTCTTCGCCGAAAGCATTTGAAAAGCGTCATCATCAATCCCTTTCATGATGGGTTTGATCTTTTCAGTTTCTGTCATTTCAGCGTTCACGCGCCTGCACAGGTCCACAACGTCTTCAATATAGCTTGTGAACGTTTCACCCGTGTCTTGTGCGCGTGTGCGCAAACGCTGCTCAGCTCGGAGTTTTCGGACGGCGGGTCGGTCGAATACTGCCGTAATTGACGTTTTGAACAGCGGCCACGTTCGGACGTCTCCCTCGTGGTTCCTGAACCAAAGGCTGGCCACACCCGCGAGGTAGAACGACACGCGTGTTAACTTGTCCGCGTCCGTCCATTTGTTGAAAGCGCTCACCCGTTCGTATGTCGAGAGCCAATCTTCGACGTCGTTGTCGCCATAAGATGCTTCACATCTAATATATATATATATATATATATATATATATATATATATATATATATATATATATATATATATATATATATATATATATATATATATATATATATATATATATATATATAAGGCAAAGAGAAAAATAATGCAGAAGAAAAAATTCCAAGGCACCCGATCGGGGATTCGAGCTAGTGCACCCCTCGCTCCGCAGCGCGCTGCTTTAAACAGTCAGCTACACAACATGCATGCGCCGGCATAATAACAGCAAGCCATATATATAGACACCATTTGCCGCTGGAGGTATGCAGATCTCGGATGAGCTTGAGCGTGTTTTCTGTCACGCAACGCTCCTACATTTTCTTTCTATTTGAAGACAGCTCTTGAGACGCGTACGAAAAAGGAGCCCCTTTCCGTACCCACTCGTGATTTGGAAGAAAAAAAAAGAAAAGAACCCTGCGCACACCTTGCGTAACACGCCACCGCGTGGCAGGAGATGTAGAGGGGATCATTCCTCGCGCCGCACTTTAAAAGAAGAAGAAATAGGTAAGAGCGTCGGGCTCTACATTATCGACACTTGCAGCACGTTGCTCAAACCCAAAGACTTTACAACTGTGACAATTGTTAGTTCACGCTTGTCCTCTTTATAGCTGCGCGTTCTTGTCTAGCGTCCGTCTTTGTGGTTCAGCGGCGTGCTGCAAGTACCGAACTGCTTGTCGTTGTTCGTGTGGCATTCTAATTTCTTGCTATCGCAATCATTGCTTCGCCCCCGCGGCGAAACTGTGACTTTTCGTTGTAGCTCTAACCCTGTTTTACTTTATTATGAACCTCATCCAGCAGATCACGGATTGCTGAACGCGACTTTAATAAACCGCAATTGCAAGTGAACAGTAATCGAAAGCACAATGCATTGAAGGCGTTCTCCACTAATGGACATTAGACACAGGATATTCGAAATTCAAGAGAGCACTCAAAAGCCAGACCATAGGAGGAAAGGACGGTAACACAAGTGCTCACTAACAACAGTTGTTAGTGCACGCTTCTGTTGTCGCCTTTGCCTCTGGTGTCCATGTTTTTTGGGTGCTTTCTCTAGAATGTCGCACCCACTCCCGTAACAAACAATCCTTCGAGGATATCCGACAAATTCCTTGTATAATTTCTTATTCTTAGTACGGACTGGGACTCTGGATTCATCATGACGGAAGAAACTTTTGCGAAAGTGGCTACAATTTATGCCAACTAGTATCTTGAGCGCACTGATCATGCCATAGACTCATTTTGATTGTCACAACTTTTAGTCACTTCAAGAAAAGTAATCCAAGATGCTTGGAGACAGACATTTTTCGTTTGCATCAAATGATTGCGAAAGACACAACTTTTTACTGGAATCTAAGAAACTACTATTTTGAATTTTCCATGCAGCACATATTCACATTTTTGTCAAAAGGCATTTTGCCTTTTGTCATTTAAATAAAAATGTGAGTGGTTTTCACACACGCGCGGCTACTTTCGGCTACTTTTACTGCCCTTGGCCCAAGTCGGTTATATTTTGGCTAGTTTGTTTGTTTTTTTGTTTTTTTTTTTAGGGGGGGTCAATTTTCAGTCTTTCCAATCTGGCAACCCTGCTACTGATTAATGCTCAGGAAGGAAGGAAGGAAGAGGGAAAGGAAGAAAATGCAGGAAAGTCAACCAGACGCGCGTCCGGTTTGCTATCCTACACTGGGGGAAGGGGAATGAGGGATTAAGAGATAGGGTGATAGAAAGAAAAGAGCATACAAAGATCACTGCTGCGTTCCATAGTACTGAGCGCTGGAACTCGGGCGCATGACGTAGCACTGTAGGTAGACGAGTAATGGTGCCTACTGAAGGCTTGCGAGTACTGGAGTAGACCATCCAGCAAATGTTTTACGGACTGAGGGTATAGTGATTTGAGCTTGGCTACGATCGTGGAAAGAGTGTCCAGGAGTGACTGCACAACTATGACGATTGCTTTGTCTTCTTCAGATTTGTTAAGAAACTTTGCGGCTGACCGCTCATTTACATTGTGCGTTAGTGCGCATTTTCGTCTGGACGCGTCTGAGGGTAGGTATAGCTCGCACAACCAACGTTCGTTCCGGTAATTGTAGGCTCTTTGACGTAGAAAAGAGAGACATGCCCACCACAACAATGTTTGGTGCACAATCATGGCTATCTACTACAGGTTAAAGGAAGCAGCGTGCTCGGCTTCTCATCGAAAACAGTCAAATTGTTCCACAAAACACTAGTTCACCATCATACGTGATGGAAAGTGTTAAAGGATGTCTACAATTTTAAGCGGATTTGCACTTTCGCAAACGGGTGAATCGACGCATTTATTTAATAATCTATTTCTCAGTAATAATATATATGTGTGTTTCAAGCAGACGAAAGAATCAAAAGTAAAAAAAAAATTACACGATCTCCCGCTAAAGGGATCCATGTGTAGATGTGCAGCAGCGGGCGCTAACGCTTACACTCGCGGCGGCGTTGACGCTGGCTCTCATCGCAGCGTTGCGCAGGAGAGAAAACTGGGGATGCGCAAAGCACGCAGTGATGGAGCGGTGTTGCCTATTGGAACATGCCAATCGCTGCTAATGGGCAATGAGAGACAGAAAACTCCGACTGGACACAGAGACCCGCAGTCCACTTTTAGTCAACGCGGACGCTGCGAATTTTTATTGTTCAACAACGCACAGGAGAAATCTCCCACCGGCACCACCCATATATACGGGGTGGCCAGTGAACGGTTGTGCAGCGCGAGCAGTCGGTTTTTAAATGCGAAGCATTTCTTAGCGAACTTCGGCGACTTTCAGCGTATCTATCTATCTATCTAGCCGCCTACG